>JAWNLN010000008.1:12700000-13277500 GCA_035042305.1 Drosophila glabriapex
GAGAGAGAGGGAGAGAAGTGGAAGTCCTAGATCAGGTGGACATCAATGAAACTAATTTGCAAAGGGGCTCCGTCTGTGCTTGGAAGCAAAATATTTTATCACAGCTGCAGCCTCTAAACAGAGACGACAATTAAAATGGCCATAAAAGTGCTCAGCAAAAGGACACAAAAGACATTTGGCTAGGCGAGTCCTTTCCCTTTGTTCCCCTCTCTCTCTCTCTCTCTCACACAAAATTAGGCGCTGCTGAATGCTACTGTCTCTCAACATCTGAAGGCAGCTGAGGTTTGTCTGTTGTCCCATGTGTTTTGCGGTCCTCGAAATGTGACAATTAAAATTTTCCGGCTGTCCTCGTTCCTCGTTCCTCTCGCTTGTCGTTTTGCTGCCAATTGTAACAATTCTGCATTGCATTGTTGCCCCGAGCTACAAGCTATTTAAATGTACATTTCCAGTAGCCCACTTGCCATCTCTCTCCCTCTTTCTTTCTCTCTCTCTCTCTGTCTCTGTCTCTTATTTGTCTGTTGATTGCTTTAAATTTCAGTCATAAAAAACTGAATATTTTATTTGATTGTTTAATTTAATTTAATTTAATGCTTTATTTGTTTGGTTTTTGCATTATGCAAGGCATATTAAATGCATAAAAAATTTAATTTTCATTTAAATTTTGATACAAACTAGAAAGAAAAAGCTTATCAAAGATTCTCCAAAGATTTCCTTAAAGAACAGAGCAAGTTTTTGCTCTTTAGTCGACAGTTTAAAGAATTGTATTTTGATATTGGTGCATATATAAATATTTTGCAGCATTTTTACATATTTTCATGCCACTGACACATTTTTTTTGCCACATATCCTTGCGGCGCATGATGAATACACGTGGCCGCCAGAATGCGTACAACCGAATGCAAAGATACACTTGATAAAATTAAAAAGTAAAATTGGAAAAGAGTGGGAAAAAATTAACATTCGAGCTGGAAAACAAACTACAAAAAACAATTGTGTTGAGAGTCGCCAGAAAAGGCGACAAACAACAGCAACGAAAAATGCTGGCGGCTCTCAGCAGTTTTTCGTGTGAATCTCTTTTTTTTGTCGCACCTGTTGTGGTTGCTGGTGTTGTTGCCAGTGGCAAGCTGCTGCGCGACGTCAAAGAAAGTGGAAATTGTGTCAGACGAGGCATGCAGCACCTCCGAGAGAGAGTGAGATGAATAAGATGATGCCAAGCCAGCAACTACAACATGCTGCATCATTAACTAAATGACAGTTTAAGCAGAAGAAAAGCGAACCAGGAAAAGGGAAAATATTCGTTGTTGTTGCTGTTGTTACTCAGAAATTAGGCCGGAAATGTGGCATCATAACATAAACTAACATATCCTTGCAACACAATTTTTTGTTGTTGCCAAACAGCGCCTGTTGATAGTCTCCCAAAACACTCACAGAGTACACACACAGCGCGTCTAATGAAGCGGCAACGAATGAAAGAGAGGGGAGGAGTCAGGAGACAGACACAGAGAGAGAGAGAGGGGGAAAAGCCACAAAAGAATTTTCAACAACGTTGTGGATGATGGGGTGAGGTGAGCTGGGCAGACAGGCAGCTTTTTATCTTCGGGCAGTGCCTTCAATTTGCATATGAGCAACATTTTGCGGTGCTTCATCAAGTTTTCGAGGTCCTCGCGCGAGGAGAGCAGCAGCAGGACCTTATGGCTGGCAAAATTAATGAGCACTTGATTGGGTTAGTTCGCGCTGCGAAGCTCTCTGAATATTCAATGCGAAATGCGAAATGCGAACGTTTTCTGCAAGTAACGCGTTTAAAGCTGATGGAGCAGCTACGCAGCAAAACACAGAGACAGCTGAGTAGGAAGAAGATTCATTTTCATAGGTATATATACATATATATATATATATGTTAGGCAGCGCATGACCCCAGAAAAATGCATTAAGTGGAGTCATTAATGCCAGATTTTTCCACTGATAGGAAATCCATTAGTCATCAATATTTGCTTAGCTGCGTAAAACTTTTCCTTTTAATATCTTCAAAATTGTTGTCAGCTATTTTGAACAGAAATTTGCACAATTCCAGCACACAAATTATGAAGTTGTGGAATAATTCGAAACAAAACAATTCATGCTAAGGCAGCTTGAAGTCTTCTAAGAGAAATGTTAAGAATTTCGTAAAATATTCCATTTAAAAGTGTTTTATTGGATAATAAAAAAGTAGCACAAAAATCATTTTGAAATGCAAAATTCTATGAAGTTGTTAGAAAATGCCCGCTTGAAGACCACAAACTGTCCCAACAAGTCATCAATTCTGAATGCAGATTAAATCTGTAGAATGAAAAATAAATTCAAAGTGAAAACTCATTTTGCTTTGTCCACAAAGTTGAAAGTCTTTGAAAAGTTGAAAGTCTACCGAAAAAGCACTTGCAACACAGGCCAAACATTGTGTTATAAATCTTGGCCCAAACTTGCACAAAACCTTTTATCTATTAAAATTGAATTGTGAGAAAGTTAATGCGTATTTTCAATAACAATAATAATAATAAGGGTCAACATTCAGAGCCGTAACGATTCTTATTTGCATATATCTCTGGCACTTCGTCCCCTTCAAGCTGTGTCTTTCCCAAGGCTATCTTGTGCCGCAAAAGGACCTCAAACACACACAGACACAGACAGGCAAAGGCTATGCGGCAATTATTCAGTTTAACTCGCCTTGTCTAGACAAAAAAACAACACCGAGAAATGCCGGACTGTCCGGCGGGCCGAGGACCTTCTGCTGCTATCACCTGTCACATAAATAGTGCCAGATGAATTATTAAAGCGCCTGCGAGAAGAACTTTAGCCAGCGGCAGACAAAGACCACACAACACCTCCCCTCTCTCTCTCTCTCTGCCTCTCTCTTCCTCTCCCTCTGCCTCTCTCATTCACTGCTTGTCGCAGTTGCTTTTTTTTTTTAAGATGCTTAAAAGCGCCGCCGTCTGGCGCTTGAATCCTTGGAATCCTTGGTACCCGTCTCGCGGCGCACAAGTATAAAAAAGTTTTCATTTGCTGGCTGGCTGGCTGGCTGGCTGTAATAAAAAGCGTTGGGGGCACCGTTATAATAAGCGGCGGCGACTGCTGCTGCTGCTGCTGCGGCGACTGCGGCTGTTGCCGCAAAAAGCGCAACCTTTGCTGTTGTTCTTGTTGTTGTCATTGTGGCACATAAGTGGCACCTGTGACCAAAACCGCATAGAAGCATGGAGTCACACACACACACACACACACATATATACAGCACACACACACACACAAGCTAGTCGCGTCTGGAGCGCATTTTGTAGCACGCTTTTAGGCGAGCGCGCATAAAAAATGTCTGCTGGCAAAGTTTGCAAATACCCAGCAAAGGCTGCTTAAAGGCAGGGTATATGCGACCAGGCACTGCCTACTGACTGGCTTGCGAAACCTTTTACAAACATTTACGCCTTGGTATTCAAGGGCAATTTTACTGCTTGAAATTCAGTCGAGAAACCGCAATTCGCAAATTTACTTTAAGAAAACCAGAAAACCACACAAATGAATATCGAACAAATCTTTTAACCAATTTATAAGCTTTAGCGGAATCTTGATACTTTATGTACCTGTTAATAATTAGAACACTTTTTTGATTGAGATCTCAGAGTTATCATTATTTTGTATATTAACTTATTAGTCTCAGCTCAAGATTATTCCTTATCTCTTTTACCATTTGTCGATGGCTTAAATTACTTATTTTCATGGCAAGTCTGTGAATTAGAGAAGATTACAAATTTGATGGAATTTCATAATTTTAATACTGCTTTGATCAAAATAATCTTCGATCTTTACAATGAGGCTTTTAAAGAACTCGTATTTTAAGAAGATTAAAATAATATTTTATAATTTATAATTATAATCGATTTTCTGCAAATTTCGATTCTTAACAGATCAAGTAATACATATATTAACAGTGAAATAACGTTTACTGAATATCTCTTAGTGGAGCACAGCATTTGCTGAGTATCTATTAGTCGCTGACACTTTTGGCACATTTCTTTGGCAAGGCTTATAAAATATAATTCGACAGGCGACGGCGTTAAGGCAAATACTCGCATATTCACAAGGCAAACACGGCAAGAGAAACTGGCAAGAGGCAACGGGAACAGCAACAAACAAATGTTGTTTAAACAAAGTCAAAACGAGCTGCAACAAAAGCAGCAGCCACAAATAAAACATTTCACGCTGCCTGTGGAAAAAGTTGTGCAGTTGTTTTGGGCCAAGAGCCGTTTAAATGGCGGCGTCTACACAACCAAATACAAGCACATAATTTCACTTGTAACTCACCTCAGTCGGGTAACCATTACCCCACCCCCCTCCCACTTAGCTACTGCAATTTCCCAGCCATTTTATTTGCGGTTATAGCACATTAAGAGAGCAGCAGCAGCAGCAGGGGGGTGGCAAAGGGAGTCTCAACTTGTTGTTGCTGCCAAAGTTTACCAGTTTGCTGTGCTTGTGCTGCTCGTTGACCATTTTAATTACACAGAAATTATTCGAGTTGTGCATTTTTTGAATCCCCAAAACAAAAACTGCGTTTTTAGCCTCTTTAATCTTACTTTTACCCCTTCGTTAATAATTAATTACACATTTGTTTTCAGTTGCGCTTTGCTTATTGTTATGAAATTGTATTTAAATTCGCATAATGCTAATGCATTTTCCATTATTTTCCTTCTCTTTTCATATGTGCACTCATCCAATTTGTAGGTAAGTTCAACAAAAACCATTTTCACATATAGAATTAAGCGGAAGCAGTTGTTGTTTGGACACAAAAGCAAATCAAAGCGACTTGAGAATGCAACACAATGAAAATGTTGATAAAGTTTTCATTGATGTGAGTTGTGCTCATTTTTACCAGTGGAATTATGTTTATTATACGCCGAACTCATTCAAAATGTGTAAAAAGCGTAAAAAGAAGTTGGGCAAAAGTATATTTTTAGCCAAAGTAAGCATCTTCGGAAGAATATAGTCTAAACGCCTGGTCGACATCAAGTCAAGCATCGATCTTAGTCGATCTTAGTCACTTCAGAGACTTGGATTATTTGGTCTCGTATACCCCGTAAGCAGATCAAGTTTATTTAATTTCATCGATAAGTGCCAACCTTTTCGTGCATGTCAATCTCAAATCATTTACCAATCACCATTTTAAACTTGTATCTTTCTAAACGAAGATGTCCATAATTTGCCATCATCTCTTAATATGGCAATGGGATGGATCAGATATTCTTATATTTATTGCAACAAGCGAGAGCAGTTTCCATTGAAGACTTGTAGGCAGTAACTTTAAAACAGGGTATTCCTTTGTAGACCTCTTTCGACTACAGCATTCTTATTACGACGATTTGTGGTAGCTCTTTTTATTGGGTTGCAAGCCAAGCGCGTTGGCAATGTGTGTCTCCTTGACTCTCTCTTTTAGTGTCTCTGTCTCAGACTCTTTCTATTCCTGTCAGTCTGATTCTCTCTCTCTCTCTCTCTCTCTCTCTCTCTCTCTCTCTCTCTCTCTGTCTCTGTCTCTGTCTCCCTTCCTTATTCGAGTCTCTTTCGGACTCTCTGTCTCATTGACTCCATCTCTCCCTTTACTTTCTCTTTCACATTCAAATAAGTTTACGACTGCTGCTTTATTTGGTTTGATCTACTCAAAGTTTGCCTTTATTTTAGTCTCTATTTTCAGCTGTGCAATATTCTGTTTCTCATGTTTATCACTCTACTTGCCACATTCTTTCAGGGGACTCCACACACGCAGAGCGAGTAAAGACACACAGAGTCGTAGACAACTCCAAGGAAATTGCTGCCTTGGTGACACACTTTCGGCTACACACACACACACACACTGTGACAACCCTCCCCATTTCCCTGCCCCTTTCCAATCAGGCAGCCACTTGGCAGTCCAAAACCAATCCTCCCCCCTCTGCTGCCCCTCCAGCTTACGTATATATATAAAAAAGAAAGTGCCATGTCGTCTGCCAATACAATAAATATTTAATGTACATGTTATTACATCAATAAGTGTGTCACCCACACACCCACACACACACACACACACACACACACACACACACACTAATACACACAAAGAGTGAGATTCAGATATTGTGGGAAAGCTTTTATCGCTCACCTTGTTGCCAGTTTTTTGCCATCATTTTCATTGCCTGCAGCCCATGCGGCGTATACGTAATATTGTAATAAAAATATGTGTACAACATAGTTAAAGAATGGCCAAAACTGAAGAGAGTGCTTGAGTAGAAGATACCCCTTAAATAGGTTATCAGTAGAGAGTGAAGGCTGTGGCTAAATAATCAATTAATGCAATGGAAGATAAGAAGACGTTAATAAATCGATATTCGTTTTTTATATTCATTTTCTGCATATTAAACAATTATCTATTATGTTTATCATACCCTGCTCTATCCAATTAACGATTACAGGGTATATAGGCAGTCAAATTGATACAACGCCCCATAGATTGCCAGCTAGAATTGTTGCCATATTAAATTTGATAAATCGCATGTAAAAGTGAGCAAAAGTATTCCGCAAAGGCATTCCCAATAAATGTGTGTATTTATTCAGGTGGGTGTGTGTATGTGTGTGTGTGTGTGTGTGTGTGTGTGTGTGTGTGTGTATGTGTCAAGGCAAATAACAAGTTTGTTTTATTCATGCAAAGAGGTTTTCACTTTGGCAAACGAGTTAAGCAAACAAATACATAAATTTGGGTCATTTCTTTATGCATTAGCAAACAATTGAATAAATAAAAAAAAAGCATCAATGCTCTGCCGCTGAGAGAGAGCTAGACTATGAGATACCCTGCAGCCAGCTGTTAAATTGCTGCTGACAAAGTCTTTGATTTTGTTGATCAGCTTAAAATATTTATAAATTTGAGGCCTATATCTATGCAGAAATCGATTTGTATTGTTATCGTTATCGAAATTAAATAAGCTTGATCTGCTTAAAGGTGTACCAGAATCTGTATTCCAAATTTGAACTCTCTAAATAAGTTTACTTACTCTGAGATCGACTAGGACTCAAATATATATTCCTAATGGGTTCGCAGATGCTTCGTTCTGCTGTTGTAAAATCCATGGCCAAGTTTATAATACCCTTTTTGGCCACTTGCATTGACTTTGGGTAATAAAAACAAACCAAAATCCCACCAAAATAAAAAAGGCGGCAAACAATTTAACTGTTGATTGTAGTTTCGTTGTGGGGGTTGAATGGCAAATGGTAAATGTTAAATGGTAAATTGTTTTTGGTGTTTTTGGTGTTTCTGCGTCGTTCGATGCTTTCGCATGTCAATCGCATTTGAGCCACCATAATGCCACAGGATGCAGCGCCACACGATGAGTAGGAGCCGATGGGGTGGCTGGGGGGCAGAGTTGGAGGCGACACCGCCTGCGTGTCATAAAGCGCTGCATATTTTAAATTGTGCTTCTCTCGCCCAGTTTTTTGCATTGAATTTTTCATAACTTCCATTCGGAGTGTGTATTTTTTATGCCATCCAAAAGAATAAAACAATAAATTGTGCTATGCATCGACAATATTTTTTCGTAATTAAAAAAGGCGTGTAAATAGATTGAGTGACAGACGCAAAGGGGAAATGCCAAAGGCCAGCGGTGGCAGGGGTAGCTCCACAGTGGAATGGAGTGGAGAACAGGGACTTTGCGGCATGTTGAAATATTTGATATTAAAATTTTCATATGCATTTGACATGTCCAAACAATAAACTCGCTCTGTGTGTGTGTATTAGTGTGTGTGTTAGTGTGTGTTAGCGTGTAGATGTGGCTGGGTTTTTGTGTGTGTCAGACTGGATCTGAGTTGTCAATGAGCGAAGCGAAGATTAAAAAAATATTTCTCAGTTTATAATAATATAAAATATTAGTTGATAACGCATAGAAGATGACGTCTTCGATCCCATAAAATATATGTTTTATAGATCAGCTAACCGAGTCGATATAGATATGTCTTCCTTTAAAGCTATCTTGATGAAACTTGGAATATATCCATACTTTTGCTGCGCTCAGTTCTTGTATGTAAAACTCTGTCATTTACCAAGATATCCAACTCAAATTCATCAGCTATGAGAATTACTATGCTCTTCATCTTCGAGCAGAAAATCATCAATATCGGATTACTATAACTTATACTTTTCATAGGAATAATCGGTCGACTGTTTTTTAGTTCTTGTTGATATTCAAAGTCGGCAGTTTGCATTCAGTCTGCAAATTGGCATTTCTATTTTGGCCATTCTATTTTGATTTCAATAAAGAAGTTTCTTATTTATATATTTATGTAATCTAACGATTATTTGCTATATGTTTCACATTCAAAATCGGTTGATTTCTTAAATTTACAGTACAACTTTATTGATCAGCATGATTTCCAAAGCAAATTCACTAAACATGATTGTTATTTACTGTTTTTTTAAGGGTATCTCGTCTTAGTCATGCCTGACATGGTTGTAACTCTTACCCCCTTACTTTTTTTCTGTATTCCTGAGCATTTTAAGCACTTCAGGCCTTAATCCCGATATAATTTAACACTCATAAAGCATTTAATACTCTTGCATTGGTTGCTTATTTCTTGGAATTGATTGGAAATTTGCTTACTAATTATGCCGATCAATGATGAATTGTAAGCGCACAGGCTTACGAAATGTAAGGCATTCCCCTTTTCCGTTCCCCTTCCGCCCTGTCAAGAAAGTTGCAAAAGTTACGCAACGGCACAATTAAAATTATTCTTGCCACAAAACGTGGACCGCTTAAAGCAGACACAAAATCCGCAGACATAAACACAGACACAGACAGACACATATTTATTTATATATATATATAATGAGTAAGGAGAAAGAGTGAAAGAGTGAAAGAGAAAGGGAGATAGAGAGGGAGAGAGAGCGAGAGAGATAGACTTATGCAGAAATTTGCCACGCACACAATTAAAAACACAAGCAAAGTCATTAAAAATTTAAGCAGCTTTTAGGCTTACACACGAGACACTCAAACAAACACACACACAACACACACACACACAACACACACACATGCAGATTCATTTACACATGTGTGTGAATTGTTGGGGTTAAATAAGACCAACAAAAATACAAACAAATTTGTCTGAGTCCTTGCCTTTTTCAGCAGGGTTGCCAACACGCCTGATTAACATGCGTAAACAGACAAAACACAATGTGCCGGAAATGCAGAGTGAGAGAGAAGGAGAGAGAGAGGGAGAGAGAGAGAGAGAGAGAGGGGTTGTTGTGAGGGTGGCTTGGGGTTGGCATTGGGAGCAAACCGACTTGATCAAATTTCATTAATTGAGTGAACAGCAGGCAAACAAACAAAACAAAAAAATAAAAATAAATTAATTAGCTGGGCCTGTGCACATTTATGGAGTAAATAAAAAAAAAATATACATAAACCATATTTTGAATATTTTTTTAGGGATTAAACTTGTTGTGTACTTTGTAACTAGCTTAAAAAAATACTCAAAGCAAATATTGAGCAAGGCTATTATGGCTAGATAATTATGCGTTTCGTTGGCTTAGTTTAATTCAATATGGGATATTATGATTTTTATTTATATTATTTTTATTTTATTTAACGTTTACAAAAATAACTTACTCGAAATATTTATAACATAAAAATGTACAAGATAAGATAATATGCCGATAAAAATAAGAAAAATCATATAAAAAATGAATACTTCAAAGTAAACCGCACAGAATTTTCAACATGTTTCTGAATGTAAATACTTCTGCTGCTCTGCTCCTCATGTTGCATTATCCAGTTTTGTGAGCCACTGTCAGCTATTTAGACTGTTATATTTGTCAACGTTTTGCAACACGTCGCACAAATGTAGGCCACAGAAGCAATCCAATGTTGTCAGAAGTGCAACAAACCAACGAATAAAAAACACAAATTGTTGCCAGCTCAGAAGACACGTAAGAAACGTAAGAAACGTTGTCTTAACGCCTGGTTGCCTGCCAGCACACAGAAAAAGAAAGTAAAAATAGACACAGAAAAGAATGAAAAGCATTCTAAAGGGAGATGTATTTAGACAAGTTGGCAGCCTCGTCGCGTAGTTTTGTGCTTTGAGCGTAAAGAAAGCGACGCGTCGTAAAAGTCACACACAAACACAAACAAACACACACACACACACACACACACAGGCAGCCAAGCTGGCAATAAATATTTAGACAAAATTCGCATGTCAAACACAAAACAAGCGCACAGTGGAAGAGAGAGGGAGAGCGAAAAAAAAGTGAGCGCAGCCAAGTCACGTAAATAATTAAACACGTGACATGCGTGGGCGTCACTTTTAGGCACAAAAAAAGTCCAAAAATCTGTCGCTGTTAGTTGTGTGCAGCAGAGTGAGAGAGAGAGAGAGTGAGAGAGGGGGACAGGGACTTAGACAGTTGAGCGTTGAGCTTTGATGTCTTCAACTTTTTTTTTGTGTGTGTGCGTGTGCGTGTGCGTGTGTTTGCATAAGTGTGCGTGCGTGATTTCTGCTCTCACAGCAGGTGTAGCGGGGCGCCGTTATAAAAATGTATAACTGTAAATGTGCGAGTTGTTACATGATGGGCACTCACTCTTCATCATTATTTATCGCCTGTCTCTCTCTCTCTCTCTTTGTCGTGGGCAACTCAATTAGAATATTTGTTGTTGACAAGCTTTGCGACAATATTTGAATGCAGAAAACACTCGAAAACAAAATAATTTACTTATTTTACTTTGATCTGCAAACAATATGAAATGCTTTATTTCACTTGGGTTTAATTTACTTACATCACACAATTTAATCCTAGCAAACCAATAAATTGAGTTACTTTTCTTTAATAAATAATATTTAAACAAGTAAAATAAGTAAATAATTAAGGACTATCTGAGACACCCCGAATCTTATATAACCTTGTAGATCAGATTCAACTTTGCCGACTTCTAAAAGATCGATTAGTAGTCGAATGCTGATAATTTTATTATTAATTATTTATTGTTCAGTTTAGTTTTATTAGTTTCATTGTGAGTTTAATATGGATAACTCAACTTACGACTGATAGTTCATAGAGATATAATATATTGCCTGCAGCTAAGAGAATAATATTTTCAAAGTTTCATGGAAAAAACTTTAAGACTGAGAAATAAAATTCCAAAGAAATAAACAGACAGAGTAACAAAAGGACATATTTATACCATCTGGACTAGTGATGCTGATGCTCAAGAAAATATTATACATATTCTCTATATATTGGGGAATTACTTTAATCATTTTAATATTATTTTTAGGCTTAGATTTAAGATTAGTTGTAGATCGCAAATCAACACTTTGGAAACTATTTCAATTTCTCTTTAAAGTTTTTACCACTTACAAAATTATTTCGCCATCAATTACAGATCTTTCAATAAGCCAACAATTTCCACAGCCTATTAAAAGATGCTGTCCTTCGATATGTGCCGCTGGGTGGCAACCCACGTAGATTGTTTTTTCAATAAATTGATGGCTGCTTGCTACTTCACCTTATCGATATCAAATACTTGCCGCAGGCAGCATTGCACCTGCCACAAACAGTGTCTTTCTTGACTCTCGACGAGCCGCCTTTTTTTTTTGTTTGTCTTGGACAATTAGATACTGAAACGGGTTCGCCAAGGGTTTTTTCTTTTTCTGAGGAGTGGCAAGGGTAGGGTAGGGGGAGGGGGAGGAGGTTGTCCCTGGGGCGTCGTTGGCAAATGCCCATTATAATGATTATCGTTGGTCGCCTTTTGTGGGTTGTTGTTTTGTTCTTTGCCTGTTTGTTTGTTATCCTTTCGCAGCTCGTTTCGTGTTTGCCGAGTTGACAAAATCATAAAAATGTAGTCGACTCAACAAATTATACAAATGTCTCCCGCATGCCACAACGACACACACCCACACACACCCACACACACACACACACACAATTTTAACTGAATTTATAATGCTTCATCTTCTCCGTTTTTCTTCTTACCAGTGTTGCCACCATTTTTGGTAATGGGCCCCAAGCGACCCAGAAATTGGAGTTGTGAGTTGCAAGTTGCTGTGGGGGTTTTTATTGAGTGGGGGTAGGGGGGCTGTTGTGGGTGTGCCACTCGCGTAATGTGCTTAAAAATGCCATCCACAATGGCTTGGTGTGTGTGTGTGTGTGGTAATTGTGTCTAGACAAGCCTAGAGTTGCCACGAGTGCCTCTAAGAGGCTTTTAACCAACTTTCAAAAGGCAGCTTAAAAAGTCGGCAAACATAACTTAAGTTTTGACATATTTATCATGCCCAAATGTTGTCCTTAAGTGAGAACTTGACTTAGAGTTGCGTAATACATACAAGCAGTTTCTGGAACTTGGAAATCGAACCTGAATCGAGTATTTAACTTTAAATGTAGTTTTAAACAAAATGCAGTATAATCTTAGGGGTAAAATCTGGATTATAAGTTAAAGGTAGATAAAGCTGTGGATGTAGATTGTTTTGATCCCGTTATTAACTTTAAATGTAGTCTTAATTTACAGATCAAAGCCCGACTAAAAAAGGGGTTTTTTAAAGTTTTGACTAACTTTTGGCTGTGCAACAATTTGATGCATCCCCAAAATCGCTTTTTAAGGTTTTAATAAAATGAAGATTTCCTAATCAGAATCGAGTTTCCACAATTAAATCCAGTTTTATGTTAGAGTTGAAACCATTATCAAAAATGCCTGCTTTCAAATTATCAAATCAATTTCAAGCGAAAATCTGTTTTCCAAATTTAAATGCAGTTTATATTTTTTTGTGAATTGCTGAATTTATTTTATTAATTTTGATTTAATCTTATTATTCTTGCTTCATAAGTTCCATTAACAAAATTACATAAGTGTTGTCAAAATACAATTATCGCAACGACCCACAAAATATCAAGTTGCCATTCATTAAAATATTAAAGTCAACATGGCAACGCCTGAGTCAGAGTTGATTGTGGCTGCCACCAATTGTTGCTCGAAGCTTGAAGCAAGCGTCTGAAATATAACAACCTGTCTGCTGCAGTTGCAGCGAATGGTAGAAGTTACTCTGCGCACGGGGTGGCAACTCTGCTACGGTTTCAATTGTTTCCATTTCGCCCGGCAAACAACAATTTGCGCAAAAGTGGCGACAATTTCAACGAGTCGCACTGGAATTTTCATTTATAATTTTCCTCGTTTTTCTTATGCATTAATCAAAATATATATATATCTTTATGTACATATATATATATATATATTTGTAGTATATGTGGCAACCATTTGATTCAATTTTACACACACTGGATACACACAGGCTTTACTTTTGGGGGGCTCCGCAAAGCGGCAGCCATGCAAATCATTTTCCTTTGCCCCCGTATTGCTGGCCCTCCCCCCACCGCCATTCTTAGCCTCCTCGTTGAGCTGAAAGTGCTCCCGAGTCGCGTCCTGGGGTCCAACGTTGTCATTGTCCTCCTCGTCCTTGTCGTTGGCTTTTCAAAATGAATCAATAAATTCTTTAGCCAGCCAAAGAAGTTTAAGCGAATTTTTTATTTTTCTTTTGTTTTTTGGCAAACTTTTTTCCTCTCAACTTTTTTTTTTTTTGTTTTTGTAATACCCTTTTGTGCTGGGGAACATTATGATTGCCGTCAGTTTTCTTTTTGCAGATTTAGAAAGACAAGGGATTTAAAAATTGTTATTTTTTTTAGTTGTAAAATGTATTATAAAAGTTATGTAAAAGGATTTTCTGAATTTTTTGTTTATTACTTTTTGCTATATTTATTTTTTTTTTTTTTTCATTATAATCCCATTGCATGTAATATTTCTGTCTCTTTTAAACAATGCATTGTATATTTTTTTTTCATTATATTTTTATTATATTAATAGTTGTTGGAATTATACAATTTTTTTTTAGCTTTGCTATATTTCTGATCTTCATTTTCATCTTATCTTTTCTTCTTTTCTCATCTTTTTGTATCTTCAAATTCATATTCATATTATATATTTCAGAGATCTGCATCTGAATTTTTAGCTTATCTTTCCTTAAAATTAAAATTTAAACAAATCAAAATATATAGAAATGATTGATATATAAGTTGAAATACAAGTGAATATTTAAAATTGAGGAATAATCATGAATAATAATCATATGCGCATATATCCTATCATATTAAGGGTATGCCAGTGTTGCCGCATCTCAAAAAATAAATTGCTTACTTTCCTTGCTTTTTTGTAGGTGCCACTTTTTATTGTATTTTTTTTTTTTTGTCGCTGGGTTCAGCAGGACCCGGATGGGTTTTTTGGCATTTTTCAGGCGCAGTCACTGCGCGCCGTTATATGCGAAATTCCGTTACTTTTTGCAGGGCTGCCAACTCCATCTGCACAGAGAGAAATAGAGAGGGAGAGGGAGAGTGTGTAAAAGGGTGATTCACATGTGCCTTATGCAAAAAACAAGTAAAAGTGCATTAGTCGAGTGAGCTCGACTACGATATACCCTGCACCCAGTTGTTAAATATATTCTAGATTTATTGGAAAATTTCCCTGCAAATTCACTGAGCAGGTCTGCAAGCGCCCTCTGCCGACAAGCACGTCAATATTCATGCTTACATACATACTTACATAACGGGATTCTGCAGCATACATGCCATCTCTTTCTCACACATGCGCTCGCATATTGATGCAAGCTGGAAAAGTTTTATATAAATGCCAATATATTTTCGACTATAACTTGGGTGCTTCTTATCCGATCTGAATGAAATTTAGGCAGTTGATCAATAATATACATATGTAAATTCTCTATAAATTAGAAGATTTTGCCTCTAAAATTGTAGCATTTATTGCTATCGGAAATTTAAATGTATCGATAATCGTGAAACGGAGACAGTTATCGACAAAATAAAGCAAACTTAATCTGCGCCGGGTATACGAGAATATATATTCTAGATTTGAAGTCTCTAACTCTTATAGTCTCTGAGATCTGCGTGTTCATACAGACGAACATATATCGACTCGGCTGTTGATCCTGATCAAGAATATATATATACTTTATGGGGTTGGAGCTGCTTCCTTCTGCCTGTTACATACATTTGCAAAAAACCATTACACCCTTTTTAACCATTTTTGATGGGGTTCAGGGTATAAAAAATAAAAGTCAACTCTGAATTTGTATTTTCATTCATTTCATTGCGGTCGCTTGTCCTTTTGGCCGCATTTATTTTTTGCATTCAAATTATTTTCATTTTACTCATTTTGTTGTAATACATATAAGTATTTCTTTGGCTCCTTTGTGACTTATCTGTTTGTTTGCGAGTTCTTTTTTTTTAATGTTGCTGAATTGTAATTTTATTATTTGGTTGCAACAAAGTTATTAACATTTTTTATAGCCGATTATTACGTATAATAAACATCGAACCCAAAAATAATTTGCGTATTACAATAAGGACATCTGGGCAGTAGAGGGTTAATCCAGCTTTCATTTGGCTTTTCAATTTCTTTGCAATTTTTTTTGTTGCAAATTATGGGCTTCCTAGACTTGAAATCCCCAACTTAATTTAATACAGATTGACATGTCCTTTGGCTTTGAAACCCTTTTTTGTTGACCCCTTAAGGCCTGCAGTCCCAAGCCAATAATTAATAATGCCTGACAGAGATAATAGTCCAAGGAGGGGCAACTCTTTTTCCTGCCACACACACACACACGCACACACACAGACAAATAACTGTGAACTATTATTAAACTACCCTCGCTGCTGGTGGAAGGACGGACATTCATGCAATGGAGCATGTCAAAGCACCACTAATTAGTCAACATAATCCAACTAAAGCGCTCAGACTTTCAATTTTCTCTTTATTCTCCATACTCTCTTAACCCCATCCCCCACTCCACTCCACTCCACTCTCTCCTCTTCCGCTTCTTTCCAAAAGCCAAACAAATGCCAACTTTGATCTATTTACAAGCAATTATAAACACACCAACAACAACAACAGCAACAACAAAAACAATTTTACATTTTTGCTTAATTACACACGAGTCCCAGACTGCAAAAGCTCCCCTCCCCTCCCACACCTTCTTCTAAAAATCCTCTCTCTCTCTTCAGCTCCCTTGCTGCTCTGTCTCTTTGACGTTGGCCAGCCAAAAATGAGCTGCTGCTCTCCGAGTCCATTTTTGTGTTCATGTCAAATATTTGCACAAAAGTCCAAGCTGCTGCTCCACTCTTCTACTCCACTTGCCTATCCCTTTTGCTGCTCATTCGCCGTGGACGTCGACGCAGCGCAGAGCAGCTTAGCATTGACAAAAAGCGCAGCGCTGGAGCAAAGCGGCGTCTCTTTTTGGAGAGGGGTTCACTGACTGTCAACATTGCTGGCGCCCTTTTCCAGTTGAGCTTATTCCCCCCCTCCCCCAACAGCCACAGCTTCTCCATCAAACCATTTCTCCCTCTCATTCTCTTCGTGCAGCATTGCCAACTTGCACTTTTTTGCTTGGCTGGCAGCGTTGCCAGACAACGCACAGTCAGCGTAAATTTTGGCTGGAAATATTGTATAAAAAAGAAGAGAAAGCAAAAGCAGCGCTGGAGTTGATCGAGTTGATCGACTATCAAATACGCTGTAATAAGCAAGCGATCTATCAAATGTATACAACAATATAATCTATAATGTTTCTATTTAAAATATATATAAATTGTCTGCAAAATAAACTGAAGCACACCTCTTAAAATTCACTTTTGTAATAGTAAAACTTTTGGAATTTATGTTGCAATTTACATATACAAAATTTGTAGATTCTTAATTCATAATTAATTGAATTATTTAAAACCTTTCCCTCTGTCACAAAAATTTGCACTGGTTCATCATACCCATTGCATACAGGGTATTGAAGAAAAAAACGAAAAAATTCGCATAGCTCAACACAAAAAGTTGTTGCTGCAGTGTTGAAAAAGAAAGGCAAAGAAATCATTTTAAATGCGGCTTAAAATTATCTTTGATAAGCGTGGCGAAATGTTTCTGCTGAGTAATTTATAGGCAAAGGTTGTCTTTACAACAACAACAACAACAACAGTAAAAACAACAAAGTTGACAAGGGTGAGGGGTGAGGCGGAAAGCTGAGCATTAAAAGGTCCTTGAGATCAAAGTCATCGTGGCTGTGTCTTAGTGTTGGTTAGGGCCAAAGTTTAAGCGGCTTACCGAAAGCTCCTCCGTCAGCAAAGATAGAGATGAGAAGAGAGTTTCAGAGCTTAGCGGAAAGAGTACAATTTAAGCTAAACGTTGGCTAATTGGGCAAAATGTATAAATTATTGGCTAGCACTTAGTATGAGGGATTATAAATTGCTTCAACGTTCAAAATTAATAAGCACTTTGAGCCAAGCAGTGCATAATTTAGGAGCAGCAGTTATTAATTCCATTTTTCGGCTATGGTTTAATTGGGCTGAATAAATATTTACTCTTTCAATGTTTGCCAAGAGCAAACAGAGCAAATCAAAATAATTTTATCGCTTTCTTTCTTATGTATCTATCACTCTTTAATTACTCTCCTAACTTCCAGCCCAGTGTTCAGCTACGATCTCGATTCTCTTCTTGAAGCTAAAGCTTAATGCTTTAATCTGCTGTCGGACACCTTTAACCTCTTTTAAGCTAACCAAAAGCAAGCTTAAAGCTTTTCCACACTGATTTACAGTATTTTCTCCCCTTCTTCGCCTTCTCTTCTCAGCTCTGGCAAATTGATATTATGAAGCATTCGTTGCAACAATAAAGAGCAAACAGAGCAGCAAGACGAACGTCGAAAACAAAACAAAATCACAAGAATCAAGTTCTTTTTTGAGTAGTTGAAAAAACTACAACTTGACTACTTTTATTTTTTTCTCCTTTTAGACTGTAGACTTTTGCACTTGATTTGTGAAGCAGACGCTTCAAATTTACCTTCAGTTTTACTTGCCGCTTTACAGCAAACAACAAAAAGTAGACAAAAAAAGTTGTTCAACAAATTTTGCTAGTACTTTTACAACCTACTCCTTTTTTCTAATACCTTTTCTGGTAGTTTGACTTTGGGCTGCATCTGTCAAAGAGAGAGATGGAGAGGGGGGCAGGGGGTGGGAGCGGAGCAGAGTGACAAGTGATTTCTCTGGCCAATAGCAATATTCTCATTTCCTTCAACTTGAAACTTTTTTAATAGATTTCAAAATTTGTTGCCAACTTCTCCTCGTCTCTATCTCTTTCTTAAAATTCTCGAGAGTAATCAAGCAAATTAGTATGTTTTCAAACGTCCGGCTTGTGAAAGTGCTAGAGATAGAGAGAGAGGGAGGGAGAGGGAAACGGAACAAGACCCAAATCCGAGTTGGATGCCAAGTTTCTTCTTCTTTCAAGTTGCTCCCAGGATAATTTAAACGGTAAATTGTTGACAGCTTTGGGTTAAAATTTATACATTTTTTTTCCACTTATTTTTTTGGCTTAACTTTTTGCTGCATAGACAAATGAAGATAAATGCGATATTTTTATTCTGTGTGTATAAATTATTTAAATTAAGGCAAAAATTCTAGACAAAGTCTCAAATTTTGCTGTTACAACTGACTAGTAGAATTTACCAAGTTTAACAATTTTGAATTAAAAATTAAAAGGAAATGTTTAATTTCAGTCAAACACAGTCGAAGACTAATCGAAAACCAATATTCCCCACTGTGCAGCGCTGCTTACAGAGTATTTGCAGATGTAACTGTAAACGGGTATTGGATATAAATGCAATAGTCTTGTTAAGTTGATATTCGAACTAAACTTTTTCATGTTGATCTCTTTTTCTCTCTATCTGCATCTCTGTCTCTCTCATTGCGCCTGATGATGATGAAGATGAATTGCAGTTTGAACTTTGATAGAAATTCACAAGAAGCTTTTCAACTGTTGTTGATGTTGTTGTTGTAGTTGCATGGCAAAAAAAAGAGGGCAAACAAAAAGTTTGAAGGCTAGCAAAGTTTTTAATAAAATTGTCACAATTGCATGTTTTAGATTAGGGTTCGAAAGCAAAACAAAAACATAGTAAATGAGTGCAAAGGAAATGCAATAATTGTGTCAAATGGTCGGCGATGCTCATGATGTGAAGAATGTAAGAGAACAATAAGCACAATAACTGCCCAAAGTGAAACAAAATAGCACAAAGAAGTGCAAAAGCTACGAGAGGGTTAAACCGAGTACGTGAAAGTCAGAGAGTTTTAAAGTTTGTTGTGTGCATAACAACAAAACAACAAAGCGAAAAGTTCAAATTACAAAATGCAACAAAGCACAAGTAGAAGAAGAAGTGGAAGGAGGAGCAGCAAACGATTAAGTCGAGGAATTTGCAAACTTGCCAAAGAAATTAGAAGTCAAATGAAATGAGCAGAAAATTGCAGCTGTGTGTGTGTGTGTATGTGTGCGTGAGAGACTGAGTGGGAGTAAGAGAGAGAGAGAGTATGAGTGAAGTATTAAATGAGCAGAGGAAGGGGGTGCGTGAGGGAGTGTAAATCCTGTTGTTTTGTTTTAATTACATGTGTAACTTGATATGCTTTATGCTTGTCCCTGATTGACCCCCACACTATCTCTCTCTCTCTCTCTCTCTCTCTTCTCTCATTATGCGCATTAAAATAGGTGTCACTTTTGCTAAGCGTTTAATGCGCTTAACCTCCTGCCCTCCCCCCACATTCCCTTCGTCCTTTTGGGTTGAGTGAACTTTGCTTTGCTTTGTTTGCTTAACGATTTTCAGGCTGGACAAACCGCAAATATCATTTACCTAATGGCCATTTGCTCCTGTAACTAGTCTATGCGCTAATTGGGTCAACTAAAGTGCTTAAACAATCCAAATAAAACAAGAACAGTGGTGAATTCTGAATTGATTGCTTATAAATTAAATTTTAAATCTTGATTGTATATCTATATGAAAATTTATAATTTTCAAAATTTGACCAGTTTTAATTGAATTACAAAATAAATTAACCAAGTGTTGCGTCCCACTGTGCCTATGCCGTAATAGTATCAAGAAAATGGATAACTGGCCGACTTGTTAATAGCGAGTTGGATTTCGTTTGTTGGCGCAAAAAAAAAATAATAGAAAGCTTCAAAGTCATGTTTAAAATGCAGTTGAGAATAATATAAGTGAATGTTGAAAATCGTAATCAAAAGCAAAAGAGAGAATTCTTCGCTGCACAGCGAAAATAGACTAACAAACAACCGTTAAATTTTGAGATCTGCTTACGGAAGCTCATTCTCCCAACAAGATGAAGAAGAGTGTGCACGTAAAAAGTTCTCTGCAGCAGCAGCCGCTGCACCTGCGCAGTGATTGCTCAATGTAAAAGCTCAACTTGCACTCTCCTACTTATTGTAATCAGTGCTCAAATTTGATTTGGGCTCGTTCATTTGTTCTTCGACGATTGCCAATGAAGGAAGTGCTTTGAGCCAAGCTGCGCGTGCGTGCAAAATTTATGTGCCCAAATTTTAATTAGTGCCCATTTGTAGTTCGCCGTGTTGCAGTGTCTTACATGGAAAATATATATAAGATATATACTTTTTAGATTGCCTTTATTTTTACAATTCGACAATTAATTGTGCGGTGTGCGTCCATTTTTGCATTAGTTGTTAAATCGATTCGAAAGTGTTGAAAAATAATAAACAATAGAAAAAACGTTAATAAATCAATATGTTTAGCAGTCGCACTTCGTTTATGGGCAATCGCCGCATGATTTTTGATTTCTCCGAGAAAAGCACCGATCTCTATATGGAGTGAGTCTGCAATAATATATATATATATATATACATATATGTAACTGTTAATGATAATGAGATTGAGCTCTATTTTATACTTTTACGCATGCTTTACATAAATAAAATGCAAATAACTGTTTACTAATGAGCTTTAGCTCCATTTTGAATATGCTCATGTTGTACAGAGTTTTTTCTGTTTAAGCTTTTACTAATTCTCTGTATTCTCTCTTTGCAGTGCATTGGGTATGAGCGATAAGAGCAGCAGCGCCACAAACAGCCTGCCAAATAGTCCCATCCACAGCAGCAACAACAACAATAATTCATCGCTGCTCAACAACAACAACAACAGTTCGAGTCTCGTTGGCAGCAACAATTCGCTCACCGGCATTCCTTTTGGCAGCAGCAGCGGCGCCAACAACAACATAATGTCGGCCAATTTGCTTAATAATAATAATAATTCGTGCAGCGCCAATCGCAACGTTGTCGGCAGCAGCAGCATGGACGATGATTCGTGCTTTCGTCTCGACTCCGACTCGGCTGTCGTCACCTACGGCGAAAAGGAGCCCGATCCCGATAACATCAAAATGTTTGTCGGCCAAGTGCCCAAGTCAATGGATGAGGCCCAGCTGCGCGAAATGTTCGAGGAATATGGACCGGTTCATTCCATAAATGTTCTCCGTGACAAGGCCACGGGCATTAGCAAAGGTGAGTGAATAAGAAAGAGAAAGAGAAACCATAAGTGCATTTAACTGTAAATACAAAGCTCCTCTTGCGTCTTGCGTCTTATGTATTTATCTTCCACGGGCTTAAGCAAATAAGTACAGTGTTCACTCGCTGTTTAGAACTTTTGAAGCACATATGTAATGGAATTATTTTTATAATGTGTAATATGAAAAGCAACTCTAATATCAAAGCATTCTTATCAGCTCTAATCTTTATCTATTGATCTTGCGCTTCTTTAAGTAGATTAATACAGTGGTCACTTGCTATTGAGAACTATGACTGAATTATATCTATAATTTGAAACATGACAAGTAACTGTTATACAATTTTGTAGTACAAGTAGCAGTAAAAGGTTGAGCTCAACTTCATATTCCCTGCTCTCTTCCGCTCCTAATTGAGCTGCATTTCGTTCGTATGTGTGTAAGTGAAAGAGTGAGTATGCATGACTATTTAAATTGCTAGCGCTTTTACCGTTTCATTTCACAGACAAATTGCACTGGAATTCTGCTCTCGAAAATCGAAACTGTTTGCTAAAATTAAAGTTAAGAGTACGATCTTGACTATTTTTCATATTTTGTGTGAAAGCGAAGTACTTTTAATAATAGCTCCAAATTGAAGAGTTTGTGATTGCTTTTCTCCCCATTGTTGCTGCTGTCATTTGCAGTCAATTGTTACAACAAAAAAGACGCTCAACTGCAGGCCAGCATATTGATGCCACGCTCTTTCCACTCTCCACTTGCTCCTCTTCACTCCACTCCACTCTCTTTTCTTTTCGTTTTTTTTTTTAGGACATTTATAACGGCATTTGCAATTGGTGAGCATCCATCACAATGAATGCTGCCCATTGTCAAATCATGTTTCTATCTACACATTTACATTTATACTATACTTGAACAGTTTTTTTTATATATAAATTTTTTGAATTCTGGTTTATTGTTAGCCCTTTTCATTTTGTCTATTTAGCTTTATTATCCAACTTTTGTATTACTTCTTCCGCCCTCTTTAGATATCTATGGCTTGGCTGCCGTTGACAGGCGCCTGCTGCTTCCAAATTGTGGGCGTGTGCATGGTCAGCTTGTCATCGATGGGGGCGTGGCTCTCGTGAGAAGAGAGAGCCGTATGTGTGTGTGTGTGTGTGTGTGTGTGTGTACGTACAGTAAAAGCGCAAACAGTTTCAGGACGCACTTAAGTGGCGCGTTGTGTTGATGATTTATGACAGTGAGACAGCGACAGCGTCGCCGACTGCGAGGGAGTGGGAATGGAAGAGAGAGAGAGCAACTTTTCTGTTAAGTGGCTGCCCATATCACACATATGTGTGTATGTATGTGTGCGTGTGTTTTTGGTGCTGTTTGTCACTCGAGCTTTTAAAAGCAAACACACAAATCGACACAAATTGCATTTGAAAGTTATTATTTATGCCGGGCAACTGTCAAATACAAATACAGCGAAACAAAAAGTTGAAGAGGGAGGAGAAAAGGAAGAAGGCATGTTTTAGTCAGCAGTGACCCATAAATGAAATAGAGAGTGCTGCACTAGCAGATACCCTACAAAATAATAGCAATACAATCGATTAATATTTATTGATTTGCTTTGATGTCCTAATGAAAATATCTTGCATGCTAAACACGCATCAGCATACCCCTTTTCTTTAATTTGTAGGATATATAAAGCATAACGAGAGTGAGAAAATACGAGCTGTTTTAGCACTTTCTTGCCGCATGCAAATGTTTGTTGTTGTTTTCCCTCCGTTTCCTTTTCATGTGCAGTTTTTATATATTTTTGTTGGCTGCAACTTTCTGCAAACAGCATTTTCATTTAGCCCGGCTTGTTGTAACCCAGTTTAAGTTCTTTTATTGTTGTTGTTTTTTGCATCTTTGCTGCGACAAAAGTTGGTAATACCCCCCGCCCCCTCCCTTTGTTCGCTGCAACATTTTGGATTTTTACTGTTGCATTTTGATGGTAAACGCTTCGAGGCAAAACTAAAAGAAATAAAACACAAGCCAAAAAAGCGCAGGACTCGCCTCGATTCGACTGCTAACCAAAAATGGGAAATGACACTTTTAAGCGCGACGATGACCTCTGAACCAGAAAGTCGTAAATAACCCGCCACGGAATAAAAAAAAAACAAAAAATTTCCTTTTCGCTTGAAGCAAAAGTTTGTGTGCCTCTCCCCCGCCCCTCCCCCTCCATCACCTCCGCTTCGTTTATATTTCTGGGCTAATGCCTTTGGGCTAAAAACTTGCTTTTCTTTTGCACTAAATTTCGTTAGCGGCCAGTTACAGTTACTTTTCAAGTGGATTTTCAATGTTGTTTTGCGGGTGTTGTTATTGCGGTTACGCTGTGGTTCTTCTTCCTCTTTTTGTAGCTCTTGTTTTTGGTTTTGTTGTAGCTGCTGATAACGGAACGATGCGAGCGAGAGAGCGAGAGAGAGAGAGAGAGAGAGAGACAGAATGGATTTAAGCTTTCGACTCATAATTTATTAGCGCTTGCGGTGAGGGCAGGAACTACAAAGGATATGAAGAGAGGGAGGGAGATGGAAGGTGTTTTGCGGTTCTCTTTCAGATTGTTCAGGTGTAAAGCGCCTTTGTGTATGTGTGTGCTTGGTCAGAGCATTTAATTTGATGGGCTCTCGAAAGTTGTTAAATATATTGGGCAAAAAGTTTGTCGAGCGGCAAACCTTAAAAAGGGTGCTCCATAAATTAGTCAAAGAAACGAAAATAAAAACGATTACTCAATTAGAAAGACATAAATAATAATATATATCAAATATATTCAATAAAAAAAAAAATGCAAACCCAACTCAAACTATTTAAATGCGATGCCCATAAAAGCTTTAACGGCACCTTGAATGCGTTTCCTTTGCTCAAAATATGATTTATGAGCACCTAAGAAAAATTTAGCTCGCGCTGACCAAATCACAGAAGAAGAAAAAAGAGAAGACATGAGGAGGAGGGGGCTGACAGTAGCTTCTGCTTCTTACTACTTTAGTTTTTTGCTATCGCAGCCCCCGCTGTGCGGTGCGGGCTTGAGAACTTCATTTTGAAAAGCTCCTTTTGTAACTGTGAATGTGGCTGGCCTGCGTTTGGCCTCTGCCCAGCTGTCCGCTGTCAAGCGAAGGAGAAAGAGAAAAGCAAATATAACTTGAAAAAACTACTAACGCACTTATCTGGCGTGTCTTCATCGTGGCCTCTCTGCTCTGCTCGCACTCTCCTCTCCTCGCTGCCTCCGTTTGCGCTCACTTCTTGACATTTTTATTTTAGCCGCTTGCTGAGCGTGAAAAATGCATAAAATTTCACTTAATTCTCTCTCGCATCTGCCATTTCAATTTCAAAGAGAATCGTTTTATTTTTGTGGCATTTTCGGTTTATTTTACTTTTTTTTTTTGGTTTTGTGGTCTTGACTTTTGGCGCGTAACTGAACTATTGCTAAGCGTTTGTCACTTTCGTTTAGTTGGGCTGCTTGGTGAGGAGATATAGGAATAAACTAAATTCGATTGCAATTGCATTTGTTATTGTTGTTGTTGCTGCTCTTCTTCTTGCTTGGTGCTGCTATTGCTGCTGTTGATCTGTTACTGTTACTGTTGCTATCTCTGTCTGCCCATTCCATTCGTGCCAGTAAATCTCTACGTTCAACTTTAATGACATTGATTTATTTTACTTCGATTAATTCGTTTGCAATCTCTCGCTCTCGCTCTCTCTCTCTCTCTCTCTCTCTCTCTCTGTCTCTCTCTCTGGCTCTTTTGTGTATATGTATTCTTTATCCCGTTTACTGGACTTTGGCACGTCTTGTCTGGGGCAAAGCAAGCAACGGCACTCGATTTCACATCTTAAAATACCACCCTTCCACACACACACACACTCATATGACACGCCTACAATATATCCAACGCCCTTCGCCGGATTAAGTTTTTGTCGAAAAACGTGACTGGATGTCGTTTTCAGCTTTTGCTGCCATTGGTTTTCTTCTTGTTGTTTTTGTTACTTTATCGCATTGTTCCCAAAAGCTTCAACTGCTTCGATTTTCTTCCAGCTCCCCTTTTCCCTTGCTCTCCCTCTCCCTTTCTCTCACGCTTGTTTTGGTGCTTTGATTCTAACTGCAGTTGACATGCACATAATGGGAATTGAGAGATTTCTCTTGCTTGCTGCTGTTGCTTCTGCTTCCTCTTTTTTTTTGTTGGTTTTCGTTATCGCATTCGATTGGTTTTCGTCTTTGGTTTCGCTTGTTCTCCCGCTTCTTTCACTTCTTCTTCGACTTGCACACGGATATTTTATTGCATTTGAAATCGTTTCGATTTTCTTTCATTTGTTACATTTAACGCTAGTTTAATTTTAAGTGATATTTAATCTGCGATTGCACACAAGACGTTTACCGCTTTTCTGTTTTCCGCTTTCCGATTCTGCTATTTTCTTTTCTTATTTGCAAGCAGATTTTTCTTCTTTTTTTATTTAAGTGTTTAAGTTTAACTTTTTTTCTTCGAATGCAGGGCAAAAATAAAATTGTGTTTGAGTTTTGCCTGAATTTCTGCAAACTTTTTCAATCTCGGCATCTTTAAATGATAATTTCGTGAATAATAATTTCTCAATTTAAAAGCTTAAACCACAAAACTCACACATCCGTTGCGGTATCGGTATTTGTTCTCTCTCACTGGGCGCGACAAAAAGAAGAAGCACAACTCAACCCAAAACGAAAAATGAAAATATTTGTAAATATGTGAAAAATGCCCCTGTCCTGATGACGATGACGTCGACGACGATGATGGGGTAAAAACTGCGACAGATTGAATTACCCAAGTGTGCGATTGAGAGGGGGACATAAATAGAGAGACAGAGAGAGAGACAGATAGAGATTGAGAGAGAGAGAGAGATAAATAGAGAGGGAGGGGAGTGAGGGAAGGGTATGTTAGGCTCGCCGCAACGCATTACGCTTGGCTGAAGCTTCAGCTGCGTTTGCCGATATGGCCGGTAATTTCATTATGCAACTATTGCCGTATTAAGTTTTGGGCCACGACAAAATTCACAAATCCAGAGAAGAGAAGTGGTGGAAAGTGCGGGGAAAACGAGCCACGGTAAATGGAATATGTGCTCGCGAGCAGGAAATGGATTTTCAACTGATGCTTTTGGGTTTTTTATTTGGTCCCCTCTCCACATATACAGTTTCGGTCAAAATAATAGTAGAACTGCTTCTCAAAGCGTTTAATACAAATAGAAATACTCATTTTATGGTTTTAGTGTTTATTTACTGGCTGTTCTTAAATAAGTCGTTCATAATCTGTTAACTATATTTAAAGCATTTTTTCTTCAACATTTTCCATGTAGTGGACACATTCCACTACAATTTTTTTGACTTCAGCTGTACATATAGAGACCACAGATTTTGGATGTAAATGGTTTGGGTGCAGGACGAAAAAAAAATAGATGCCGTATGGAATTTTAGACATGGACCGGAAAAATCGTTGCAAACTTCTTTTTTTTATAATGCCGACCGCAAAATGCAAATAAAATGTGTCAGGTGGCAAGTGTGGAAAGTAGCAAAAATACCAATGCTATATTGAAAGGTTAGCTTAGGTTTTCGGGAGGCAGGTTTGAATATAGGGAATTGTGTCTACAAAAGAGTTTGTAAATGAAAAGATGTTTATTCAATTTGTGTAAAAATTCTTAAAAGCATAAACGGTTAACATAAAAACAAGAGAAGACAAGCATGTATTAGCATAATTAAAGTCTATAGCAAAAGTATGCCAACAGTTCAAATAACAGTAAAAATATATTACACCCAAACCTCTATTAAAATATGAATCCCAAAAATTAGTTGGCTTTTTTATGGCTCGATAAAAAACGGGGTCGCTTTATAAGTATTGCTTGCATGCTTAAATATGCTTGCCACATGCCCCAAAAAAAAAAACCTCAACATAAATTTCAACACCTAAAAAACACCCTCTCCCCACACATACACACGTTAACACCCCGCACACATTTGTTGGGCGGTGGGGGATGGGGGTTTAAGGGGTGTTCGCTTGGCCATAATGTTTAATTTAGTGTTGCCGTGTTGTTGCCACATTTTGCCGGCCTCTGCCTGCTAATAATAATAATTTTCATAATTTCTTTGCCACCTTTCACCATTGTCGTCAATCTCGCTGCCAAATAAACTCCAATTTAACCCTTATGCTAATCTCAATATTTCTCTCTCTTTTACTCCAATGCAGGTTGCTGCTTTGTGACATTTTATACGCGTCGCGCCGCACTGAAAGCTCAGGACGCACTCCACAATGTGAAAACGCTGAATGGGGTAAGTTTTATTTATTCCCTTTTTGAACACACACACAGGGAAAGGGGCAGGGTGTCATTATCGGGGCAGAAGTGTAAAAGTTTCGGAAAATGTTACGCCCATATACATATATATCTTCTTGATCAGCCTTACTAAGCGAGTTGATGTGGAATAATTGTATATCTCCCTATCCGTCGTGTTTATCTGTCTGTCTGTCTGTCTGTCTGCCTGCTTCCCTGAATGAGACTTTGAAAAGTGTTAAAAAGGGTAAAAGGTATAGTAAAGATGCTCTATAATATATATATATTCTTGATCAGCAGCTACAGTTCAACGCTAATCTCAGAGACTATGAGAATGAGATACTATGCATCTTACATATATACATCTTAACATTATATTATATTATATATAAAATATATAAGGCATAAATGCTGATCAGCTGTGAAAGTTTCATTCAGATTAGCCGCGAAATAAGCTTGGATTTGTGCTCTGAGCATTTTCATTTTGTTTTTATATCACATAATTCAAGGGACATTTATTGCCTGTAATTAAAGTCTCCCACCACCATCTACCAACAGATGCTTTCATTTTAATTTCAGTTTAGACACAATTTTCTTTTTTAATTGCAAAAATATTATTTATGCTGATTTTGCGAAAAATGAGAGTATAAAATGCTGTGTGCCACATCAACTTATCACAAACGCAATCATGCAACACAGCTGAAGCAGCAGCAACAGCGGCAGCAGCAATGAGCTGAAATAGCTGGCAGGAATATTTTGAGCATAGCATTGCCTTCATTATAATGGCTAACTGACTGCGTGACTGACAGATTGACGGGCACGTCGACTGACACCACACAGAGATGACGTGGCACAAAAAATGCATACTTAAGCCGGGACAGCAGATGAAAAAAATAAGTACTGACTACCGAGATACCCCTTAAACTAGGCATACACTTGTACACTTGGACTGGGGGAGTTTCATTTGATGTTGTTACAATTTTTATATTAAGAAAATAGAGCAGTCAAATTGTTGCTTACTATATTTATCAAAACTTTAACGAACGTATATCTAAATACTTCAAAGTGTTTTTTGCTACAATTGTTTTAGTTTTTCTACACCTTAAGAATATTGTTGTTGCCTTGAATTTTTTCTTAAAAAATAAAACTCTTCTTAAAAAACAATAATTCTATATTAAACTATAAAAGTTCACAACCATTCGCTCAACTTAATTTAATTCTAGGCACAATAATCATAAAAATGCAAGTTAAACTATAAAAACTAGCTCTCTTATATCTTGTGCATAACAATCTGATTATTAAATCGATTGAGCTTAATGATATCAAATATCTACAGTTTTTTCCCACTCGAATTCACCTTTTTTTTGCCCTATAAAAGTATATTAAATTTTTACCACAATAGTTTTTTTTCCGCAATACTCCAAGTTCGTTTTTAGCTTCCATAAAACGCAAGTAATTTCAAAGTTTAGACCTGCCTCCTGGCAGCTTTAGAAAAGCAGGCACAACAAAAAAAAATTCCAAATATTTGAAGAAAAAAATATTAAAAAAAAAGGAGAAATGTTAAAAATTGTTAGCAGAAGACACGCGCCAAAAGTTTTTTCAGCAGAAACAACAAAAAAAAGGGGGAAAAACCACAGGCACAAAAATGTCAATTTGCGCTTTGCGAGAAGAGCTACAACCAAAGTTGTGTGTGCCTCTTAACCCCTGAAAAGAGGGTTTGTGTGAGTTGCAGAAGGGGTTGGGGTTGAAGGAATGGG
This sequence comes from Drosophila glabriapex, assembly GCA_035042305.1. NCBI lineage: Eukaryota > Metazoa > Arthropoda > Insecta > Diptera > Drosophilidae > Drosophila > Drosophila glabriapex. The sequence continues at coordinate 12,729,473 of JAWNLN010000008.1, forward strand.
GGCTAAACATAAAGACAACGTCAGCGAAAAGCAAAGTATATTTTTTGTTGTATTGTTGCGTTTTATATTCGTGTTTCTATTGCGCCATCAAATCAGCATGAATATTATTATTTGGAATGTTGTCAAACAGAGGGTGAAGAAGTAGTAGTAGATGGTTGAAAGGGGTTGCAAAGTATGTTGTTGGGGCAGGTTGCAAGCAGCATATAACAATGCTTTGTGTCAGGCGAGGAGTTCCACAATCTGACATAACTTGCATGTTGTAACGAGTGACACACCAAAAAAAAACTAAAAAAAATATCTCTGCTGCGATATTTATTTTGTAAAAAAGCGCAACACACAAACGACAAGAAAAAGAAAGTCAGGAATAAGAAAGTCAAGGAAAAGAAGCCGAAGAAAAGGTGGGAATGAAAGGGAGGGTAGCAAGCAAAGGAAGAATTCGTTTCATTTTGTGCTGCTGCTCTTTGAAATTGTCAGATTTGCTGTGGAAAATGCACAAATTGACAGCTGTTAAGAGCAGGGTGCCAAACCGGAACCGGAAACAGAACCGCAACTTTACCGTTTCAAATTTAGAAACGGAACCAAAATTCTTTATTTAATTTAGAGCAACCGTTATTATTATCGATATTTATCAATTGTAGTCTAAAGTGATGCAAAATATTGCACAACATTCCAGTTAATACTACAAATTATCAACTCTACCGATTGAAATTCAACATTATTAGTAAAAAAGCCAGTTATACAAATCAGTTAATATTTTATATAGAATACAATAAGGGAAGCGAATAGCAAAAGAAATGTGTTACCAATTTACCGGAAGTTATACATCTGACGTACCGGAAACGGAACTGAAACTGTAGATTTCAATCAGTTTAACAACTCGCTTTAGCCTATTCCCAATCCCTCGTCTTATTTATAGATAGATTTATCGATTAGCATTTAGCTTAACGCTTTGCGTGCAACTGTCAGAAAAATATGAAATTCATGCGTTTTAAATTGATTATCTTCAGTCGTAATCAAGATATAAAAGACTGAATTTATTCTCAAAGCCAAACTTTATAAATAGTTTTCACTCCTTCAGTTAGTTTTTCTGTCTTAAAGATTAAGTTTATTTAAATTGACAGAGAAAACACACACAAAAGCGATAACAGCAAACAAACATTTCGGGCAATTAGGCCAAACGGCAGCTGCTTATGGCCTGGTTAGTCGCCTGGTAATTGCTACTTCCGACATATACAAAAATAAAAAAGGAAAACGCAGAAGGCAAATAAAAAGGGGCGTGGCAAGCCATAAAAATACAAAAAAAAGACGGGAGAAAACAGGTTGACTTGGACTGCAATTTGTAAGAAGTTGCAAGTCGCAAGTCGCTGCGAGTTGCGTGTATTATTTACGAGCGGCCAAAGAGAGAAAGCGAGACTGAGCAAGATAAGAGGGGTAAGGTGAGAGGTGGGGGTGGTGGTGGTGGTGGTGGGGTTAGGTGTAGAAGCACACTTGCAAGGACGTTTGCCTTAAATAAACGCAAAGAATGTCCTCGTCGTCCTCGTCGTCGTCGTTGCCAATAAATCACGGCCCATTAGCCAGGACAGACTTGGCGACGGAAGTTCTTGCTTGCCGGCCTCGTTTGCTATTGCCCCACAGCCCCACAGCCCACCAGCAACCCGTTACCTTGCCCCCAATCCCCTCCCTGACCTCGTCGGGTCTTTTGCGGCACGTTTTGCGGACGCTTTAAGCTTGTTTTAATTAGAAGACGCGCTGTGCGAAAAATTACATTTAAAACGGTTGCCGCTGCAGTTTCTAACATGAAGCAAAATGCGAACGCATATTTTAGGTTTATAGAGCTAACAGAGAGAAGAGTGAGAAGCGGGAAAAGAGGGAGAAGAGGGAGAAGAGCTGCCTAAAAGGTGGCGTAATTGTTGTTGTTGTTGTTGTTGCTACTGCTGTTGTTGCTCGTCGTGTGACCGCTGAATAAATGTGTTTGGCTTTGGTAAAGGGGATTTGGCGGCCAGTTAGAATAGCAGCAGCAGCAGCAGCAGCAGCTTGTCTGTCTGTCCATTTGTCTGTCGACTCTTTTTTGCTGCATTCATTCATTATGCAGCTTAAGCGCGACTTTCAGCAATAAAAAAGGAAGGAAAAGGAAAGCCAAATAGATACGACAACGAGGCTAGGCTGCAGCTCCAGATATATATATATATATATGTATGTATATATATAAATGGGCTCTACTATTACTCTGTACACATACACACAACACGCACATAACTTGTCCACTTTTTGGGTTTTGGTTGCATTGCGCCAAAAAGCCGGGGAAAATTAATCGTGGACTGCGTCGCTCGCTTTTAGCGCTCTCCTCCAATATGTCAAATGATTAAAACCAGTCCCCAAATTGAGTTGGGGATTCTTAAATTTGTCATATTTAAGCGGAAAACTGAGTGCTTAATTGAGTTGGACTATGCTGTAAAGGGGATCTAAGTAATACAATTTCTTAAGTAATAAATATATATTTATCTCAATAATACTTTTCGTTTATTTTTAAAACAATTATTCTTATAACCACAACCAGTTTAAAATGAGTAAAAAGGGTATTTAAGAGACGAAACGACCCCATAAAATATATGTATTCTCGATCAGGATAAACGTCTGACTGTAAAAAAGACGATCTCAAATTTGGAATATAAGTTTATGTCATATCATTGGTGACGGTCCCAGCTTCGCATAATATAGTATATCCAAATGAACTATAATATACCCTGACATATGATTGATAAACTGTAAAAACTTCAAACCGAGTGTATAAGAAACGCAAATTTTGTTATCCCAAAACTTATTTTCAATGTTGAACAAACTTCTATTGGCAATTTAACTACACCTTTAGCATTTGGTTGGAAAATAATATATTTTTAATCTATAATATATTTACCTTGACATAATATTTGTCATCTCCAAAGATTTCATCAACATCGATTGCGGAACACCAAAAACATAAATCGTATTTTCATATTTACATTTTGTGTGTACGACTTATGATGTAAGGACTTGGGTTCAGTGCATCTGTTAGTCTCTCAACTAGAACATTCTTTCTTTATGTATTTTTCATATATACATTTTTTAAATTCTTGTCTCATTTAATTTTCCAATATTTCTTTTTGTTTGCAGATGTATCATCCCATACAAATGAAACCCGCCGATAGCGAGAATCGCAATGGTAAGTCGAAATATTTGTAATAAACTACATAAAACCATTTGAAATTCCATAAACTCAATTTGAAATTCCATTTAAATATTCTTGATGTTTTTCTCTACTATTATAGAGTACAGTTAGCAATCTGTCTGTAACAGTTAGCTTGATATTGTAACCTGGCTCACACAGACTGCTCTTTTTTGTTTTTTTGTTGTTAGTGGTGTTTAACTGTGTGTCAAATGCTGGTGCTGCCTAAAAGCAGGCAATTCTATTTGACAGCTTTTATTGGCAGCTCTGCTCCGTTCCCCAATGAATGGAATCTCTCGCATTGTGACTGTGATGACTCCCAAACGATGGTCAGTTGGACATGGGGAGCCACATTTAAAACGATTTTAACGCATTTTTTCGACACGTTTTTCACTACATTTTTGTGCTTTTTGTTCTCCTTTTCTATCTGGATTTTTTCGGCCTGTGTCAGTTGCGTGTTTGTCGTCTGTCGGTCAACTTGGCAGTTAATTAAAAACCATCAATTATGTGTGCGAAGCAGCAGCAGCACCAGTAGTAGCAGCTGCAACAGCTCTACCAACAAAAAAATTGTTTAAAATAAAGTTTTTTGCACAAAAATTTAATTTATGTTAATTTTCGCCAGTTGCACTTTTTCCAATTTTCTCTCTCTTCTCTTCTCTCTCTTCTCTCCCTACTCTCTACTCTCTCTCTCTCTCTCTCTCTCTCTCTCTCTGTGCACGCATGCGGCAGCGGCAGCTTCTTCTTTTAATTATACCCATGAAATTAATCTGCTTAAGTGACCACAAAAATGTTGACTTTCACACACATACACTAGCGAAAGGGGTAGGTGTGTGTGTGTGTGTGGGGAGGGAGGGGGCTGATAGCTCGCTGGGATAGCATTTTTTTAATTGGCGACCTCTAGCGGCGGGTATTGTTAACAAGTTGGAGCCAACACACACAAACACTGAAAAAAAAGAGGTGGAAAGTTTCTGACATGTGGCTTCAACGGCGGCTGCATCCTTCACCACACACCCACACACACCCACACCCACACACACCCACACACACACAGCCACATACGCGTGTAATTACGCTTGTTCGACATGGCGTATGCTTAATTTTTATCATTTTTTTTCTTTTTTCTTCCTTTTCGCCACTCTTTAACTTTTTGGGCTGCTTTTAATGTGAAAGTTGAAAGAGGGGTTATTCTTGTTGCTAATGAAAATTAATTTGAATACATAAACAGAGAATCTTGGAAAGCTGTTGGTAAAAAAGTATTGAGTGTCGAACAAATTTTTAATGAATGGCAAATGAGAAGCAGAGAACTATCAATATTTAATGGTTTTATGAAAACTATTGACTTTCTTAATAATCTTAAAACATTGAAGGAGATATCTCCGATCCCATAAACTACACAATAAAGAGTAGTAAAAAACAGCAGACGATTCGGTATAGTCATTTAGTCCATTCGTCTTTCGATTTTAATGCAAATAAATGCCTCAATTTTGTATCGCATAATTATATATAACATGGCTGTCATGGAAACAATGGGTTGAACAAGGGTTTTTAATAACTTATTCATTTACCATGTTATCCAAACCAAATTCACAAGTTATGCGTGTTACAGTTTCTTCTCTTTCGTCAATATTGTATATAGGATTTGTATCATCAGATTTCTAAACTAATACTCCCATATTTCCGATGACTTTTTAGTTGTATGCATTCGTATCAGTCGTTATCAAATCGAAAAGAAAGTAACTAAAAATTAAGGCGTCTACCAACTCAACTCGCATCAGCATTAAGCTGTGCATTATGTGGCTTACTGAGTGTGCCTTAGGCTATGATTAGCTCAACTAAAAGCAGCTCCGCAGACATTTGTTGTTTTTCTTCTAGTTTTTTTTTTAGTTTTATTTTGTTGTGTTTCAATTGCAATTTTAGATAAGCTTAAAAGGCGACGCCCGCAATGCGCCTGCGGCTCAAGCGATGGCGATGGCAATTCGAATGCAAATGCAAATGCATTTTGGACAAACTCCAACATTTGCCGCATTATAGATTGTAGATATATATACAATGTGTATAATATATATGCTGCATGCTTCAATCGCATTTCAATATTGCCACAAAGCCAAAAAGAACTAGAAAAACTTTGTGTTTATTTTTTTGTATTTTCCTTTATATATTGTTTTTAGTATTTTGTATTTCGTGTGCTTTGGCACTTTAAACAGGAGTAAAAAACTGAGAAGATAAAAAAAAAACGGAAAACAAGTCGAAAAAACTCTCGCAATAAGCATAAAAAATAGCAAAAGTTTTCACACAGCGAAGAAATTTATGCCAAACAGCGGAAACGATATAATAGAAAAAGATGGCAGAAATATTCTTTATACTTGAAGTGTCTCTTGCTGCTCTGTGTGTTTGTGTGTATTTGTGTGTGTCTGTGTGTGTGTGTGTGTGTGTGTGTGTGTGTGTCTGTGTGTGTGTGTGTGTGTGTGTGTGTGTGTTGGTTTATGCCTAGAAATCGAAAATAAAAGACAGTTGCAGACAACAGTTGGAGCCAAGGCTTGCAACAACAACAAACGGAAGGTGGCAATTTAATAAAATGCTTGAGTGAGTCGCCGAGTTTTGTTTCCTGCTGCGGATCCTTGCTCCGTGCTCCGTGTTCCTTGCCCCTTGCTGGCACTGTTTCTCTGCTCCTTGTCCTTAGATACTTTTTGGCAGAGTTGCGTCGCCAGGCAAAAGCAAAAGCAACCTTTGATTGGTTTTTGGGGTTTCTGTCTGTCTCTCCGTCCGACTGTCTGACTGTCTGACTGTCTCCTCTGGTGTGGCTCTGTCTGCAATTGTGTTGTTTCATGTCGTTTAAGGGCTTCAAACTGAAGAGCTCTGCAGTTTCCGCAAATAAGTATAGCTGCTGCTGCTGCTGCTGCTGCTGCTGCTGCTGCTGCTGCTGCTGAAGATTGAAAAGGCAGAGATTGTTGGCTAAGAAACAGTGCTCAAATTGTCTTTCGAATAGAGTGTGGCACTGTGGCAATGAGACTCCTTGTCTCCTCTGTTGCATCTTGTCTATTTCTGTGAACAATTCAATATATACTATGGGTGTTATGGATAGCTAAGATGTACGCAATATACGAATCATAAATGATGAAATCTTACTTGTTATATCAGAATTGAATTATGATTTATATTTAAAGACCTTAAAACCTTTTCAAAACTACTCTGATTTTGAAAAACCAGTACTACTTACTCATGATTTATCTCTGAAATAATACCGCTTTTCACATCTATTCGATTCCTATTTCTAATCTATCTTATTACGTAAACTGATACCCAAGCTCTTAGCCATTCAACTTTAGCCTAATACAATTTGCTTATTACACTCTTGTAACACCTTTTAGGAGGCACCACGCCAATTTGTGGTTCGTATTACAAGTGCATTCTTGTGGCACAAAAAACTAAATACAACAAATGGCGCCTCATTTCCACATGAGTAACAGCGAATGTGCAGTTAGATTTAATGGCGCTGACCCTGCCCCATAAGCAGCAGCGAGCCAAAACAAAGAAGGTTACAATAAATACGTCAAGTGTGAAAAGTGTGTTAGCCAAAGCCAAGAAAGAAGCAGTAGAAGAAGTAGAAAAAGGGCCAAGAGTCGGCAAACAAAAGACTTGGGCAGAAAAAGTGGCAGCAATAAAGGCGATTTGCATTAGACGGTTTAGTTAAGTAGAAAACATGAAAAGTGCTCGACAACAACTGCAACCAAATCAAATGTGTAAGCAAAAAGAGAGAGAGAGAGACAGGAATACGGAGAGAGAAAGAGAGAGAGGGGAACATGTTCAAGAAAGAAAAGTGCAGCGTGTGTGTGGTAATCAGTGTAATTTGCATGCAAGCAAACTTCAAGCAGACATCGCTGATGATGAGGAACGAAAGCAAGCGCCAAAGACGATGTCAACAATTGTGTTGGCCTCAGTTTTCTTTTCTTTTTGCTTTTAAAAATGGGAAAAGGGTACAATAAATTTGTGGGAAACTATGCAACAGACAAAACACACTAAGTATATATATTTTTGATCAGCACAAATAGTTGAATCAACTTAGCTGGAGTTATATGAACAAAGATTTTAAAATTTTGAATATCATTTCTCGTATATCAAACGAAGATCAAGTTTATTTAATTTGATTGAAAATTATCCGAGTTTAGAAAATATCGATATAAATCGATATCCGTCAGCTATAAAGAACACAATTGTAAAGAAATGTCCTTTCAATTGATGTATATATAAATATTTTCGTTGTAATCAGATATATTATTGATCAACTTTAGAAAAAAGTGTGAAGTTTTCAAAATTAAATAGAAAAAAATTAGGAAGCAGAAAATGTATTAAATTGAACTTTCGGTGTTTATTTTTATTTTTATTATAAACAATCAATAAATGTAGCAGTATAAATTGTTATTATTCTTCCTTATTGAGCTAACTGTATTTTAAAAATAATTAATATATTTAACCGCTGCGTACAGGGTATCTGCAAGTCAAGCTCGCTCGACTAGAACAAGCTGACTTGTCTTTTTCTGCATTTTTGACTCAATTTCGGGGGTGTTATTAAATTTGCAAATACGTAATGTCGAATATGTGTATGTGTGTGTGTGTGTGTGTGTGTGTGTGTGTGTGTGTGTGTACATTGTGTGGGTGTATGCATGTGTTTTTTTTGGCGCTGCATACTTGAGGGGGCGCCACAAATGCAGCAAGTAAGCCAACAAATAAAAAAGAGGATGGCAAAAAAGGAAGGGTGGCAGACATGTAAACATTTTCATGGTTATTCCACACAATTTGCGAACGCGCATCCAAGAAATATTCAAAATGGATTGTATTTGCATTTGTTAAAGGGGTGTGGCGGGTAGGGGCTATATTGCCGCATATGAAATCGATATGCAAATGTTTTGCTAGCTAGTTGGTTGCTGTACAAAAAGGGATGAGTAAAGGAGTCGAGTTGAGGCGTCGTCGTTTCTTGATGATGATGATGATGCACATATTGTTTGCTTGTAAACATGATAAAAATTCAAATTAGCCATTATGGCAAGTCAAGTACACACGCACACACACACACCGTACATCATATGTGTGTTGTCGCGTTGAAATGTAAAATGTGGCTAGAAATTACCGGAAGGCAATTGTGAACAAGAAGAAGCAGTCGAAAACAGCAGTAAGAAAACAGAACCTTGAGCCAAGTTTATTCAAAATTGATCAATTTGCATTTTTCATTGACGGAAGTTGTGTTACTTGTGTGTTTCTTTTTTGTTTAATGTGCGGCAAATCGATAAAAAGTAGATAGTCAAAGGGTTATTTAAAATGGAAATGAAAATTGGAAATGTAAATGCAAATATTAAGTTGTGTGTAGTTATTAATAACAAAAGCCAGAAGTAGCTAGATATGCTTATTTTTTATTGTTAGTCTGTGTCGAGGTATACGTCGAGTATAGGGTCTTGGTCCAGTCCTGTCAATATTATCTCAATCAATCAATCATTGATTGAATGTTCTTGCAATAAGGTTCTATAGGATAATTAATTAAGTCCATATTGCATTTATGCACCTTTGTGAATGCTAAATGCTTAAAATGAATGTTTGCAAAACGGATTCTAAATTTGCAGAACCACATCTTGCCAAAATGTGCTAACAAAGTGGAACCTTTCTCCAGACTCTGAACCATAATTAAATAACTAATATTTGTTAAGCAAAGTATACATTTTGATCTCTTCTCTCTCTCGCTCTCTCTCTCTCTCTCTATCTCTCTCTCTCTCTCTCTCTCACTCTCTGTCTCACTCTCTCTTTGTGTCTTTGTTGTTGGCAGTCTCACAATTTGATTCTAATCATAATTAGCGCACACGCAATAGTGTTACGAAGTTCACCTCAAGAAATAAAAGCTGCTCAGCCAAATGTGTTAATTAACTCATTAGCAGCAACAACTGTTGTTGCAGCAACAACAATAACAGCAACAGCAACACGCTTAGAGACATGCAAATGAACAAATAATAACTAAAAGCAAACACAAACTAACATTAAAACTCATTTAAAAAAGAGCACAAAAATTTCACAACAAGAATAGCAACAAAACTTAGTTGTAAATCAAGTTTTTCCACTTGTGTCTCTGACTGCGCCCAAGAAGAACCTTTTTGACATCTGACGTTGATGAGTTGAGATCAAGAAAAGATGAGTTGGGTTTTTGAGCCGAGCTGAGCTGAGCTAAGATTGAGATTGAGCTGAGCTAAAACTCTTTGGCTGTGTTGAGTTTTGCACTTTGTTCAGGCGAACAAAAGCTGTGCGCTAATCGCGATTAGTTGCAGCTTAAGCTTCAATCGGTTCAAAACTCTGAACGCCACTCGCTGCTCGAATTGATTTTCAATATTTTTCAATATTTGCCGGGTACGAATCGGGAAATATATATATATATACACATATATATATAAATATATATATATGTATATATAGCTCTTGCTTGATATTTAAATACGCTGCACGTCGTTGTTGATTGTCACGATTGTGTTGTTGCATGTGACGTTGCTTAATTAGTTGCAGTGCCGTTTCGCGTCCTTCCTTCCTTCCCTCCCTCCCTCCTCTTGCGCCACTGATTGATGTCAATTTATTTTTAGCCATTTGATTTTTGCCAATACGCGCGTTTTTTATATATCCACGGCATGCGAACTGTGTCTCCTCATTGTTGTTGTGCTGCTGGGGAAAAGTGAAAAACAAAATAATACAAATATATATAGATATATAAATGTATATAAAAAAAGAATCAAAATAAATCGATTTAGTCTGCAATTAAATTTTAATCGCTGTGCAGCGACGTATGCCGCAAAACTGCAGCGAAAAACAATACTCGGCAACAACAGGGTGACTCGATTCCCAGCAAAAACAGCTCTAAACTCTAAAGGGAAGCCAAGCCAAAGCTAAATATATACGTGAGTTGTCTTTTTTGAAATACAGATTGATTCTAGTTAATTTATATTTATATGATTATAGTTATCGTATATCAAATGTTTTTCATTTGTATTATGTAATCACATAATAAATTGGAGTTTCTCTAGTCATACTTTTTTCCTTATGTGCATGGTACACCTTAATACGAGATACATTTTAATAAAAAATTTTGAATATATAATAAATAATCGCAATTTTGCCGAATGCCAAATAACTACTATTAAATAAATAATCCAATAAATTTCGGCAATAATGCAATGAATTAAAATATTATATTTCCTTATTTCAAGTAAAAAGTGATAATCTTATAGAATTTCATTGAGTTGAGACCTTCTTCCTCGTCAATGTGGATGAAAATACAACAATGTTTGGAAATAATTAAAATATTCGACTAATTAATTCAACACCAGATCGATTTTTTTTCTATCTTCCGTATGGATTTTAAGAGTATCTAAAATGTATATTTTATTTTATATTACAATACATATTTATTCACTGCTATTATATGGACTATCTTTGTATATTATTACTATAATAGATATTTATACTGGGTTTTTATTGATCTAAATAGTTGTACTACTGCAGCTAAGCAGGTAATTATCTCTAGCAGTCTGTCTGCCAAATTTGGTGACCCACCCTATATATATTGCCTATATATTGGCAATTGCCTATTTATTATCACTCTCTCAATTAAATGCCGAATGCCTTTCGTCTTTTCAATTCTTTTGGGCGTCTTTTGTCTCCTTTTTGCTGTTGCTGCTGCTGCTGCTGCTGCTGCTGCTGCTGCTGTTGTTGTCTGCGTTCCCAACTATAATTAGCGGCAGTCGGTATTCTGTCTATATGTTCTCTATATTCGATCTATAAAAGCAGCTTCTGATTAACGTCTGGCCTGCAATCGCAAACTGAAGGAAAACTCGATGCAAGCGCCTATCTACAAAAATTCCGACACCAAATCAACATCAACCGCACAAAAAAAGCTATAAAAAAAAATCACCGCTAAAAGTGCGAATACAAAAAAAAAAAAAACAACAAAAAGCAATCTCAAAAACTAAATGTTAATTGTTGTTTAACTGCAAGGCAGTAAAAATAAAAATAAAAATATCACAAATTAAATTTATGTTCAACGTTTAAACATAAAAAAGAAGTCGAAAAGTTTTCATTGTGCGTGGCTAAAAAGAAAGAGCAGAAAATAAAAATCGTTGCGTGTGTTTGTTAAAGCTAAGAAATCAAATATTTTGCAAAACATTCAAAATATATATAGCTATATATATATACATATATATAGAAAGAAGTGTTAACCTGACGCTAATTGTTTTTATAGTTGTTGTTGTTGTTGTGGTGACTGTCGTTTGTAATATTTATGATATTTGCTTAACGTATTTTCCACTCGCTCAAATGCGCTCTCAACTGTTGTGTTTTTAATGCTGTGTTTGTGTGTGTGTGTGTGTACTTCTCACTCTGTGTGTATGTGTGTGTGTGTGTGTGTGTATAAATAAGTGTAAAAGTATTTTCAAGAATTTTCTCTTCTTCGTCGCCACACTTCTGACATGATAAATAATTCAACTGCAATTGGTTGCGCAAATAGCCAAGCCTCAACAGCAGCAGCAGCAGCAGAGAATGGCAACAACAACAACATAAACGCCAGCAGCATCAACATCAACAGCAGCAGCAGCAACAACAACAACAACAACAACAGCAGCAGCAGTCAATTATCGTTGGTAATTGAGAATTTATCCAATAATAGCGACAACGCGACATCATCGACATTGTCAGCCTCAGTCGCATCCACTTCTCTTGCCTGCTGTTCAACATCGACATCGTCGTCATCATCATCGTCATCGTTGCTGGCAGCAGCAGCAGCAGCCGCCGCCGCAGCCTTACAGCCGCCGTTGCATGCCACGCATAAATCGTATCCGCCAATAAATTCAGCATATTGGCTGCCATCGTCGCATCCATCACCGTACACAGTGCCAGGTATGCAACAGTCGCTCAATTGCCAACCAACCAAGCCAGCCAGCCAGGCCAGGTAGCCAGTCATCAGCAGCTGCTCCTTCTCCTTTATCCTTTGCACAGCTCAGCTGTCCATCTTCATTCAACTCTTTCGTCCTTATTGATGTGCTGTTGATGCTGAGTTTTATCTGCCTTGCCTGCCTGCCTGCCTGCCTCATTCAGAATGTCCCACGGGAGAGCAGCCAGCAGCAGTCAGCCCCAAATTGGGGGCTGGCGTCAACTTACATGCACATTACTCCACTACCAGCCCAACAACTTAAACCCCCTTTAAAATGGGGCAATTAAAGCAATTTATTGGCAACCAAAATTCCGCCAAGCAAGTTGTCATTAAGTAAATTGGCCCAAAACACACAGTTTTCAGCTGGAGTTTTGTTGCCAAAATAGCATTTTAACTGGCTTCAATCAGCGTCAAACAAAATGAGCGTCGATATTCAGTTTGAGTCAGTTGAAGTCAGTCGTCTTCCATTTTGACTAACTAATTGTTAAGCTATTATATTGTGTGGCATGTTGCCAAATTTATTAGGTGCTTTAAACACAGGCATAAACCTGTTTAAATTGAACTTCAATCCAGACAGGCATAAACCTATTTAAATTGAATTGTAAATTGGAAAAATAAGTGATTTTTTCAGCTTATAACTATTTTTTGTGTTTTTTTTTTTTTGCTTGTGCTATTACCGTGTATAGTAAAATATCCTTAAAATATTTTATCAGTATTCAGAGTATAGCTTTTAGCTTTTAACAGACTTGCAATTCCAATTTAATCTCTATCCAATAAGCTTTATAAACTGGCTTGAATTTCCAAGTCTTTCTCTTTCTCTTTCTCACTCTCTCTCTCTCTTTTCTCTCTCTGTGATATGTGAATATGTGAAATGTTTTCTGGCTTCAATTTCACAGTTTGTACTGTCTCTCTCTCCCTGTCTCTCTCTCTCTCTCCCTGTCTCTCTCTCTCTCCCTCTGCCGCTCTATTTCTCTTATTATCGCATAATCCATCGCACTCTATTCTTCTGTCTCTCTCTCAAATATATGTATAAAATATACACGTTTCTCGACTTTTATCAACTGCTGCTTATTGCCCACATTTTCACAAGCTTTGTGTCATTTAAATGAAAATTTCACACACTGTCACACACAAAATTAAGTGTTAAATATATAAATTTTCACTTTTGATGCATGCCCAGCAGCAACAACAACAACAACAACAACAGCAGCAACAATAACAACAACAAGCAAAGATGATGGTGATGACAATGACAGGCAAACTGAGTTTCATTTTGAGCCACAACCTGAGCCGGTTTCCGTCCCTTAATGCTGCTGCTGAGTATATCAAACAGCCAAAGTGTTGTGTATGTCAGCCACACGCACACACATCACTGCACACACATACGCTCACACACACACACACGCAAACACACACACTCGTTTACTATTCGGTTTGCCAGACATCGTTGCCAGATTGTTTTTCCTCAATATTAACCAACAAAAGGATGAAACAAAAAAATGAAATTGCAACACAAGTTGAATGTGTATATATCATGTGTGTGTATGTTTGTCTGGGTGTGTGTGTGTGTGTGTGTTAGTGTGTGTTAATGATGTTAAAGTCAAGTGTAAATTGAGGACAAGTGGGCGTGGCGCGTGTTCATCAGCAGGCTGGCGTCAGGTGTGCGCGAGACAATGCCATTGACATGCTTTTTAATATGTTTGGCATATGTTTCTTTTGTTTTTCTTTTTTTTAATGTTACGTGAGAGGATTGGGTGGGGAGTGGAGGTGGTTGGGGAAATGCATACATACTTCATTATAGATGAGGTCAGCTGCTGAAGTATGTCAGCAGTAGCCAGCCCAGCGGATCATAAAAAGCTCCTGGGTAATTGACATTAAAATTTTAAACGGAGCCGGAAGCATTCGTTGGCACTGCAGAATATCAGGCAGCAGATAACGTCATCGGATGGATAAACTGATGGCTGATGGCTGATGCCTGATGGTTGCCATGAAAATGTGGGTGAAGTGAGTGAAAACTGTGTTTAAAAACACTTACTGATTTTCCCTCCAGTTATTGACATATTGACTGAATATAAGTAGAGCGAGTCGAGAGGTAGTATTTTTACAGCTTCTTTTCACAAGTCTTTAAAAGTTGTTTGTTGTCTTTTATGTCCTTGAAAACTACACTTATTCAATATTATAGTTGATGGTATCTTTTTATAGTTTTAAGTACTTTTATAGCAGTATTTCAGTATTTGTTTTGTAGCATATTTTATGAATAATATGCACTATGGCAAGGAAGTGCTTTGACAGAAGAACTAAGAACTCATAACTCTTTAGTTCTCGAAAAATAGTCGACCAATCTTAACAAATATTATTAAGTATAAAGCGAAACAAAATTCCCAAACTTTTAGTCAGCCAGAGTAATGAAAAATACTTGCTTGATATACTGTATAGTCTTTCAATAGTCTACATTTAAAATGTGGATTTCAGTAGGATTACCTCTTTAAGTGATCAGCAATGCTTTAAAAAACGAAAAAGAAAGTGCACTTTGCAGGTAGTAATAAGAATATATCATTATTATCGATAGTTTCATCGCAGTGCATGTTAAAAGTACTTTTGTAGTTGGTTCTTCTCACATTAACCAAATTGCTTGGCATAATAAATGCATGCGGCATCCTTTGGCAATTTTTCAGGCTGCATGCTGCGCTGCGTGCACTTCATAAATCTAACCGACAAATTGGCAAGCGCTGCCAAACTGGCAAAAGCTGGCAAAACTGCCATGCAAATTTTAACTGGACTTTAATTTTCTGGCAAATTAAACGCCAAATGAACTGGCCACGTAGCCGGCACGTGACAGCTCCCATTGCCATTTAAACAAGCTCCACTTTGTGTGTGTGTGTGCGAGGCGCTTAAAAAATGTAATTTTTCGCACAGACAAGCAACACGCACACACACACACGCACACACACACACACACAAAACACACACACTCACAAATTTATAACCTTTAATTGCTTTGACCCAAAAACGCATCAGGCAGCAGGTCGCAAAAAGAGGAGTGTTGCAAGAGGGGCTCAACTGAGCACCCCACGTGCAGCACAAAAACATGGCCACAAAAGCCACATTGCCTATGGCCTGCATAAAGTTTGGGATGTTGCATGCAACCAAAACACTCTCTCTCTCTCTCTCTCTCGCGCTTATTGTTGTTGTTGTCTAATGCACTTTCACATTTACATTTGCATTCACATTCACATTCACATTTTGGTGAGCGCGTGTGCCATTTACCCACTTTTAGTCCCCTCTCTGCGCCCTTTGCCGGCTCCCCTTGAGCTGATGTCCCGTTTGTTGTAAGCCTTGGCGACACACGGCGTATTGCGTTTACGGTGTTATGTTCCCGGTTGCACTCGCAACACACGACGGTCGCTGCTACTTGCCATTTTATGCAAATGAATTGGTTTCCTAGTGAAATACTTTACACTTTGTTGTATGCCAGCAGCCATGCCACGCCACGCAACGCATTGCATCGCAGGCAGAGGCTGGAGGCAAGCTCGCTGGTGGCATCCACTCGCCGCTGTGAGTGGCAGCTTGTGCAAGTCTAAGTGAATCATGGTTGCACTCACTGACTGACTTCACTGACTGATTGGCTGACTGACTGACTGGCTGACTCGCTGCCCCACAACTGAATGACGTTTCTCTGCTGCTGCCGCTATGTCCTTTCCTGTCACTTTCAGCTATCTGTGCAATGTCAGCCATGCCTCGACTTTGAAAACTGGACAACTGGGCATTTAGTTTATGTGTGTATGTGTGTATATGTGTGTGTGTGTGTGTGTGTGCAGTCAAAAGACCAAGTCTTTTCATTTATATATGTTTGGCAAGGTCGAATTGCCTATAACCATGTTGCGGTTAAAGTTTAACGAATCACAAAATTCGATTTTTGTATTGAGCTTAAACAGCTGAGCTTCTTGAACGATTGCCAGTCTCTTTGCCGCGTTGTTGGTTGCTACATGTTTCTCTGGGATACTAAGACATTCTATGATATGATGTGCTTTGAGGATTCCTTCTTATTGTCACAAAATCAGTAACTGACTTTTATATCTATCCTGTCAATGGACCGATGAGTATTGCTAGTCTATTACTTCTCATGGGTATTACTTGCTTAACTCGGTTCTTGATTATGGATACATGTGGTGTATTTTGGAACTTGTCTGGTGTCTCTGCCTAGCCACAATAGTCATTCATTTCTCAGTTGTTGCCGTTTTATGCCTGTTTTTCTGTGCCAACCTACGGTTTCGATTCTATTAAGAGCCTCTTCCCACAATCCCACAATCTATCTCATCTGACTTGTTCTTGATTGGCTTGTAACTGAATTACTATTTTAAATGTATTTTTTCTAACTCCAGAGTGTCATCTAGGATGTTATTACTCTGAGTGTTACCTAACTGAAACAGTCTTAAAAACTAATTTGCTTGGCTCAACTATTTTTGATTACCTTTGAAATTAACGAGCGATTTCATTGCCATGTGTCATAAGCAGAAATTCGTCCACACGAGAGTTGAGCTTCTGTTTCCAAATATATATTCAGATAGCATCAATTTTAATCAAATGTAAGCATTGCATATACATGCATAAATTCAATGCCCCAAAAAAGAGAAGGAAAAGAAAACAACTCAGTTGAGCATAAACCAAACGCAATTTGCATAAATGTCATAAACGATGTTTACTACGGCACATGTGGAATGCGTCGCATAATTCAATTTCTTGTAAAATAAAAATGTATGCATATAGCATATATAGCATAGAGAATCGACGACCTTATCGTCGTCGTTCGATGTCATAATCATAATCCAGCAGCATGCCTAACATTCTAATATGCGTAAAAAATACCGAATAGCCATAAAATGCAATAAAGGAAGTTGAAAGTTCCGGCACAGAAACCCATTATCACAGTTACACACACAACACGCACACACACAACACGCACATACACACAACGCACAGACACGCATTGTCCGATCATTGGGTAAAAGTTTTAACCCCTCGCATAATGGACATTATGCAGGACATTCATTTTTTTGCCTCCTTTCCTTTTTTGTTGTCCTTTGGCTGACCCTCAAAATGTGTAAAAATGCAAATAATTTTTGGACTCGCCTCGTTATTGTTATGCTCTTGATTATGTTGTTGTTGTTGTTTGTCTGTTGTTGTCTGTCTGTCTGTCTGTGCAGGCAAGTAAAGTATGAAAACATGTCCTTTTTATTGCCCTTACATGGAAATTTATGTATGTAGTTGTATATTTGTTGTGTCCCAGTTGCTGAAATGGCCTCAAAATGGGGGGCTTTTTCTTTTTTAGATAGAAAAGAATGTCTCATTTTATTGGCTTGTTGGTTGTTGGTTTGCTCGCTTGTATTAGTTCTAGTTTTGTAGGCAAACGACTCAAAATGTCATATCGATTTATTAACCTGTGTGAACTATTGTCTTATATCTCTTACACTTCCCTCCCACTTGTTCTCCCACACTTCTCCTCTCTGTTGGAGTGATAAATGTGTTTGAGTTTCGTGAAATTGGTCGTTTTTGGTTTAGTGTTTGAATTTATTTCTTTTCTCTGATGTGAATGTTTCGCTTTGCTCCGGTTTCTTCCGTTTTGCTTGCTGCTTGCTTGCTTCCAAAGTGTTGGCAGTTATGGGCATAATGGAAATTTATGCCAAAAACTTGCTACCCTTGCAATTATCCTTGATATATGTATATAGTTCGCTTGCTCTCCTCTTCGTTGATATTCAATATTTTTGCGAAATAGATTAAATGCAAGGGGACAAACAACAAATTTCAATGCAATTAAAATGTAAATTTCCTTTGGCAAAAAGTTTATGCAATGTGAAAAGCGCTAAAGCCATGCTAAAAGTATATATATATATGTATCTATATCTATATAAATATCTATGCTAAGGATGCCAGCCCTTGTCTGTTGTTGCACCCTTCTTGCCAACTCTCTGTCATGTTGCCAAAATCAACTACCGAGCGGGAAAGCCAAATGCTTGAAAAATAAAAAATGAATACAAAAGATGGCATTGAAGCAACTAACCCCTCCCCACCCCACCCTGCTGTAAACTGCGCATAGCAACCTGCAAAGGGGGTCGCTGAAAATATATATGGAAAATGAAAAACTCAGATTAAAGCGCCGCCAAAGACTCAATTTCTTTGCAAATGTTTTTTTTTTCACTTTAAATTAGATGATTTTGGTTCAAAAATCATTAAAAATGCATGCAAATTGTGTAATAAAGTTGTGCAATATTATGTGGCACGCCGAAGGAAGCATCTCCGAAATAGTATATAAATTCTTCATTAGCATCAACAGACTAGTCGATCTCAGAGACTATTGGAGCTAGAGACTGCAAATTTCTGGTATATTAGAATTGATAATTTGGTAGAAATAAAAGACGCAATTGCATAGATATAGTCTCTCATTTGATATATAATTTACCCTGACACATTATTAATAAACTGTACAAATTTCTCTAAGATCGGTTAAGAAACACCGAAATTGCTAAACAATACGAGTTTTCATATATGAAAGGAATCATTATCAGGCTTAGGATATCGCTTAGTCGAGCACCCTTGAGCATTTTTACTGTGTTATTTATAGAGCTATTGTGTTCCGATCAATTCATATATTTAAAGCCTGATTTGTTTAGATAAAATTCGGATGCTTCACATGCGATGTGAGAGTGGATGCCTAAAGAGTAAAAGTGATTTGCCTGCTGCTCTCTCTTTTTTTGTGGCTGTTGTTGTGGTTTATGCTGCCACTGCTTGTTATCCCGTCAAGCAGCAACACTCAAAATCCACTCGAAGCGATGCCCATTTGTGAGTCCCTCCGTCTACTCCTTTTTTGTTCAGCGCCCACTTAAAGCTGAATCCAATATACAAATTTTTGCTGCTTGCGATTAAAATTTAAATTTTATACGCAAAAAAAGAAGAGATGATGAAAAAAGAAAGAAAAAACTTAAATGAAATGAAAATAAGAATATTTGCCATAATTTTTTCGAAGCTCGCGTGCTCGTTTGGCTCTCGACCCAAAATTAAATTTAATAATGCAGAGAGCGAAGCGCTGAAATTTCATTAGGTGGCAGAATGTGATATATGTAGTATATACATACACATACACAATCACATATATATATATATATATACATGCAAATGTGATTGTATCGAGCTGGGTTGGGGTCTGCCGTGTGGGTGGTTTTACAGGATATTCGCTGTGGCCGCAGCTCTCTCTCTCTGTGTGTGTGGCTTATTGATAAGTTTACTGCTCGCTGCGCTTGGCCGTAGCGCTTGATTAGATTTTACCCAGCTAACCAGGTTGGCAACCTACCCCCTTCTCCTCCTACTTCACTCGCTCGATGTGTGAGCAATGAAAACCGCAGCCACAACAACAACAACAACAACAGCAGCTGTAGAGTGGGTGGATTGTGGGTCGAGTGTGTGTTTGGGCGTTACATTATTTTTGTGAAAATTTGTTAAATATGCCAAACACGCAGCGATGCATGCAAAGTGGCGAAACACTCAGTTCACCTCACCCCTTCATCCTGCTCCTCCTCATCCTCATCCAGGCAAAAGTCAGCCAAGCGTTGCCAAAAAAAAAAAGAGAAAAAAAACCCAGTCAAGCCTCGGCTTGGCTAACCAGCCGTGGCATTGCGTACGACTCGCTTATTCGCTCACCGCTCACTGCTCGCAGTTCGCTTGCTGCTCATATTTGTGACACAAATAAGCTAAGCCTGCGATCCGGGTTTGGGTACCGTGCAACACACACACACACACACACATTGGTGAGGCGAGGCAAATATGACCCGTTTTCATACGGAATCAACAAATGGCTCTGGCATTGCACCTGTCGCACAGTGGCCACATTTCTACCATTTTCAATTGAAATATAAATGAATCAGTTAGCTGTGATATTGAGTATTGAGTCTACTCTTGCCTCTGATAATCCGCTTGTGAATTGAGCAAGAATATGTAAATTATTCTATTATATTTATTGGCTGCATATATTTAAATCTGTGATTGAGTCTGTGATTCATTCAGTCTTACGATTGTAATCGGTAGAGTAATTTTTAATGCTTCTGAAATGTGCAAGAATATTTAGGGTATAAAAATGACTTATGCTATTTACTAATATATATTTATTAATTATATTATAATTGCTAAGTAGTAATTGATATATTAATATGAGTTCCAGTAAATTGCAGTTTCTAATAGGGTTACAGATTCTGTCAATCAGCTGACGGACTTTAAATAAAATAAACCCTGTCCCTCATTGGAATTCGACAGTATATAGTCGAGTAAATATTTTTGATCTTTGTACAAATTGCTATGCTAAGTTTTCTGAGTACAAATGGAAATAAGTTTGTGTCAATATTGAGTTAATTTTATACTGATTGGTTCATTTCCTGTATGCATATCTTTTATAGGGTTTTTAAATAATGTGTTTGTGTTGCCACAAAGAAATTGTTTTGAACTAATTCTAAATGAGAAACGATGCTCTTAATGACAAAATGTCTTGGCTTATATTATAAATTAATGAAAAATTAATGTTAGTTCTTTCAGTACCGTTAACACTGTAACCAACATCAAAATCGTTATCATCATCATCATCATCATCATCATCTGCATCTGCATCTGAGTCGATGTCATGAAGTAGCGCAATGCATTTTTGTTTTTATACGGTTCGGTTCGGTTTGGTTGGGTTTTTTGTGTTTGGTTTAAGTGGTCGCTCGGTTAGTTGAGTTGCATGCAAAATGGCTGCCATATTTTTAGGTGTGCGTATGTATGCCTGTGTGTGTGTGTGTGTGTGTGTGTTGCAGCTGCACAAGTGGCCGCACTTTATTCGCTGCTCTGCTTCTGCTTCTGCCTCAACCACGGCTGCTACCTCTGCTGCTGCTGCTGCAGCTGCATGCTTTATGTTTTCAAATTAAAGTCGAAAGCGTGGCAATACTTAATGTGCGCCACTAGAAGCAGATTAGTTGCATTAAGGTTGGCCTGCCCACGACGACGAGCACACACACACACACACACACACACACACAGTAGTCTTGGACCCACCCGAGCCATGGCAATATTAATATTTCAAATGGATACTTCAAATTGCTACCAGCAGCATGTGGGCAAGGGGATAGGCAGCGGGAGAGAGAGAGAGAGAGGTGCTTGCAAGCAGGCTTTAAGCTGAAATGAACTATTTTCTGCGCATTAAATTTGCAATTGAATTGCACTTTGGAAAGAGTCAGCTTTGGGCAAGTGAAATAGTTTCTTTGCTTGCTCAGCTGATGGTAGTAGATAAACTGAAATCGAGCTTAGCTTGAAGTGTGTTGTAAATGCGCTTGAATAATAAAAATAACTAATGGATAATCTTGCACAAATACTCATAAGATATAGCTTACTTAATCCAGATACATTTAAATCTAACCGACTTTGAGGTTTGAAGAATAATGTTTGATAAGGTTACACTCTTAAAAAAAGAGAGTAATGTAAATGAAATTTGGATAATGGTAGAGTTCAGATATTGAATTCAATATGCAATCGAGTTTCATTTTCATAATTTTCGTAATGCCTTCTATATCATATAGTTGCCGTAGGAACGATCGATAGAAAGATGAGTTCTTGCATAAAACACATTTTTGTTTATTTTAAATTTGTAAATCATGAGTTATTGTATTAAATACTTATTTATTTATCAAGATGTAGAGTCTAACTAACTAACTATCAAATATCAACAACGTTGCACTACTTTATAATGTACTTTTCAATATCGGCAGGTTGACTCTGTGGATCTTTATTCTTTAACATTTTCTCGCGTCCAAATTGCAGTGTTTCTCATTTTGCATATTTTTATTTAATTGTTGTACATGTTTTTTTTTTTTTTTTTTTACTGCCGCTAAAGCTCTCCTCCCTCTGACACGGCACTTGCGGCAAGTGCCGTCAAGTCGCTGCCACATTGCGATGATAACAAAACGTGGCCAAGTGGGTGGTGCATGGGTGGTTTGTGAGGTGGAATGTTTTTTAGCCAACAGGAATTGCAACTGGCAGTCAGCCACAGCCAGCCACAGTCATCGACACGCATCAAATTCAATGAATTTTAAATTTTTTTCATGCCACGAAGCGAAACGTGGGTGGCTGCCTGCAATGTTTTTGTTGTTGTTGTTGCTGTTGCTGTTGCCGTTGTGGCTGCAACTGGGATTATGATAATGTAGCTCAAGTGCAGTTAGCTTTTGCTATTGCTATTGCAGCTGCAATAATCATAATAATAATGCAAGTGCTGCCAGCAGCAGCAGCAGCATCGACGGTTTGCATTTGATAACGATGATGATGCAGCACTCTCTGTCTCTCTCTCTCTCTCTCCCTCTCTGTCTCTCTAAGGGGAATGGATAATGGCAATAGAAATTCGAAAGGAATTGCAGCACGTAATGCCTTAAAAAGTGTGGCAAATACCGCATAGCAGTGGAAGCCACACCTCCTCCCTCTCTACTCTCCATTTCCCTCTTCCATTTGGAATGGAATGTATCTCATTATAATTTGGCCATAAGGCTACAGCTGAAGTTTAAATATATTTCGCAATGCCAGAGCAGCTAGAATATTGTGGTCTTCAAGTTGTTATTATTTCAAATAATGCTGATGAGATGTTTAAGTAACAGCACTATAAACATTTTAAACACACCCCGCAAACTCCTTTCAGAGAGAACTAAATTTGTATGTATACTATATATATGTATATATAGTCAGCGATAGAGAGCTGTCTAAATTCTGCGCTTAAAGCAGTTTTAACTATAATTTTCAATTGATTTCCAATAATAATAGCAGCAACAGTCAGACACATAATAATTATAATAATAGTCCTAACTTTTGCTTATAGCAATTATAAACAATAAAATGAAATTTTCTCTTTCGATAATAATAACAATTTTCCGTCAATTGTTGGCCAAAAACGAAACAAAGCTGAGCAAACATATGCTTGCCTTAGCAGAGCATTATACAAATTAGAAATACGTTAAGTGAAATGTTCTTTCAAATTTGTTAATCCCATTTTTGAGGAACTTATAAATATTTGTATACTCATTAAAAAGGGGTAAAACAGAGGCTGCAGGAGGGAAATCCGAGACCAGTAAGTATATATATTCTTGACCAGCATCAACAGACAGACGATCTCAGAGTCTATAAGAGCTGGATTATTTGGAATTTAAGTGCTCGCAGATCATACGCAGATCTGATAACATTGAATAACACAATTACAAAGATATAAACTTTCCATTCATATATATAATTTACCCAGACATAGTTTTGATCAACTATACAAATTTTCAAATTTGCAAATATGAGCGAACCATCCGTTAAATAAAAGTACAGAGTATTTCTTAATTGAGTTCACTCGACTATTGCATTTTGTTAATTATCCATTGTAAGTGCATTAAAATGGGTTTTTATCTATGCCTAAAATGATTGTGGCCAGTTGTACCAAAAATACAAATTGGTTAGCATTTAATGCCGGTTTTCGCCTACATTTGAATCACATTCAAGCGTGAAAAAGTTGCATTTTAATGAACCGCAATTAGGACAAATTTATTATTTAGCTGTTTGTCTGTCGTCTGTTGGCTCTCTGCGAAAATGGTTAACAGCAGTTGTTGTGCAACAACAACAGCAAATCCCGTTGCAGCCAATTGCATATTTGGCAGCAATTAATTTGCCCAGTTGCTGCCTGCATTTTGTGTCTGTGCTTTTGTGTGTGCTAATAAATTAGTTGACAATCATTTGTGTCTGTGTGTGTGTGGGAGTTGCCTGCCACGCCCCCGCGTACCCATATCGTGGACGGAGTTCTGCATGTCTGCAAATATTTGGCAAGCCTGTTTTAAATGTGCGCCAATTAGTTGACACAGAAATCTCCCATTTCAGTTCCATTTCCCAGTTATCGAGAATTGCGCATACAAATTATAAATTATGCTGAGTTAATTTTGCAATGTTGGATTGATCCAAATTAACTCGGCAAACTTTGCTCTTTCAGCTGTTACCTGTATCTCTCACTTTCTCTCTCTCTCTCTCTCTCTCTCTCTTTCTATCTCTCTCTTTCTCTCTCTCTCTCTCTTTCTATCCCTATCACTCTCTTTCTATCTCTATCTCTCTCTTTCTCTCTCTATCTCTCTCTTTCTCTCTGTCTCTCTGTGTCTACTACTCTTTTTCTAGTAGTCTCTTTTTATCTGTCTCTCTCTCGCGCTTCCTCTCGTATTCCTTCCTCTTTATAGCTCTTTCTGTCTTTGTCTGCCTCTCTCTCTCTCTCTCTCTCTGTTTTTATATATCGCTCTCTCTCTCTCTGTTTGTTTTTCTCACTCGGTCTCTTTCTCTCTCTCTCTGTCTCTCTCTGTTTGTTTTTCTCACTCGGTCTCTATCTCTCTCTGTGCCACGCGTCTCTCTCTCCCTCTTTTCCTCTCTTTGGTATCGCATCTGTCGCTCTTTCTCAATATCTACCTGTGTCTGGTCTGGGATCTATCTCTTTATTATGCTCTCTCTCTCTCTCTCTCTCTCTCTCTCTCTCTCTCTCTCTCTCTCTCTCTCTCTCTCTCTCTGGTCGCTGACTTCATTCTCTACTCTGTGCGCTCCACCCACTTGTGGAACTAGGCCAAGTTATCTAGTTCTCTGACCGTCAGCACCAACTGCTGCCAATGTCAAATGCTGAACCTTGTCATGTGATACTCAGTCAAGCGTTTGCCGCAGACACTGAGGTTTTCAATTACACATTGTATCTATGTGTGTGTGTGTGTGTCTTTTCTGTGAATGTGTGTGTGCTTTGAAGGCTGCTGTGGTTGCTGGCGCTTCCGCATTGCGTTTTCTTCACGCTACGATTAACTTACCAAGGCCAAGGCAATGGCAAAGGCAAATCCGAAAGCTAATTAAATTATAACAATTTAGCAAATATGCTCCCCTTTTTCTGTGCAGAAATTAAAAATGTAATAAATGACTTATTCTTTATTTAACAAGTTCAAAGGCAACCTGTTACTATATGCCATTTAGCGTTGTGCGATTTTTGTTTCATCTTCCATTTGTTCTCTCTTCAGAAATGTATAAAAATTAACTATATATTTAAGAACAAACGCTGAGAATTTATATTTAACCAGATAAACTTGCTAAAAGACAGACTTAAATGAGGAAACTTTATCTATAAATAACAAAATGAAGAAATTGAGTTAGTAGAGGTCAAATTTTGATGTAAGCTTGACTTGTTAATCAATTTTCTAATCGTACGTTTAATTTGAACAATATATAATTAAAATGACTTTGCTTACACCAATTCTAAAGTGTTTCTCTACTTTTGTTATATTTTGCAGAACGCAAACTGTTCGTGGGCATGCTAAATAGGAAGCTGAACGAGAACGACGTGCGTAAACTATTTGAAGTCTACGGTGGCATCGAGGAGTGCACCGTACTCCGGGATCCCAACGGTCAGAGCAAGGGTTGTGCCTTTGTCACATTCGCCACCAAACACGCTGCCATCTCGGCCATTAGAGTGGTAAGTGGTGTTCTTGGCTCAAAGCTGTACTTGTTCAACTGATAATATTAATATGCTACATAATTCTTGTTTAGACTTTGAGTCAGAACAAAATCATGGAGGGCTGCACATCGCCGCTGGTTGTTAAATTTGCGGACACACAAAAGGAGAAGGAACAGAAGAAGATCCAGCAAATTCAGGCGAATTTGTGGAATCTGGCCACAAACATAAATATACCACTGGGCCAAACGGCAACCACAGTGTCCACACCGATACTGCCAAACCCACCGCAACAGCCGTCGCCAGTGTTGGGAGCCGATGCTCTGACACCAGCCAGCATTCAATTGCTGCAGCAGCTGCAAACAGTTGGACTGCAGCAGCAGCTGCTGCAAGGTAAGTGTCCACATAGAAACATAGCCTGCAGCATATGCTGTCAAGTTTGAAAAGAATAGGTAAACTTTAAGCGTTAGTCAAGCTATCCTTTAATAATGGAAAGCAGGGTATAATAAAGCTGTGCGAAAGTGTGTAACAGGCAGGAGGAAGTATTCCCAATACCATAGACTTTAGATATTTCTTATAAACATTAGCAGATGACACAATTTAGTCATATCCGTATGTCCGTCTGTATGACCAAATAGCATAAAAGCTACGCGCTTCAAATTTGGAATCAAAACTCTCAAACACCAATCGATATAAATCGATTACCGATGGCAATAAAACATACAATTGTAAGAATATAGCCTTCAAATTGATATATAAAATATCCAGACATATTGTTGATCAACTGGAATTTAATTAGAGCAGAAAAGAAACACACATTTTCTATACTATTTTCATATTCAGCAAACTTCTATCAGCTTCACGGCTTGCATAAGTTTCAGTGGTAGACAGTTAGACTTCACATTCATAAATGATATATGCAACAGGGGACTAATTAAAATATCTGGATATTTTCACAGCACTCACTGGCTTGGGTGCCGCTCAGCAAAACAATGCCACGCAGGATGCGGCAAATGCCGCGGCAGCAGCTGGTCTACTAAATCCACTTTCCGTACAGAATCTGGCAGCAATTGCGGCCATGACACAACCGAGTCTTACCAATTCGGCCAACTCGCCGGGCAGTGCCCAGTTGACCAATACGGCGGCTCTCTTATGTAAGTCTCTAAGAATCGTAAGCCTAACTCAACTAAATTCCACCCTCAACTAATCAGCTAATTTCCATTATTTCTGGTAAAAAAAAACCCGTCTCACAAATCGTATCTGTGTCAGTTTTTTGACAGCTGTCCAATGAATTTTAATGTGAAAATGTTTTTTCCGCTTGCCACGCGCTTAACTCTCACTCATTTTTATCCATTGTTTGTTCTGGTGTTCTGCTGTGTTGCCTCCTTATCGATTTCTAATTATTTTCTTTTAAGCGTTAATTTTGTGTTTAGCTATTCTTGCTCTTGCAGAGCGTGTTATAATTTAAGCCATTTGGAAGGAGATTGCTTATTGTAATGAAATTAAGATTTAATTAGATGAACTCCGCGCTCTGCAAGGGTATGTCATCTTTGGCATGCCTAAGATTGCTTCTTCTCTCTAGTTTTTATATACTCTGATAACTAAAGTAAATTAGTATATTGAGCTTGTGCAAATTACGTCCTGATTTCTGTTCGTCTGTCTTAAAACATAAATTATATATTCATCAGTACTCACATTAGACGAAGTGTCCAAATGAGGATGTTGCTTCCTCTTTGGAGCTTAGAAATCAATAAAATCGATAATCGCAAATCGATCAAAATACATATCTACCACAATTTTAATGCTAGAGTCACCAAATTTGGTTAGTTCGATTATTAGATCGATTAGAAATCGGCTTATGGTAGATTAGTTTCAACTTTATTAAAGGCCATTTAAGGGATGGATATTTGCCAGGTGGTATCAGAGTATTCCTCAGTCGGTTACGACCGACTGCAATGTTCTCATTTGTTTTTACATTAATTATGCGAAAATGGTATCAAAAGAATTGTGGCTGCCTTTGCCAGTTGAGAGATTTGAACCGAATTGAATGCGCCTTGAAGAAAATTCACTGAGTTCATTTAATGCGATTTAAAATAGTCGAAATTATGCCGCATGAGTGAGCCGAGCCGCCTGATGGTTAATATCTAATCAAAATACAGATAGAATTAAAATTTACACATTAAGCTAACGAAACACACATATCTTTTCTCTCTCTCTCTCTTTCTCTCTCTCCCACTTTCTCTATCTCTCTCTCTGTCTCTCATGAATGCTAACCAACGTTTTGTGGATATATTGTGTTATTTGTAACTGTCTTTTTTAAAGCAGGTCTCATAAGAAAAAAGGCAGCTGCCAAATTATCGAGTGAACTGCACAGCACGAAGAAAAAGAAAAGTAAGTGAAAAGTGTTTTTGATTTGGATATTTTGCGCATGATTTTGACAGACTTGGCAAATCCGCTTTTCTTTTCGCTTTCGTTTTTATCAATTTTGACATAGATTTTGAGTTTGGTTTATTTGCCTTCTTTTTTTCCTCTTCATTTTATCGTTATGCAAGAGAGAAAAAAATATTAATAATGGTTATTCACTTGACATTTAAAGCAAACGAAGCGTTCCGTTGCCGCTTTACGTTATGTAACGCTTAACGCTCACGTGGCTGCTGCTCTGTTTTACGTCGTCGTTTACGTCACTCGCCCAAATAGCAAAAGGAGAAGCAGCCAGCAGCAGCCAGCAGCAGCAGCAGAAGACCGTTGAACGTGAAGCGAACAAAATTACAAGTTACAAGTTACACTCTCTTCAGAAATTAACAACACGGAACTTATTGCAACAGAGTGTAGCACACAGACAGGCACAACACGGGCTGAAAGGCGGAGGAGGAGGGGGAGGGGTGGAGGTTGCAGGACTTTGGCATCATTGACTTTTAGCCGCGCGTCGCGTTGGGGAGCGGCGCAAATTGCAATGCTTCAAGTTCCACTTGCCGAGGCTTTCCCCAGTTGAGCATTTCTTTTTTCCTCTCTCTCTGTCACGTGGCACATCAGGCTGCTGAGGGCCATGCTCAGGCTTATATACACAGGCAGTTGCTATAAAGAAGCGTCTCCTCTCATCCCCCTATATTCAGCCATAAAAACGAATATACGAGTGGCGCTGAGAATTATGGCCTATCGCCTGCATTTTTCAATGGACAGGCTCACAAAATGTGGGCCAATGTAAATTCACCTCTTAAAAAGACAGATGAATGAAGCTGAAGCCCAAAGATAAAAACACAGATAGAAAACTGAATGATTTTTCATGCGAACTTTTTTGAGTTCCTAGCGTTTGAGCATTTCCATTTTAAAAGTATTCGATTGTAATTTTAAATAGTTTAAATAACTATATGAGATAGTTTGTAGACATTTATTTAATAATAATTTGTAGACTATTTTTTTTCTGAGAAAGACTCTCAGTTGGAATCCAAGAAACCATTAGCCACGAAGTGTCAAAATTCCAATGGATCTATATGCAACAGTAGTGGTTTTTAAAGATCTTAAAGTAAGCTGATTCACAAATGAGCGTTTCAGCCACCAAAGGGTATCTCAGTGTAGCATGTGTCCTGCAAGTCGGAATTCCCAATAAAAATAAAAATTCACTTCCAAAAGTGCATCCCATCATAAGCAGAATTGAAACTAAAAACTGTTAACAACTTTTACATACTCTTCAATATATCTTTACAGTCCATAGTCAGCATCAACCGCACAATGATAGGTCCTATTAGTTGACTGTTAAAGTGAAAACAGGCTGAAACGCATTTTATTTCTGCTGGTTTTAAAATATTTTAAAATATTTACACAGATATCATTAGCAATTCTCTGCCGCCCCCCGCTTTATCTTTGAGTTTCCTTCTGCTGAGCTGTCTAACGCAGCTATTGTTAAATATTTTAAACACAAAAAGCAAAGCCAAAAATAAGGAAAGCAAACGAAACCAACCTCAAGTTGGCTGTTTGCCTCCTTGCTCTGGCTAAGCTGCGCATTACCAAGTTAATTTCGTGAGCAGCTACGAACCGTGAAGCAAAAAAAAAAAAACGAAAAGGAAATAGAAAAAAAAGTGGCTGAATTAACAAGAGAAATGCCAAGAAAACGTAAGAGAAAATCAAAAGCAAGTGTTTTTTTTTTTTTGTGTGTGTCTGCCTAAACTACAAGTTCTAGATTGGCTCCCATTTTCAGTTCTTGGTGAATTGACCCGCCTTCCCCGTTCCGCCCCCTTGTGTGCACTTGTGCGTGCTCATCGTGTGCCACTTGAACGATTTCCGGGGCCACTTAATTTAATGAAATATTAAAAATTCTTGTCGAAAAGCTTAAGTTAACCTCCCTCCTCCCAAAAAGGACGCACGGCGAAGCAGCGCCTATTTTTCCCAATTGGGGGTTTGCACTTTTTACCCCCTTCTAGGCACATAAATGAACAAAGAAATGTTCTAGAAAATTTGGCTGGGTTTGTTTTTAGCCATTTGTTGTTGCCTCTATTTTTTCCCCCCCAACCGAAACATAAACTCAACAACAGAATCACTTTTGAAGTTCATTTTGGTTTTGCTGTTGTTTTTGTTGTTTGTTGTTCGCTGGCTGCCAGTTTCAATGTACTTGGCATATTCTGTTGTTGTAAAATGGCCCAAACAAATGACGCTTGAGGCTTTTGTTTGCCGCAAATTGTTTATGGCAAACGCATCGCAAAACTCGTTGCAAAATATCAAAAATGGGCGCACAGATTGCCCCATAATTGTTGCCACATTTGACCCGCCGCCTCTCTCTGAAAATTGATATTGCAAATTGTGTTGCGTGTGTCCGGTTTGGTTGTTTGGATTGTATCGCAAAACACTCAAACGGAAAAGAGGCCGAAGCATTTTATGTTGTTTGACAATCGAAGTTTTTGTAATTGGCGAATATGACATGCAAATGTTGGCATATGCAAACTTTTATTGCCTCTTCTGCAATTGGGCTGCTATTTTTGGTATTCAAAATTCTACAGAATTTGAAATTTGAGTCTACTTAACTAGAAGACAACTCAAATATAGATTGCGAACCTTTTTTAAATGTATAATGAAGTTGTGCTGAAGTATGTAACAGACTGAAGGAATCATATCCAGCCTTATAAGGTATATATGTTCTTGATCAGCATCAGACGCTGAGTCGATTTAGGAACTAAATTAGAGAAATATAATATAAAACGCAGATTAAGCGTATGTTATTGTGATCGATAAGTGTTCCCATTTTGGGAATATCGATATTAATCGGTTTCCGACAGCAATAAGAAGTACAAGTAGGCAAATCAATCCTTCCAATTTTTACACAACATATACTGTAAAAGAGCGGATAGAATCACAAAACTACTATCAGCAAGCAATCTTGTAAATATCTTAGTTAAGCACTCTTTTCAATACTATGCACTATGCATTTGACAGGGTATCTTGTAGTACAGCTGTGTGGGGTAGAGCTCTCTGGACTTGTTGTTATTTCGAAGCTAAAAGTGAATTCCTTTTGCCGATTGCTTTCAACTTTCGAATCGTAAACTTAATCCTTTCGGCAAGCAATTCAACTCAACATTTGCCACATCCAAAAACAACCCAAAACTCACCACAATGCGATGGACTCGACTCTGTTGGTATAGACGAACAAAGCCGAACAGAAGAAGAAGCAGAATAAGAAGGAGAATCAACTAAATCCCGTTCGAAAGTCGTCGAGTGCATCCAATTCAAAAGTTTCTTTTTCTCTGCTAACAAAATAGAAACAAGAAATCAACATTGAAGAGGAACAGAGGAGGACGAACAACAAACGAAAATCTTAATCAAAGTTTTGCAAAGTGCAGTAAACTATGTAGTTTATACCACCTCGAATACCAAGGATTTTTGGGGAGATGGGTGGAGACAGGGGGGGGGGGGAGGAGTCTCTCTCATTTCCCTTTAAGTAAGCTGTACAAACACGTTTTCCACTCTGTTCTCAACATGGTTCTCCATTACGTTTGTTTATACACTTTTTCGCTCTTTGCACTTCAAAATCAACAGCAGCAGCAACAACAACGACAACTGGCAAAAGTCTTCAAGTGGCCTGCTGCAAGTGAACAAAAAAAAAAAAGAAAAAATATAAATACACAACTTGCCTCAAATTTTTGCACAAATTTGCCAGCTGAAAAGTTGAGTGCCAATGGGCAATAGAGTCTGCCAAGGGGAGGGGGGGTGGCTTGACTGCCGAGGGGATGGTAATATTAAACAATTCCAGGCAGACACATAAAAATACCAAATAGTTTTAGGCTTCTCTCTCTTTGTTTATTATTTGTTGTGTGCGTGTTTGTGTGTTGCTTTTTGTTATTATTGGCCTGGCCAAAAGCTCAGCATTCAGTGTTGTTAGCCCCTTGGCCATATGACATGTGTGCATGCATGCAACAACGACGACTGCCAGCAACAAACAATTAAAACAATTTCTTCAATTTCTTGGCAAATATGCAAAAGTTTTTTTTTTTTTTTTTTTTTTTTTTTTTTTTGCAAAAGTTGCTACAGGTTACATTTAGCTACATTTGACTTTCTTTATGTTTGGCTTATGCTCTGTTTCAGACATATAGAGTGATGGGGAGTCTACATGGGAATGTTATAGTTGAAATGCTCTGATTATGATTTGTGAATGATTTTAATTGCCAAAAGTTAAAATTATAAAATTTAAATATAAGTTTCAAACATGTTAATAAAAAGTTTTATCAGCTATTAAACTGATAACAGCGTATTTGGCAGTCTGCCTTTGGCAAACTTGCCACATGCCCACCTGTTTTTATTGCCACACACACACACACACAACTTGGCAAGTTTGCAAGCTGTTAAATTAAAAATGTTGACCCCCCCTCCCGCCCCCTCACAAAAATTGATTGCAACACCTAACAGAGGGGGGGGAGGGGTGTGGCGCGGGGAAAGGTACTGGAGAAGCTGCAGCACCAAGCACATGGGTAAAAACTTTTGAAATTAAATCTGTAAAATCTCGCAAAAGTTTCGACAGCGTTTATGTGTGCGTGTGTGTGTGTGTGTGTGTGTGTGTGTGTCTGTGTGAGTGTGTGTGTGTGCGAGCCGAGTTCTTTGAAAAACTTTTCATATAATTTTGTATGGCATGGAAATAATTTCAACTTGACTGCAAAATGCAAAATGAAAAGTTTTGCGACAGTCGTCGTCGTCGTCGTCGTCGTCGTTGTCGAGAAAGGACCAAAACGGCATGGCGAGCTGACATCATTACTCGTTATTAGCCAAATTAGTTATCAAATGCACTGGTCTCGCCGACAATGAGTAGCGACCACACACACACACACACACACACACACACATATATATATATATATGCAAATGCAAAACTCATTAATAACACACACAGAGGGAGGGGGCGAGGGGAGGAGGTGGGAGTCATCGCGAGTTGAAACTGAACTGCAAACCACAAAATTGCATTGCATGACGGGGCGGCCAACAACAAGAACAACGAAAACAACGATAACAAAAACAACAAATAGTAGTGAAAACAACTAAATAACAAACAACAGGCGTCAAATTACACAAAACACAAACCAGACCTCTAAAAACACACAGACACAGACACAGGCACAGTTGAACGGGGTGCCACATGGCGTATGAACAACAAATTAATTTCAGATTTATACTTGGATATGTATATTTTATTGTGTGTGTGTTGTGTGTGTTGTGTGTTGCGCTGTACAAAATATATATAATCAAATGTCGCCCACGTGGCGTCTAAAATTCGATGATTAATTACGCCTGACTGGCGTCGCATCGCGTTGGGGTTGTGGTTGGTGTTGGGGGTGGGGTGCAGGAGAAAGAGCAGGTCAAACTCTAGAGGTCAAAACTAAAATGATTATATTATTTAGTGCATGTTTGCATTTTAGCTAAGCAGCCAATTGCAATAACAAACACCGAATAAGCTTTAAGCTAACAGATAAAAAGAAGAGGCTTAGAATACTCACTGGTCTGCTGACAGCACATTGTAGACTAAGAAGTCACCTAACCAAATAAGGTGTTTATAGTAGAGAACTATGTGCAGGTGTCGCCTTAACCAGGAAAATATACTTTCTAGGGATGCTTGTCTTGAGTTTCAAAGACATAGAAACCCTTAACGCAACAAAGGTTCTCGCATTCGTGCGGGAGCTGGGATTGATGGAGGAGCTATATACTCAGAAGGGGGCACAAAAGATCTAGTAGGTCGCCGAGCGGGTATCCCGATAATAATAATAAACAAACAATTTGAGAAAATATATATTTATAAAACATTAACAATTCAACTATGTGTTAACTAACAACAACTTTAGCAGCAACTTTCCATATAGCATATATGTATATAAACCTGTAGCTATAAAGACAGGTAACTGTTCATTACTAACACACTCACACAAGAAAATACACACACATACATCACATGTGCAAAAAAGCAGCGCGATTTTAATTTCGTTATGGCAATTTTTGGTTTTCCAAAATGTAATTTACTTTGCTGCTGACACTTACTAAGTGCAACACGCAACTCACAACTCACAACTTGCAACTCGCAACTCGCAACTGGCTGCCACTGTCATTGATATATATATAAATATAATTTTTGTGTGTTTTATATTTGCAGGGTCTGATCCGAATCCATTGTCATCGGCGTATATGTCAACAGCTGCTGGCTTACCGCAATTTGGAAGTTCCGCCGCCCTGTCCACCTCACCGCTGGCCAGCGTTGCGCTGAGCGCCGCTGCGGCCGCTGCTGCCGGCAAGCAGATTGAAGGTGAGTAAACTGAAGGTGGTGGAATTGTAATTGGGTTTATGGATTGGATATGAGCGTGTGCTGTGGTGGGTTGTGGTTATGTGGATACCCTGTGCAAAATTGATGGAAAGAGTTTGATAAAGTTTAGTCAGTTTTGTATATAATAGAAAGAGAAGAGTGAGAGAGGGAAAAGTAAAGAGGAGAACTAGAAAAGAGAACTAGAGAAAGAGAAGAGAGAAAAGAAACAGGAGAGATTGAGTAGAAAAAGAGAGGAGGAACGGAAGAAAAAAAAAACATGAAAAGAAGAGAAGAAAGAGAAGAAAAACAGAATAGCACGAAAGGAGAAATGGAAGAGAAAGAGAAGCGGGGGAAGAAGTAAAGAAAAATAAATGAGACGAGACAATAAGAATAGAAAAGAAAAATGAGTAAAGAAAACAAAGATAGACAGGCGAAGGGAAGCAGCAATTCTAAAACCCTAGAAATAAGTAAATAGAACAGCAGCAGGGTATCTGCTAGTCGATCACTCTCATGAAGTGAGGTTTTTTGCTAGAGTGCATGAGACCTGCATCTGGATCACATTCTCGTCGAGCACTCTCTTCGAAATGAAACGTTTTCCAGAGTGCATGCAAGCTGTACAGTTATATAGGGTATCTGCTGATAGAGCAAGTCATGAGCACAATTATTTCAAAGTATACCTGGACGTTGTACCTAGGGTATCTGCTAGCCCGGCATTCTCATCGTGAGTATTGTTTTTTGATAGTTAGACAGCTTTCATGTCGGCATATTTTTTTAGTTTTTATGAAAACTGTAGCCAGGGTATCTGCTCGTCGAGTAGTCTCCTCTAGAGCATCTTTACTTGTTTTTACCGGTGCTGCTGTTGCTGCTGCTGCTGCACAGATAAATGGAAATGTCTAAACGCCAGACACATTTTGATAAATGCTCTCAAATGTCCTGTCAAGCAACCCAGTCACACACACAGTCATTCAGCCAGTTTGTCATTGCATCAGTGCGTCATTGGGTCATTGCGTCATTCAGTCAGTCGCTCATTCGCGCATTCGCGCTCGTTGGTGTTGCATAGAACTGAATGTTGCAGTTTTTGTTACAACATCAAATGCATTAACTCGCTCATCGCTGTCAACTCGATTCGCATTCGCATTCGCATTCGGATTCGCATCCATCCTTGGAGCAGAGCTGCTTTTGCGCCTGTCTGCCATGCAACCCGTTTCGTTGTCAATCTACTTAGTTGCACGTTTAATCTTTCATTAGTGTGTGTGCGAGTGTGCGAGTGTGTGTGTATGTGAGGCACTACTGGGAGATCTCTTTATGGCAACTAAAAAAGGAGAGGGGATGGGAAGGGGGGAGTGTTTAGGTTGAGTAACCGTATGTTTCTATATACACATACATACATTTGTATGTATTTTCAAAGGTGAACATCATTTATCAAAAAGTTATTGGGGCCAGTTGTCAGTGTTGGGAAACACATTAAAAAAGTGTAAAACCGAAGACAAGAATAATGAGTAGAAAAACAACAGGTAAGAAAGAATAAGGCAAACTGGCTTTAAATACCAACCTCAAATTCTATTCTTAAACTTTGAAACAACAGTTATATTAAATTAAACCAGACCAGACCAGAGTAGAATAAATAAAATGTCTCAAATCATTGAAATTAAATAAAGTAATAGATATAATTCAAATATTTATAATATATACTGTTATAAATGATTTACTCTATTAAATTAAAGTCAGCTTCGATAAATAAATATACACAATATGTCAAAGTCGATGCTGGGCTGCTTTTATAACTCAGTAATTGAGTTGAGACACTTGCCCAAATAAGTGCCTTAAACCCAATTCACACAACTGAGAAAACTGATACAAAACTAAAACCAAGTCTCAATTTCAATTTCAATTTCTGCTTTAAAATAGTTGCACATACAAATCTCAACGTGTCCCACTTGTGCACACTTTCCTTTAACTCCAAGCAGCAGCCAGCAGCAGCAGCCCAGAAGAGATGAGGAAAATCAATAGGATCAATCATGTCTTGTACATTTCCCAACACAAAATGCATTTGGGGGGTGGGGAGTAAGGGAAAGAAGGGTGTGGATAAAACTAATGCGAATTTATCTGAACGGGCATTTTGCTTCAGCTTAAATTTTGATCAGCTTCTGACACAGTGTAAATATTACACACTTGACACACAATTCCATTAGTTAGACGTGAAACGTCGATATCACAAAATATTGCAATACTCGCCCCATACAGAAAGTATATATATATATATATAAAGTGTATATATATATATATATACACACACCCGCATACACCCACAACACACCCGCACACTCAGAGACAGATGAAGATGAGCGGCAACAGCGAATTGCGCTTTGGCTGGCACACATAACATTAAAGTTGCAGTGGCATATGTTGAGTAGGGGCATGCTTAGCTGCGGGGCAGTTGTGGGGGTAGTTGTTAGGGGAGCATATAGCAGTAGTTCGCGAGCAGAAGGACGAACAAGCAAACAACGAAGATGAGCATGACGATGATGACGACAAAGATGAGAATTGGGATTGGGGTAGGAGTTGGGGGATGATGATGATGATGATGATGACGATGACGATGACGATGACGATGACGATGACGATGCTGAGGCAAAATGCAACGGAAAATATTTTGGCGTTGCACTTTTTGCCATATTTCCGGTTACATAAGCAACACACTACTCGTTAGACTGAGTTGAAGGGGCTGCGGAGTTGGGCCATGATAGACTGGGAGGGGGGTGCACAGCCTGCTGCGAGCAACGTCATGCGAAACATTCAGCTCAGCGAGAGCTAGTCAAGCCGAATATACAATCACACATTTATCCACAACAAGTAAGAAGAGTGCTAAATAATTGAGTGACCGACGAGGAAATACCCTGCAGCACTCACACGCATTTGCCTAAACATGAACTTAGAAACAAACAAACGCCTTTTGGGCATCTCTTTATCCTTCTTATAATCTGATTGTGAAATGATTTGTAGAGCATGGAACAATATTTATATAGATAGATGCAAATTAGTTTAGATTAACATTTATGGTAAGAATTACAGTCACGCAAAACTGTCTTCGCCTGTCTTGAATGAAATGTTTATATTTCAAAAATGACAGAGAATCGCTTATTTAAAAACTAGACTTTTAAATGGTTCGGGATAGTTTTGAAATCGTACAGTTGTTGCTGAGATTGCTGTGCCTCTTCAGGGATGTGTTTATCTATTTCCCAAGAAGGTTGTTTTCTTCAGCTTCTTTTTTGTGGCAATCAAACATATTTTAGATACTGTCTATCTTTAGCTTTAGCCAACTGCTGCCTGTCTCTGCCTTAATATAACTAAATTAACATATTCAACTGAAGTCTCTGAGTAATATGGCTTCATTCAGGCACAAGGTTAGATTGGCTCGCCTGTTGCTTATATTTATATGCACTTTCTATACGATTTCCCCAACTTGACTATACTCTTTGAAGCCATTTCTAAGGGGTATAGTCTAAAAATATGTGTTTATGTACAAATGTCTCGAATATGTTGTGATATATTTATTTTTGCAGTTGGTTGACTTTTGTTCTGCTTTCCTTGTGGCTGTGTGTGTGTGTCGCTTGTTTGGTTTGCTGACTCATGATGTTGCCCGAAAAAGTCCCTCGTGGCCAACAAAAACACACACACAGACACAACAAGAAACAGAGGCAGAAACACACACACAACTACACACAACTACTCACACACACACATTACTCGTTTACATTCAAGCAAATTGCGCATGTTATGCGACATGCGAGCTGCCATGTTGAGCAAAGACGCCCCTCACCCACTCCCCGCCTCCCTCCCTCACATGCTTGACTGCACTTGGGCATTAACTACTGCACAGCAGTTTTCTTCTTTTTCTTCTCTCTTTTCTTTCTATTGCCAAGTTCATAAGGTGGCAAAAAGAGAGAGAGTTATGCGTGTGGGGCATAATTAGTCTGGCATTAGTTTTTCGGTTGTTTGCCGCAACTCGACAACGAATCTGTTTATCAGAGAACTAAATATAATTGAGTTATAGTTCGATATGGCCAAAGTACTGGGCCAGGTAATCAATATAGCATCAATAGATGAGGGCCAACAATGCCTGCTACTGGTAATTGGACTTGCTGAAGTTGCCAGATAATATTTGTACTTGATTAAAGTAAGATTAAAGAAGCATATCGAGTTATAGCGACAAAATTAGCAAGTTGTCGATGAGTAATGAAAGATGCCACAGCAAATAATAAAAGACAAATTGCACAGTAATAATTCAGTTTATAGTTGTTATACTTAATGTTTATTATAATGCTGAGTAAACACTGAATATTTACCTTTACCACTCTCAATCCACGCAATAATCTTTCTTTGCATATCATGGAAACCGAATACAAACTGTTTTCTTTTAGCCTCATCTTATTCTCAGCACAATATATGCTAGCCAGTTAAGCAGCTCTTGTATTATTCACGCTCATTTTATTCCCATAATGCTTAGATGCTTGTTAACTGTAGCATACATTATGGCGTCTCGTCGTTGGCTTATAAATTCAGTTAACTCGGAATCATTATGTTAGCCCGCTTTATTCCCCACTGCATTCCGTTGCAAGCCACAAAAAGCAGCCATCAACAAAAAAATAAAAATAAAATGTTATATGTAACAAATTTAACCACAATTTTCCTTTTTTTTGGTTCTTTTTTTTGTTGCTTGGCTTCTTTTTCCACACCACAAATAAACTTCCTGTTTTGTTTTCTTTTTCTTTTTTCGTATGTAAGATATGTGTGTGTGTCCGTGTGTGTGTGTGTGTGTGTGTGTGCGAAAAACGATTTCCTATATTGCATTTTCCTCTTCCGTTGAGCAAAGATGCCGCATCCGTTACGAACTGCTTGTGTCTCCTGCTTCGCCTCCAATTTTTTTCTTCCTTTCTTCGTCATAGTGCTTCCTATTGATGCAGATGCACACACGTATATATATGTTGTATAGATATATGTATATCTGTAGTATATATGCTTTAGCCCACGAACATGTTTGCTAACAAGCAGCAGGCCAACAATTTTTTGCCATTTTCTTCAGTTGGATTCTGTTGTTGGCCCGCGTTTCAATTCGGCTCTCAAGGGCATTTTGGGCCAGGCCAAACTGGAATTTATGTGACAGCGCATATATATAAGAGTTGGCTTGCATACAGCTTTATTGATTTTATTGCCACACACACACACACACACACATAGATAAATTTATGCTTTTGGGAGTATCTTTTGCAATATGTCGCCAATTCTCATAATCACTCACTTGCTTGCAGTCCCTTGTCCGCTGTCCGTTGTCCGCTGTCCGTTGTCCTTGGTCCTTGGTCCGCAGTCCGAGCCACAGTTAATGTCAAGTTCGTTGCATGTCCGGCCAAAAGTCGCAAATCTTTCTGACTTCCTCTGTCCTTTATCCAGCTCTCATCTCTCAGCCTCCTCATCATCTGCTTTTCCTCCCCTCTGTCTGCACTTGCTTATTTTATATTCCCACTTCCGGATTATGCACATGACTTTAATCTGCCTGCATCCGTTTTGGAGGTTTTTTGACTCAGTCCATGAATGGACTCCTGCTGTGCCGCCTCCCTTTTGCTCATCGTTTGTCACTGTCATATTTTGCTTGCCACACTTGCCAGGGACTCGCGTTTGAGCACAGCAAACAATTTTAACTTCAATTATAATATTATTTATTTATTTTATAATATTTTTGTAACTCTGAATTCACTTTTATTTGCACTTCATTTGGATTCACACAATTTCAATTATTTTTTTGGTCCAAAACCAATTCATTTGGAATGAAAATTGCTTTACCTCAACTTCCTTTTCATGTTGTATTTAAGTCCTTAATAATTGAAATTTTAATCCAATATATCTGTTTTCTTTATCTATTTAAATAAACTGCTTTTTATATTTAAATCGAATTTCACAATGTAAACGATTTAAATCATTTGTCTAAATAAATGTTTGATTTAAACATATTTTTTTTTTTTAGATAGCTGCATTCAGTTGATACATTTAAAATTAATATAATCTGAGCTCTTTGAATACTATTGCGCTGAATCTCAACATTTTCATTAAATACAATTTTGTATTTCCATTTTGGCTTTAATTAAATTTCATATTTTACACAAAACTGATTTATTGTTTAGCACAATATATTTATTCACTACACTATTTATTACACTCTGTTAACACCCAGCACTTCCAACTGCTAAACATTAGCATGGTTTTATATATTTTTTTTCAACTCCTCATCCGGATCCTTTTGCTCCTCCATTTTTTTGTGCTGTGCTCTACGCTTCCTGCTTAATTTTGTGCCTGTCGTCTGCGCCTGTCTACATGCTTATAACTTGTTTCCTGTTGTTGTTAGTCTGCCTCTGCTGTTTTTTCTTCTTTATATTGTTGCTGCTCATGTTGTCATTTGATAAATTTCACATGCTGAGAATTTATCTGGCCCCGGACATTGTTGCCGCCTCCTCCTACTTCTACTACTCCTGCTGCATCTTCTGCCTTTTCTGTTGCTTTTGCCTCCTCCACACAGATTGCACAAATCTGCTGCATTTTTTTGCAGCAACTTCGATTTGAGATTTTGCCCTTAGAAAGAGGAGAAGTCGTTGTAAATTATTATCATTGTGTTGCTGCTGGTTTCGCCTGAGCTGCTTAGGAAATGCTAAGCGAAGCATTTAAGTTGGCCAACAACACGATTTCAACTGGGAACATTTCACTGAAAACGGGACAAGCTTAGAAGAATCTTTTCGTCTTTAATTCTAATTGAAGACAGTAATTGAAATGAAATCTTGCTGCTTAATGCCCAAAGTTGCTTGGCCTTGTGAAGATCATTTTCTAATGCTAAACTATGGATTAGCTTGCCAAAACTCTTATTCAAAAGCTATCAGGAAACTCGAAAGAAATCAGATTTCACTTTATTTTGGCACTGATTGCTTTGGACTTTAACTTAATGGAGTCTTACGAAGATGAATTAAAGCTTCAACTTGATTCAACTCAATAAGTTACAATTGCAACCACTTCTTCTGCCAATGCACAGCTCTGCTGCTCTGCTGCTCTGCTGGTGTCCTGTCTTCCATGCAACACGTTGCCTCAAACTTGAATTTGAGTTGCAACAAAAGCAAATGCTGAAGTTGATAAATTCCACTGCGGTAGCCAATTAGAACTCAAGTGGAACAGTGGGGAATGTTTTTCTTTATTCCCTTTTCTCTAATTATATCAAATGTGAAATTATGTAATTTCCAATTTATTCTAATGACACAACAGACACACACACAACACACACACACAACACACACCACTCACGGGTTACTTTCATGTTGTTCTAATTACGAGTTGCTGTTCATTGTTAACTGCAACACGTGTTGCTCGTTAAGCGCTTTATTCAAAAGCAACCATTTTTTAAGCATCACTCAACACTCGCTCATTAGCAACACACACACAACACACGCACAACACACACACACACACACAAATTAATTATTGAGTGTGTGCGAGACAACAACAAGAACAAAGCAGCAAGGAAAAGGCAATTATTATTTAGAAAGGACTCGATTTTGCGGGGCAAGCAGGCCTATGGATCTTGTACATGCTGAGGCAACACGAGGGCATTGTGGCTGTTCAAGGTGTGTAGTTGTAAGCGTGGCTGCCTCTTAATTTGCTTTTCATTTCATAATCGGCTAACTCATTCCAAAGAGACCGCTGCGCCTTTGATTTGTGCGACATTTTGTCGATACAGCTGCCAGCGCAAATTCAATCAAACTAAACGTGCGGCGTGGGGGGATACGGGTTGCATGCGGGCGTGGCATGCGTCGTGCGTTGTGCGGCACTCGCGGCAAAGATGACAAAAGATGTATCCATGTTATTAATAGCGCTGCTGGCAAACGATGATGGAGTTGACATGCTACATGCAACGATAACAGTAGCCGACAACAACAATGTCGAAGCAGGCTCACAAAGTTATTTGATTTAACAATGCCACATGCATTAAGATGGGGTCTTATAGGTGTGTGGGCGGTGAGGGCGTGCCAGAACATGCATCGAGCAAGAGCGATGCACACAAATTGCCATTGTTGTTATTATCCTTGGCCGCACATGCATTTATGAAAGCGTTGATGTGCAGATTAATTACGACCAACATAAAGATGGAGACACAGAGGAAGAGAGGAGGAGATAGTGTTGAGAGACTGGGCATAAATCTAATTCCAGTATTGAATTAATTAATTAAATA
Organism: Drosophila glabriapex; assembly: GCA_035042305.1. Classification (NCBI taxonomy): domain Eukaryota; kingdom Metazoa; phylum Arthropoda; class Insecta; order Diptera; family Drosophilidae; genus Drosophila; species Drosophila glabriapex. Next base: position 12,772,150 of record JAWNLN010000008.1, read on the forward strand.
AACAATGCTGTTGATAAAACAAAATTCAAACAGGGAGCCTTTCTGTGATAGTTGATCAACTTCCACTTTATATGATATTAAAAGTAATTAATTACAATTTCAAAAAGTATTTAAAGAAATATATTTTTAGCTAGTGGTTTTAATTATGTGCAATATTATTTTCACTGTACTTGCATTAACTGATAGACATAAATAAAGCCTGCATAAAAATGCTCAGTGTTCGGTTAGCTTCTCTTCATAACTAATAATAAATAAGTAATAAATAAATAATAAATAATTTCAAGCTTAAAATTCAAGGTTTGAAGGGAAAAAAGAAGAAATCCCATTTTATAATCAACTTCAAACGAAGTCTTAAATTAATAATTGCTAATAATGCATTATGCTTAATATAGTCCTAGTTCTAAACATATTAAGGACAATAAACAGAGGGACAATTTGCTTGTGGCGTCAAAGACTGTTAGTTAAATAATATATATAAAGTCAGTCAGCTTCATATATCTAAAGTTCTTCAGTTAGCGAATAATGTAAACTATCTGTCTGAACTTGATGAGAGACTTTAAATACGCTGCTCAATATCCTCTTGTGTATCACCGCCAATCCTGTCAAGTCACTTTTGTCCAAAGCCGAACTTTAAAGCTCGTTTTATTTGCTGTCAGTGTCCACTCACAGCTCAATCAGCAGTCGCATTTGGTGCTCATCTCTGGGTCTTATCTCAGCAATGAGCAATTAATTTAGCTGGCACACACGTGAACCGCCCACACACGCACACAAACACATGCCACACATGCCACACACGCCACACACACATAATGACAGCTGAACTAAAATTTGAACACACAAAAGCTAAAATGAGATGCGAGCTGACTGAGACAGAGACAGAGACAGAGAGAGAGATAGAGTGAGAGAGTGAGAGAGAAGGAGAGGGGACAGAGTGGAGCTGATTGCCAAAACGGATACGGAAATGATGTGCCCAAGTGGCTTGCGTGTCTCTCCCTCTCCATCTGTATATATGTATATATATATATATATATGTTTGTGTGTGTGTGTGTGTGTGTGTGACTCTTTGTGGGCGTGTGACATTTTGTTTAGCAGCACGTGCCGCCAACTGTCTGTCGCCGGCAACGCATATTAACAGCTGCTGCTGCTGCTGCTGCTGCTCAGTCGTCATTGTCAGCATCGCTGTGGTTGTTGTTGTCCTGCTCTCCTTCTCGCCCTCTCTCTCACTCTCTCGGGCTCTCTCTTGCGGCCTGCTGCGGTTTGCACTTTTCGTGCAAATTACTGTCAACGTCATCAGCATCAGCGGCAGCAATAAAGACCAGCAGCAGCAGTCAACAGCTGCAACTTTAGCAGTTGTTGTTGTTGTTGGCTGTTTCCTCTATTAAGTTTTCACTTTCGAGAGCTGCTTTTAATGACGCTTTAAGCGGCAGCGCTGAATGTCGCCAGAGTTGCCAGTTGGCAGTTGGCAGTTGGCATTTTGCGGTTTTGTCAATTTGCCAGCCAGCATTCTTCCAGCTAATTTGCAAGCAATTTCATACAGACACACACACAGTTCACACAGGATAGGTTCAAATTCATCAGATTTGACGCAATTTAAAGTTTCTGCCTCCGTTTAGATCACCCCCCACCAGCCACAAAATTAACCTGAACTTGGATCCACCGGGCTTAACTAAACTTGTTAACTAAATCTGCCAAGTGTTGCATTGGGAAATATTGATAAATGTGCTTACCTTTTAATATAATTAATTTAAATTCAATTCATCAATTGGTATAAATTGTATCTTGTTTTCTTGCAGGACCTGAAGGCTGCAATCTGTTCATATATCATTTGCCGCAGGAGTTTACGGATACCGATTTGGCATCGACTTTCTTGCCTTTTGGCAATGTCATCTCGGCCAAGGTGTTCATCGATAAGCAGACGAGTCTGTCGAAATGCTTTGGATTCGTTTCATTTGATAATCCGGAATCGGCACAGATGGCCATCAAGGCAATGAATGGTTTCCAGGTGGGCACGAAGCGTTTGAAGGTGCAGCTAAAGAAGCCCAAGGATGCTTCCAAGCCCTATTAGCGACAGCTGAAACACTGATAGATTCAACTGGAGAAGAAGAAGAACGACAACCAACAACCAACAACCAACAACAACAACCAACAACTAACAACATCAACTTAAGCAACTTAAACAAACAACAATAGCTAAAAACGCAAGAGGAAGAAATGCTTACTAAGAAAACAAAAAACAACCCAACCGAAGTTTGTCAAATGGAGTAGTCTAATTATTAAAAAGAGTCACCCGTGTGGACTATAAATAAAAAACCAAATCAAGAAGTCTACGTTGTACGTATTATCCACAAAAAAAAAATAATAAAATTAAAAAAATCAAAAAAAAATACTATTTGAAAGACATGAATTTGTGCCAAAAAAGAGAGAGACAGCAAATATTAATTTCGCACGTTAAATGTTGAAGTCGAAACAAAACATACGTAAATCGATACCCTATAATTTTAGTGCCTTAGTTTAGCGTTTAGTTTTTTGTCAAACACTTTTTGTTTGTTACGCTTTGAAGTTACTTTCGCAACACAAAAAAAAAAAAGGAAAAAAAAGAAAAAGAAACACACACTTTAACGACACTTCATTTTGTTTTAAGCTGTTGTCGTGCAGTGAATTTTTTAACAAATACTCTTTTTGTGCACACAATCTTTGCTATTTCGAAAATATGACACACTCTAAATATTTAATCTGTTTCAAGTGTTAGCTCTTAAGTTACACCTAAAAACATAACAACAAACGAAAACAAAAGAAAGAAAAGAAATGTTATGAAAGAAAAAAGAAAAACAATTGTATTTAATATACTTTTCCCAGCTTTTGAATAATCCACACTTGTTCTCTCTGTTTCATTTGTTCATCTCACATGATGTCAAGTCGAGTCACAAGTTTTGAACGTTTTTTTTTTATTATTTTGGAATATCTGAAGTTCTCAACTATACGCATAGTATATATATATATATATATATATATATATTGGTTACTTTGTTCTGTTAAATGGATTATATTTTTGCTTATATGCTAATGCGTATATACTCTACTAGTTTTAAGTGCCTTTACTGAATTGTTAATCAACACTAAAAGGAATACCAAAATTTTTTATTTGTACTGAATGGAAAAAATAATGTTTTTGTTATACATAATTATCATTACTATTATTATTATAATTCTTAAATATTTCGTTTAGTTTTAATGTGAATTAATGCGCTACAAAATTGTTTAGTATTAATGTCAGAAAATAAACAAAAATATTCAACTTGTTGCATTTGCTTATAATTTCAGTGGTTTTTGTTTATTTTTTTTTTTTTCACAAAAGACATTTGAATTGAAACTAACAACAAAAAAAAATCCATGAAATTAGAAAAGAATGCAACAAATGAGTATTTTTCTTTTTTGTTTGCTTAAATGAAGTTGCTCTTTAGTTTTTATTCTTTTTCACTTTGTATTATTTCTGTAATACACTCACTCATTTTTTCAGTGTACTTTTTGTATCCATTTCAAAAATGTGGAAAAACTTCATCTTGTTTACTTATTTTACGCACTGAACATTTTGTAGTTAATTTGTAGACCTATTTGGATACATAATATAGAAATTATTTTTGTTTATGTATAATATATATATAAATATATACATTCAAACACACACACACACACACACACACACTCGAATAAACAAACACAGACACTTGCATATATAAAAATAAAGTTTTGTTTTCTGTTTCAAAATGCACAAAATGATCGCAACTCTGTTTGTCTCTGACTCTCTTAATAATAAATTTGATATATTGATATTTGTATATGTTTTTCTAAATGTATATTTCTATTTATATATTTCTATGCTAACTTTGTTTTAACTGTTTTTTCCTTACCCAAATAGCTTCCCAGTTGACGTTCACTAAAGTTGCATTAGAATTTGCCTAATTTATGCCATTTTACTAAGGAGAAACTCAACTGATGCTGCTAACCAGAGTCCTAAGGTGAGTCTCAAACAATATTGATATAATAATCTGATTGATCTCTAATAACCTCTCCTTACAGTTCTTTGCTGTTTTGTATAGCTTTTTGGTCCCAATATATATATATATTGTACATACTATAACTATGCTGCCCATCAAAAATTGCTGTCACAAACGAATTCGCAACAAGTGTAAATTTTTAAAGCCTATATATATTTGTAAAAAAAAAACGAAAACAACTTTATAATGGATATTTGTAAGATATCGCAGTATAATGCCATTTTTAATAAAAGCTTGCGAAGCAAAAATTTTTAAATAAAAATTGAAAAAATAAAAAAAACTAAAGAATAAAAAAATGTTATTAATAGCATAATGTGTGGCTTATGATTTGTAGAGTTTCGTATTTAGTTGTAGTGAAACAAAAGCATTGACAAATCATAGTTTGGAACACAATTGGGCTAATAAGTGAGTTTAAGAGTAGCTACAAGTTATACATTTAGCATTTGGCATTTATTGTGCAGCAAACAATACGCGGATAGCTAGCTAGCTAGCTTATTGGCCGATATTGAATCACTGAAATAATATCCAGGCTTTAGCAAGGTTTTTTTTTATTTTAGCAAATTTTTGATTTAAGCAATTATTGTAGAACTAATATGTGTATCCATAAGATATTGATGTAACCCTAACTGTGCATTTCTATCTGAATGTGGCTTTAAAATAAAAACATAAAGAGAAAGAAAAAGAAAAAAGAAATCTATAAATAACTAAAAACAATTATCAATGCTTTTTCAAAAGATATCGTCAAATGCATACACAAATTGTAATAAAATTCTATAAGCGTTTTCATCGGTGTGTAATTAAATGTAATTAACTAGAGAGCTAAGTGTAATTTTTTAGAGAAACAAAGCAAGGCTGTGTATTCTAATTTAGATGTTAAGCAAAAACCAAATGAAAATGAGAATGAAAATAACAATTTGATAAATATGTGCGCAAATTTCAATTCATTATAATTGTAATACAAAAAACATAATTTGCTGATTCCGATTCAAGATGTGAAAATCGAAAGCGAGAACGTAAAAATCTAGTGATAAATGCAGTTAGTTAAGCAAATAAATTAAATGTGTAATATGTATATTTATGTATACTAAAACTCAACACTCAACCCACAACCCACTCTCACACTCACAAACACACGACATACATCTAAACAGAAACTAAATCAATAAAAGGTGTCATCATTTTTTGATAATAAAAATATAAATTATGTATAATATATTCTGGAAAATTGGGAGCGAGAGAGAGAGATAAACTTACATGGCCGCGCCGCATCGGTTGCTTGGCGCAATTTATCAAAAGTTTTGGACTAACTTTTTGCGTGCGCTGCGCTGCAAAGGAAAACATACAAAAAGGTTTGACAAGCAACTAAACAAAACTTCAACAATAAACGAAATATTTTGCTAAACTTGCGATTTGCATATGAAAAAGTTTATGCCAATTGTAGATGCCGCTTCGGTGAGGTGTTTACGGGGAGTGAGAGTTTCAAAACTAAAACGACGACGTTGGCAGAGCAACATGTAAACAAATTTAGCAACTACGTGACGCAGCAACGCCCCAACGAATGCAGATCCATCTTCTGTACTGTACTCTACTCTATCCCTTCCCATGTCCACACCCAGACAATAATCTTTTCAGTTTGGCAGACGACGCCACGTTGCATAATCCAAATCCGAGTCGAATCTTAACACAAGATTTATTTCCATTTAAATCATGCGTGGAAAAGTTTACCACTGCTGATACTGCTGCTGATGTTCGCCTAACGTATGAGGACCCTGGGAGTCCTGGCCAAAAAACGAGCGGACGAGGCGGAGTTGGGTGGGGTGGGGGAAGTTAAGGAAACGAAACACGGCATTCATTTTGTCTTGGCATATTCAAATATTTTGGCTTTTGATTACGATAAAAGTTTTTGGCATTTTTGCAATGCTTAGCTACACAATAAAAGCAACAGCCGCATCTGGAGCATCATATTTGTTATCCTATTGAATTGAATTTTAACTACTGATAAGCCAGAAAGAAAAGGTTGATCTGATTTACAATTCACAACAAAAGGAAATATCAATGGACGAATTGGCAGCCGGTGTGCAGTTCTTGGGAAACAGATTAAGTAAAACAGCAAACTAATTTTATTTCTTTGCTGTATTTATATTTTAAGTCCTGGACGTTAATTAATGTTTGCAGCTGTAACTAAAGTCTTTCAACTTAGCACTTTTAATAAATGTGCATTTTTGATTTTAAAATAAATGCAAATACTCAAGTTGAATAATGTTTTTCTTATTTTAATCGAAGCATCAGCCGAGCAGTTAAGGGAGAAGCTGAAAAGCCATTCACAAATTAAGTTGATGCGTACATTAACAATTAGGCATACTTTCAGTGACACACATGCCGAGAAATGTTACTCCAGCTCGTCCAAATCCTTGCAGACTTTTAAAGGACATGTTGCGTAAGAATCGCAAGAACTGCATTCAAGGATTCTGGGGTCATCTAAGAACCCAAACGCTTGTGTAAATTTTACTTGCAGGATGAACGAGTATAAATCACAAAATATCTGGTTGTTCAAAGGATCCAGGCAGGGTCCTGCCTATCTGTTCTTTATAATATTAAAAAAGCTGGTAGATTGTGCTATGCTTAAACAGAATCTGCAGATAGATATACATTTAAAATCCATATTTTTGGCAATAAACAATTCTAATTTCCCAGAATTAAGCTGACAATTTTCACAGCTCCCCAAAATTGCAATTTAAGTTGCTTAACACAATATAAATTGCAAAAATCTGCCTGTATCAGGAACATAAATGTTCGTCGTTCTCCCTGGCATAGGGTACAATATAGATGCGTCTTTCCCTCTCTCTTCAACTCGCTCGTTCTCCCTCTCTTTCACTCTGTGGCTCCATCTCTGTGCCCTGTGCGATGTGAATCTGTTGCGACCTAAGCAGATTAGCAAAGTTTGTAATTACGTTGGTAATTGATTAGGTTCGAACAACAAACTGCTAATAAGATTATTGCAGTCGAGAACAAACCGAGCTGAAAAAACAACTCAAACTAGACAAGAGCAAAACCAACAACCTCAATTACAACAACAACAACATCAACAACAGCAACAACAGCAACAGGGCCAAAAACCGAACACGCAACAAAATTGAAGCGATTTGTGGCACAAGTTTTGCATGAAGCATCCTGACGGAACGCTCCCTCTCACTCTCACTCTCACTCCTACTCTCTCTCTCTCTCTCTCTCTCTCTCTGTCTCTGTCTTGCTCGCTTGCTCGTTCCCACGCTTGTTTGCACAATTTGCGGCTATCGTGTAGCGAGAGGAGGGAGAGTTGTTGGAGGGGGGAGGTGATGGTTTTTGGGCCGCAGTAAGCTCACGCAAGCCGGAAGAACAACAATTGACCGCCGAAATAACAATGGCTTTGGCGCGTTTGCCAGTTTTGGCATTGGGCGTATTGTTAATGGCATTGCACGCACACACACACACACACACACACACACGCACACACACACACGCACACATATAGAAGACAAACAATTTAGTGGCATTGCAGCGTGGGCAAACAATCAGTGTTGGCCCATCCTGTTCAGCTGAGCTTGAAGATGGGAAAATGTGCAGTTTGTTTCTTTTGCAACTCGCCTGCTTGCCACCCTCTTAAGCGGAAACGGAAGTGCAAGTGCATGAGCAGCTGCATGTGTGTGTGTGTGTGTGTGTGTGGGTCTGTGTGTGTGTGCGTGAGATAAATGCCTAGGCCAGGCAATGCAAAGCCGCACAGGATATCAGTCGTTGTCATTGTCTGTCCAGCACCGATCGGCTTTCAGTTGCTGATTAAAATCCACAGGCCTCCTGTGCGCTGCGCCTGCCTGCCACCACATCCTGCTGCTGCTGCTGCGAGTTGTCTGCTGCCTGCTGTCTGCTGCGTGTACTGCCAGCAGCCATCGATCACACTCAAAATGACGGTAACGCACACACACACACACACACACACACACAAAGTGAATTTGATTTACCAAAGGCAACAAAAAGAGTTCTTCTGCGAGAGGCTAATTTGGCAAAAGCCAAAGATTTCATACACTTGCAAACTAGAGTCAAACTGCTCAAATCAATATTTAATAACATATAGTAGACCGATGTTGATATAACACATCTGTTATCAATGTATTATGAACATAATAACCCTCATATCCAGTTGGTTTGGTTAAGATAACTTGATAAACCAAACCAAACAAGAAAAATCGTCATGAATTTCAGAAACTGGTCCTGAAAACTACAAAGTTTTTCATGTTTTTAGAAATAATTTCTAAAAAGTCTCACTCCAAGTCGACAATCCTAAATGTATATTTTTGTGTAAGTGAAATCTTAAAATAATAATATTTAAAATTTATCATATTCTTTCTAAATTTCATGAAAATTTAGCCTGCATTTTTTCCGAATAATAAGTTGATTAATCCTTGGTGTCAAAAGTATGGCGAATTTCTGAAATTCAAGTCGATAAGACTTTCGAAGCGTTGCACACTCAATGATAAAATGGCAGTACCCTCGATCCTTGCCACAAGCAAGGAACAAAAAGTGGCAACCGTTTGGGAATAGCTGGTGCAATTTTGCACGTGAACACGCTCGTCCTTCGCTCGCAGAAGGCTCTGCTCGCAGCTCATCCTGCTGCGCTATGGCGGCATATCACTTCCAGTTCAATTGACATATATGGTGGAAGCCGCGGGGGCGGTATGGAGGCGGGCGGGGAGGCGTGGGCGTGTCAGTGTCGGCTGGCATTGCCCGTCATTTCGCTTGGCTGCCTGCGCTTCAGCTTCAGCTTCAGATTCGACTGCAGCTTGAATTTGTGAATTTTTAGTTTGTTTTTCTTGTTGTTTTTTTTTTAACAGAGTTTTGTTTGCTTTTGGTTCCGCTCAATTGCAAATGCATTGGCAATCCCAAATGCTCCCGTTGCGATGGGTATGGGCTGTCAATGGTCCTGTGTTTATGCCAGCTCCGGTTACTAGAATTCCTCCCCGGTTCGTGTTAGTTTTGCCCAATGTTGGGGAATCTCGACAGCTAACCCAGTTTTTAGGTTTTAATGCCACAGAGTGCAAGCGAGTGAGAGATAATGGAAATTGTGCTGTTTGCTACTCTTATGACTGGCATTTTGTATTTGCCAGTTTTGAAATCTGTTACTGTTAGTTACTGTAAATATTGCATATTGATTTGGATAAATGCACTTGGGCAATGCTGTCGAGAGCTGTGTCTATATAAAAGAGGATGAGCATTGCAAATATGCACAGAACCGAATATGTTGTGTTTATTTTACAGCAGAAAACAGATCCAATGAATACCCATTGACAGACATAAAAGAGGGAAAAGAGTCGCAAATTATATTGATTACCAGATACGTGGTATATTCACGTCGACCTTCATCAACAAGGGCGTTTGGTGTTTTGAGAATCAAAGCACATCGGAAGTTAATAAATATTTCAAGTGACGGCACTTGGCGCACTTCCTGACAAACTAAATCATTTCCGTCCAAAGGCAGCTAATCAGATTTAAATGTTGTGCAGACCACAGCTTTGATTTATTCTCCTATTCTCTCACCTTGCTGCTGCTGTTGCTTGGCTTTAAGTGATTTTCCAACAATTTTCCGTTGCTTTCCTCGAATTTCCGGTTGTTTACAGGCGGCAACATTTTCCATATACAAAACGTTATTTATTCAATTTATTTCTGCGGTAAAACTTACTTTGCTGCCCCTGTCGCTGATTACGCACAGAGAGAAAGTAAAAGAAAAGCGCTGAGAAAAAAGCGCAAGTGGAAAAACAACAACAACAACAGCAAACAAAAACAAAAACATTAAAAGCAGCCGTTGCGCAATGCGAAATTCCTGCGGTAAAATCTAGCCTTTGATATTGTGGCCAAACTTTGTCGCACTCAAAAGTCTTTCTTTTTCTTTTGTTTTGTGTAAATGTCAAATTAAGTAAATTGGGAAAAACGAGTGTGGTATTAAATTTGTCATGGATTGTTTGTTGTTATTGGATTGGTCGCGTGACCAGCAAAATTTGCATTTTCATTCACAATTCATTTGTGACAATGTTGCCAAATTGCGTGCATAACAAATGTGTGGATTGTGAGCTAAAACTAAATGAAATGAAATGCATGTGACATATGTATAACCAAAATTGTATTCTATTATGCTGTCACACATACACTGCACAAAACTCAATTAAAATGGACTTAGTTTTATTTTTGCAGCGTGACAAGCGCAAATCAAAAATCTCCACAACTCAAACTATGTTGCACTCACCTCTCCCCCCCTAATGCTGACTCAACCTAACTCTCTAACAAGCCACAAACTTTTAAGTAAAACATAAATATAAATGCAAAAGGCAAATTGATATGATTGCCATGACGAAGCTGATATACACTTTATGAGGCATCTTTTGCTGGTAATTCTATAGTAAAATATATATATATCATATATAAATGTGACTAATAATGCCAGCTTACTGCTGATAATGATAGTGACTTCAAAATTATCGATATTCTGATAGAGCTCAATATCAACAATAATTCGTTGAGCTCGTCGATTAATCGATCGTTTCTACGACTTTGATCTATCTTCAGTCTTATTGATTGAACATTATATCTGATCGCAAATATATAATTATGAAGCTCATCTATTATCGATGTCTTGTGCATGTATCTTTACTGTACTACTTGAAGGATGCGAGGATACCAGAAGCTGCCCTTGGAATCTGCATTTGAATTAAATTCATCTTTTTCACAGCCATGTCAAATGTGTGTTAAAACCAATGTGTTTGTGTGTGTGTGTCTGGATTTGAGATGAGCGTTCAGGCCAAATGTGCCACAAAATAGAGACAACAAGCACACACACACACACACACACACTCAGACACACACTTGCGCACACCTTCAACTTATTTTTGGGCTTAAAACTGTGGTCTTCAAGCTGCACGTTTTTTGGGCTTCTCCCAAAGACTGTGAGCTGAAAATTGTTGTTGTTCGGCGTTTCGGTATTTGCCTGCTTCCCAGTTTTCCTGACATCTCTCTCACAGTGCGGTTTTGTGGCCTCCTTTTTTTGGGGAGTTGTTAAGAAATCAACTTTTCTGGCTTTTGCGGTTGGGCGCACATTTAGCTGTAAGTTGTCTGCGCAATTGTGAGAGCTTAAAAACTGCATTTTACTTCTAATTGGCGCACTTTTGTTTCATCACATTACACAGACACAGACACACAACCACACAGCCACAGGCATATGTGTGTGTGTGTATCTGTGTGTGTTTTTGTGGCATAAAAGGCTTTCATATGTCTAACAAGCTCAGCAATTAGCATGGCAGATGTCATCTTGAATTTATCAGAAAAAAAACGAAAGACAAGTTCAAATGCAGATGAAGACAGAAGATAAACTTAATAACTCAGTGGCCAAAATGGTTGTCTACGTAGTTTAGTAAAGTTGAACAGTTGTAGAAAATTGCACAAACTAAAAACATTAATGTTTTATAATCTCAATTATTTTTCAGCTTACATTTGATGTAAGTGAGATTAAATTCAGCTGGTTGGCCGCAGTTATTGAAAGTCTTTTGGATTATTTTCTGGAGCCAGCTGCAGCGAAGTTTATGAAATATTCAGTGAAAATCCTTTAATAAAAATATGCATTCATATTTAAAGTGATAAGTATCTGTACGTAATATCAATATAGACAGTTTATTTGTATACAAATATCTAAGCTGTCTGTAAACACCTATCTATATGAATGGATATGTTTTTATCCATGTTTATATCTCTATACAACTAAATTCATATCCATCTATATTCCATATATATATATATATATATATATATATATGTATGTGCCAGCTTTAATGCTGCACATGAGCTGCCAATGGCTGGCCCAATAAAAAATGTAATGGCTATAACAAACACCCCTTTTGGCCAAATGGGCACATGGTCGAAATCAACTGAACTCTGATTTCGGAAGCTAGGCTATTAAATTTATGACGCAAGTAAATTGAATTTTAAATTTGAGTATGACAAATGTGTACCACACACACACACACACACACACACACACACATGTATTAGTGGGCGCGTCAGGTGGGTATTTGGGGGAGGTGGCTGGGGGGGCGTGCATAGAAATTGCCTATGCGCGCACAAAAGTCATAAGTCGGTAAATGGAAAAGCCAGCAGTGAAAAAATTGCCAACAATAAACGTGACTCCAACAACATGTGTATAGCTAAAATTTCTCTGTGTGTGTGTGTGTGTGTGTGTGTGGGTGTTGGTGTGTGGCACGCCCCTCGCAACGTGGCAAAGTGTTGACGCAATGACTAACTGAAAGTGCCAGAATGCCAGCCAGACTGACGCACTGACTGATTGAGTGAATTTGAGATTGAACGACAGGCTCTCAGGCACAGCGGGTGCGGCGAGGGGAGAAATGCGGGTTGCCAGCTCGGGCAGCAAATCAAAATCAGCACAAACTGTAATGGAAACGACAAATACGTGCGCAGTTCCTCAACAACAACTACTAGGGAAACAAGAACAACAGCAACTGTAGAGAAAAACAAAAATTTGTGACAGTAAATTTAACGGCAAGTGCCTCATCAACACACGCTGTCATGTTGCAAGTGGCAGGCAGACAGTGCCACATCATTTTTTTTTTTGTTGTTGTTATTTTACTTTACACACGCAAACACACGCAAAACGCTGACGTAACAAATTTTGGCTGCGTTTTATTTGACCTGCTCAATTATTGGCGGGAAATCAAATCGAACAAAGATTTTCTATTAGTCCACAAGCGACATGCAAAATTATCCACAGGGGTGTGCCTGGAAGTGGGCGTGCTGGGAGGGGGCGATTCTAAATTTCAAAATTCAGCACACGTTTCCTTTTGTTAGCTATTTTTATTTTCCTTTTCGTTTTTTTTTTTTGTTTTTTTGGCAATGGCATCAAATGTGGCGTTAACTTGGCGTCTCTGACAAATCTCAAAGCGCGCTGAAAATCAAATTACCAAAAACATACAGCTAAAAATCACTAAAAGGTGGCGTTGGAGGTGAAGGAGCAGCAAGTGAACAGTGATGCTGGTGGTGGTGGGTTATTTTCGACACAAAACTCACGTGTCATGATGCACTTGAGACTGGGCGCAGTCCCACTGCCACCCACTCTCTGTGTCTGTCATTGTTTTCGACAGCAGTTTTCCGAATGAGTCCGGGGTGAGTCGATGAGGGGGTTGGGAATGGGGGGTTGAGGATTGGGGTATGTACACACATTGACATTGTCTGCTGCGGCAACTCCGTTCAGTTCTCAAATCAAAAACGTATCAAATAAAAGATTGCTTCTATGCTGCATAGCATACTTTTGTGCGCACTCAACACGTGCCCAGCCTCAGCCTCAGCCCCGCCCCCTTTCAGCTCATTTTGACTGTGAATGTGACGAGTGGCTTTGGCTCGAACACTGCTGCTGTTAGCAGGTCCTGGCCCTGGCTCTGGCCTCCTGATTCGGCCTCCAGGTCCGGTGAATGCGACATTTTTCGAGAGCAACTTGGCCACTTGGGAGTTTCAAGTTTCGAGACGCTGACGAGGCGACGATGACTCAAAGCACCCCTCGCCCACAATAAGAAAATCTGACACTTGCACAGAGTAAAATCAGAAAATAACCAAAAATAAAAATAATATAAACAAAAATAGTAGCAGCAACTTGTTAAAGCACTCGAACATGAACTTCTATGTATTTGAAACATGTAGAATTGAAAATGGGTCCAGCATTTGCTGCCGGGTTTGTGAAAAGTTCGGAAAATAAAAAGACTGAATTAGTTACAAATTATCACGTATACGTCAAATAACAGGATATTCTATCAGTCAACTTGCTCACTTTTAAATCCTTAATCATATTACTAATAATTCGATTTGACTTTGATCGACTATTTGCCGCCGCCAATTCATGTCTCGCATAAAATTTGGATTTTTGGTCATGCAAAATTGGCAACTATTTACTGCAGCCAGCTAATTAAATAACCAAATTTCTAATGTCCATCGTGGTGTTGGCAATGCATAAAATTAACCCACAAACATGACTCAATACCACACCACAATAACGACTCCATCAGCTTGTAGCTGGCAGCCTTGTGGGGCGACTCTTTTTATTTGGTGTTGAATGTGTGAAAGTGCGCTTGCATTATTTCATTAAAATAACTGTCAAAAATTTCACGTATGCCACACACACACACTCACATCCGAGAAAAGCCTGCGGCTGACATGTACAACCCATGCCACCCAAATACACACGCACACACACACACACACAGATAGCTATAGGCAAAGCCAACAAAATGCTAAACGCTTCAAATTCAAACGCGTATTTTGTGGCGCCTCCGCTGCCGCTGCTGCTGCGTCGCAGCTGTCAATGGGAATTCTGCAGGTGTCAAAAATATTTTAGGCATCACTGTGTCTGTCTCTCTGAATTACTATGTGTGCTGCGTCTGTGTGTGTGTGTGTGTGTGTTAAAATTGGCATAAATTGCTTTAGGGCCTTGTGGGTAGCATAAACCACAGCACACCACACCACACCACAACCCACAACCCACAACTCTCTCTGTGTGTGTGTGAAATTAATTTTCATTATTGGATTTCGCGACTTAGACATCATTATCATGTTCTTATCGGCATCGACACTCAAACACACACGCCGCCAACATTTTTGCTCTTGATGTGGCACCTAATCGCTCAGAAAGCTCTTCGAATGTGCCACAAAGCCCAATCACAATCGATTTTCGATTTAAAGAATTTGTGATATGTCAAAAGCTGTCGATTTGGCATTTGTGTCAGTGTTGCAGGCATTTTATTTTTGAATTTACTTGCGCTTGCTTTTGGTATGCACACATTTTCTAGCTATTGATTCGTGTTAATTAATAAATAAAGCTCTAATTCTAATTATTCTTAAGTCGATTTTTTAGGATTAAAACATTTTTAGATTTGCTTGCAGCTTGAATTGACTGTAGTTAAGCAATATTTGTATTGCTCAAACTGAATTTTTATTAGTTTTCTGGAGTTCATTTTGCTTGCAAACATTTTTGTGGTAATTGCAAACAAATAAGAAAAATATATAAATAAATGTAGAAATCATATCCAAGTGACAGATATCAATGTTGGTTATGTGTTGAGGCCATTGTCAAATTGCTATTGTCATTTTGGGCTGAACAATTCAATTTGAGTTCAATGGGCTGCCATAAGGGAAACCCAATAGCAAAACTCAAGCATTGTGGCTAAAACTGAGTGCTGTTCGAGCTGAGGCATAGTTTGCATGAGTGTCTCTTTTGGTATGGGGCGTGACAGAGAAACCATTTTATGGTTACCCAATGCTTCACAGATAATGAAGTGGAAGCCCCAGGCACACACTGTGTCTGTGTGTCTGTGTGTGTGTGTGTGTGTGTGACCTGCAGAGCCAAACAATTTTGTGGAAGCCACAAAACTAACCAAGCAAATAATTTGTGAAAATTGAATTTGCTTCTCTCGTTGAATATGAATATCAGAAGCGAACTCAGACCTCAATTCTTGAACTATTTTTGGACGAATTACGAATAATTTGTGCACAAAATTTAATTTGATTGTAGAAAGGAAGAAAGCCGCCAGTTTGCGCATCATTGCCAGCTTAATTGCGAAGTTCGATATATCAAAGTCCTTTTGGCGGCGGCCAAGTAACCAAAACGAATCGAAATCGAATCACGTTGCCGACCAACAACCAGCAACCAGCAACCAACTTCAACAACGACCACTTTAACAAAATGTCAAGTGAAAAACCATTCACAAATCTTTGCCGCACTCTCGAGCCGGTTTGTATCCCACAAAAACTTTTCAAAATCAACGCCGCGCACCTTTTCTCAAAAGGTAGCGAAACGTGAGCTGACTTCCCAATAGCAACCAAAAATCGAAAGCAACTCGAGAAACTGAGAACTCTCAGTGCTCAGTGCTCAGTGCTCTGTGCTCTTGTGAAGAAGCCAAGTTGGGCTCGCAATCATTTTTGTTTAATGAGACCAATAAAAGAGAGGCTAGGTTTGCCTGTGACGACTGACTGCTTACTGCTGACTGCTGTTCCGGCGAAATCAAAAGTTTTTTGCAAATTGCATTTGTAATGGCAGCGACGCTTAAATCTTTTATGAGCACCATACTTAAGTGTATTACGAGGAACTCCGAGGAACGAGGCTAGGCCCGAGCACAACGGAAATGAAATTGAAAGCGCACGCACGTGTTTAAGACGTTAAAACCCTTTACTATAATTGTCCACATGGGACAATTTTCAACAAGCTGAGAACTTGCAGCTCCGCCCACCACATCAAATCAAGTCAAAGCTGTTAGTCGTAGTTTTCCGTTAAATTTGAGTGCGTGAATATAATCGGAAAATATTCGTGATTTCCTATTATTCGATTTTACTTTGCCGGAGGTAACTATTAATATTCATAATATATTCGATTTTTATGGCGTGATTAACTCAGCAATCGATATTGTAAATGTCAAATTCTATATTAAATACCTAATTGTTTTAAAATATTAGCTAACTTTCGACCTTTACATGAAATCAGTTCAAAGCTGGAAGTCTGGCCTAAATTTGTATGTGAGCATTATCAGAACAAATTAACAATTTCTTTTGATTGGGTTTTACTTACAGAATGTGCAAATATTCATAATATAATATAAATTTAGTGCTCTGACTTGGGGATTTCTGGGTTTTCTTCAATCTATGCAGCAGAACATTTTACTATTTTTTAAATTTAAAAAGCATGAACACTAAATGTAATTTATATTTTAAATTAATTAAATTTACTTTTATTTTTCGTAATTTTCTATGCCAATAGACATTAAAGAAATCAGTAAATAATACGATTTTCATTGCTTGATTAAATTCGAGGAATACCAGTCTCTCTTTAACATTCTCAGCTCGGAAATCAATATTGTATATGCCCCATTCCATATAAAATACCTTCAAATAAGTTAACTTTCCAAATAAGAGTAGGCTATTATTTTAATGAAATTTAAGTTAGTCACATTAAATTCATTCTCATCACAACTGAAGCAGGAGTTAAGCAGTGAGTGTCTCATTACTAATTTAATACATTTTTTTCGCTAATTAAAACTTTTGCTTAGACATGCCCCATACTCTATTGTTGATACATCCGAAGCAGTGCCCCAAGACGCGCACCTACAGCGAATATGAGAGCATTCAAGATTGCTTGAATGCCATTTGCAAGATCTACGAGGAGCATCTGAAGCGTACTAATCTCGATATGCCCACAATTACATATGACATTGTGCAACTGTTTGATTTCATCGATTCCTTGGTGGATGTCAGCTGTTTGGCGTACCAGAAGAGCACCAATACCTACGCACCCTACAGCAAGGAATGGATCAAGGACATGATCTACGAACAGTTTCGACAGACTACCTTAGATAAATAGAGAATGATTGTATATGCTACATATTTCTTCAATTATCTGCATATAAAAACAAAGCGACTAACTAACTGGTTTGATTGTAATTAACTTCATTAATAAGCGCTTAAATATCACATCATATTTTTCTTAACTTTACCAAATGCAAACACAACCTTTTCAGCTTGTTTTCCACTTTTTGTGTTGCCCTTTTTCTGTTGCATTAAATTATGAGTAAACAATTTGCGCACGTGAAAATGCAAATGAAAATTGATTGCTCCACAAATGTCTCGCAGAAAATCAGACACAGACACAGAGACAGAAACGTGCAACGGGAATAACAATTAATTAATCATCAGCAACAAGCGCAGAACATTAAACACAATCGTTTGGGGGGAGGCAGAGAGGGCGCCGCCGGAAGTATCCACAAGTAAAAAGTAATCCACTTAAACTCAAATTTGTCAAAAGCATAAAATTACCCCACGCAAAGGGAAAAACATTCGGCAACAAGAAAGCAAACAGCAAATAAAAGTAGCAACAATAAAAGGGGTGTGACAAATTTTTGGAAAAGAAAAGAAAAGAAAAGAAAAGAAACGAAAAACAAATGATCGCTCATAAAAAAGTGACACTTTTTGGCGTAGCAGCAGCGAAAGGTGGACAAAGAAGTGGAATAGAATGTGGGTGGAGAGGGGTGGGAAATGGGGGAAAACAGAATGTCGCTTTTCATCGCATCCGTCATTCGCCATTCGGTTATATATTGGAAATTTGTTTCAATCAGAGGTTCAGCTGGGCGTGTGTATCTGCAGTTATGTGCCATATCAAATCACTCAAAGTGTTACAAAGACAACGGCAGACAATTGCACAAATGCCCAGACAGGCAGACAGATGGACAGACAGACCGTCAGACAGATACATTTATAGGTAGATAGACAGACAGGATTCGCATTCGTTGTCGGAGTTTATTGCCAAATGGTTATCATATTGCTTATAGATTTTGCAACAAGAGCCGACTGACATTGATTGATCAATATGAGAGCCGCAGTTACCTAACCGTCAGTTACCTGCCTTTGTCTTATTTTTTTCTTTCTTTTCTCTTTATTTTTCTCATTCTTTTTCTTTTTTGTCAACTCTTGCTCGAATGACAGACCTTTGTGTGGTGTCGGGGCTAAAAGGGGGCGAATTTTGGGTTGTGCAGCTGCGTTCCAAGTGATTTCTGTTTATGATTAATCACTGTGTGTGGCAACAGTTGGCAGTAGCAACAACAGCAGCAGCAGCAGCAGCAGCAGGAGCAAACCAACTTTTTCCAAAAAATTATTACTTGAGCTTTAACGTGCTCAGTTGGCAAATGTGGCAGCAGCAAAATAACAACAACTGCAGCAGCAACAACAAAGCAAATTAAAATATATTTAGGCAGCTGTGGCGAGCACTCGAAATTTACGCAGTGCAAACTTATATTTTATGATTTTGATTGCAAACACTCCGAGTGCCTAACGCCTGCCTCAAAAAGTAGGCAACAAAATATGTAAAACATTTGTCGTTGTGCAACAATGCGCCAAAACGTGAAATTCTCGAGCTTATTTCAGAGTGATAAATTATTGTCCAACACTCTCAAACCCCAGCAGCCATAAACCTTATCTAGGATTTCTTAAGAAAAGCAAGTTAGTAAATTAAATACGAAATACGAAATATGAAATGAGCTGAAAGGCAAAGCAAAAATATGTTGCTTAATCACTAATTTAAATAAGCTGTTTCGTTTGTAGCTGAGCAGAAAAAAACTGTATTATTTGGTAACACATAAGTCAAATTCGAAGAGCATCAAACTGCGATCCTTATATTTTTATAACGAAAGTATATATTTTAACCACAGTGCATCAATAACGTCTGGTCGTTGCAAAAGTCCTGACTGCCTTTGTATGTGATTGTGTGGCACAATGAAACAGCCTGAATTACAGAGCTGTTCCCAAAATCGCTAACAAAACAACTTGAGAAAGTGTGGCCAAAAATATATTAATTATATTACTTAACTAGATGTCAGCTTATGTAATTGTAAATGATATGCCAGAAGTTCAAGCTAAAATTATTCATGCCATTCGCAAGGCGTATTAAATGATTCAAGTTGACGTTCGCAATGCTGAAGCGAATACCAATTTTTTAGCGATATGTTGGCGAAAGCGTTTTATGGCCATTTCAGCGATACAAAACTCACCAAACAGAAACACAAAACGTCTATTGCAATTTGATAACAGCAAATCGGCAGCAGTATACAAAGCACAAGCAAACACACAATTCCAAACATACAGATACGGATACAGATACGAATACAAATACAGACAGCACACACACACACACACACACACACACACACACAGACGAAATCACACAGATTTCAATTTGACTTCAATACGAAAATACATTTGGCGCAGCTGTTACGCGTATCTTTTGAAATATGTATGCCAAAAATATAAAAGTTCTACTGTTTCCTTACTGTATTATTTATGCGGCATTTTTGCTGCTCATTTTCCCCATGTATTTCACATAATTTAAAAAGCCAAATTGTTTTGCAATTGAAGAGGAAACAGAAGACAAAAAACAAAACAATAAACAAAAAACAAAAAACGGAAGCGAATAACGAAAAACTGCCAAAGCAATTACAAACACTTTAAGGACGATGACTGCGACAACGGCAGCGAGGATGATGGGCAACAGGCATTGAGTAAATATTTTTTCAAGGCAACATATTTTGTGATTTTCTAGATATTTCATGCGATTCGATGTTGTTGCTGCTGCTGCTGCTGCTGCTGTTGTTGTTGTGTGAGTTGAATGAAAGGCAAGGCCCAAACAATTTGGTGTAATTTAATTAAATGAACACAGCAGTGGACCAAAAGCAGCGGGCAGCCCCAGCAATGACCAAATTGCCACGGGGAGGCCAACAAACAGTCTAGACATTAGTGTGGGCGCCGGAGGAGCCAGTGAGGGGGGTGGGCGCTGGGAGGAGAGAGATCCTGGGCTAGGACCTGCCAATTCACATTGCATTGTTCAGTGACTGAGGGGTGCTCAAAATGACAAAAGTTAATGCCTGGCAACGTTCAACGTTGGACACTGAACAAAAGCTGACAAAGGCCAACAGCAACAATAACAGTAGCAACAACAACAACAACAACAACAGCTGCTATTAGTAGGCAGCCAGCCAAAAACCGAATGAAAATAATAAAAAGGCAATGACGTTGTCGCTGACGTCCATGTTGATAGGCGACCAAACGAAAAAAAGGAGAATAGAATAGCAAAAGTAGCAAAGCAGAGAAACCAATGAAAGAGACAGAGAGAGAGAGAGAGAGAGAGGGAGAGAGAGAGAGAGAGAGAGGGAGAAGGACACAGTTGGCCATGCAGGACACCTGCTGATTAAGATCACAAATTGAAAATCATGCCGGGCGCTGACAGGACACGCTTCGCTCGCCCAGCAAGGATAGCAGCTGCTCCTGCTGCTGACGGGGACCAATTCCGCCACCACCCACCCTTCCCCCTTCAATCCTCCGCTGCTGCTGTTTGATGTAGCGTATAGAAAAAAAAAGAAGTAAAGTACACTAAACATTTGTGTTATTTTCATTAGTGACAGGCGCAGGAGGAGCTCAATCAATGCCTGATGTGCGGAATTTTCGTATTAAGCTAATCGAAAGCGCAGTCCTTAGACACACACACACTCACACACACACACACACCCACACTCGCACACACAGACACATGAGTGTGTTGGATAAGTCTCGCTGGAGGCTGGGCCAAACATCAAAGCATTTGACGGAGACGTCTGCAAAGTTTTTGTTTACTTCAAAATGGAAGCTTGAGTTGAAAAACAGATTTAGTATTTGGAAAATCGAACTTAGAATGCGCTTTTTAGACTTGTACCTAAAAAAATACACTTATTACATTGTAAAGCAAAAAATTAATTGCTTAATTTGTTGTGTAAAGAAAATGTAATCGAATATTTCTAATCAATTAAATTAGACTAAAAAGTTTAGTAACCTCAAATCCTTCAGGGTTAAAAAATTAAAGTACCCCACAAGTACAATTGAAAGTTCCAAGCAAATACTTGTTGTTGTTATTGCACGCTCATGCCCCGAGGAGGTCATAGTTGAGATTAAGGCAGCAGCTGACAGACAGACAAAGAGACAGACTGAGAAGGGGACAAGACAGACAGTTAGACAGTTGACACTTTGCCCACGGCTGCCCACGAGTGCAGATGCAGCAGGAAACAAAAGTCAAAGCGCTAATGAAATTGAAATCTATAACAAGTGAAGCTGACACACACACACACACACACACAGAGATACACACATTCAGGCAGTAGGAGGTGTTTACATCAAAGGGCAGCAGTGACCATAGCAATCAGCATTTGTCTGCTTGCATTTCGAGCTGTGACTTTAATAAACTAGCTGTGAGTGACTGGCATTTATGTGTGTGTTTTGCCTGTGCATACCCTACAATAGTTACAAGTGTGTGATTGGCAGTGATTTGGTAAACAACAAACAGAAGAAAGTATCTGCAAACCACAATTTATCCAATTAAACTTCATTCGAATTGAACTGCAATCGCAACTTAATTGCGAAATCTCACATTTTATACGTAACCTTTCTTAATATTTTCAAAATTACAGCGCATCTGCTAGTCGAGCTTCCACAACAACTCACTCATTACTCATTTAGCTTTTCCAATGCAAAAATCAAGTGTGAAATTTCGGACTTCATTCGCTGCTAACCACAAATTGAATTTTGTGTGTAAATTGAATTTGGACTGTAACAAATTTTTATGTGTTGAATATTCAACACTAAATGTTGACTTTTAACTGTAGAGTAGGAGGAGGAGGAGGAGGAGGGGGAGGGGGGTAAAATTGGGGAAAATATTTTGTGGCTTGCCACATGTGTCGTTCAGTTTGTGTGGCCAAAAACTTGCAAAACTTGCAACTTTCTTAATTGTCTGATTGAATTGATGATTTAATAACTTTAATTTAATTTTCGAGTATTGTGTGTAAGTGTGCGTGTGACTGTGTGTGTGTGTTTGTGACCTGTGTGTGTGTTCTGTGTGTAAAGTTCTTTAGAGTTTGGAAAGCTTAAAACTTTCGTCAGTTTGTGGCTTTCATTTGGCGTCGTTTGTGTTAAGTTTCTAAACTGTGCGAGTGCCAAAAGCCAAAGATTTGTCAATGAAATTATTGAAGTTAGAACTGCAGCAGCTGTCGCTTGTTAGCCAAAAGGAACTGGCTCTGTGTGTAAGTGTGTGTGTGTGTGTGTGAGTGTGTGTGCAATGAATCAAAAAGTAAAATCAATTTTTGTCTTTTTGCCTGCAGAAGGACATGGAGCATGACCATTAATCCAGGCAGTCAGGAGCTGGCAACCAAAATAGAAGGCGACAACATTGATGTGGACAATGCCACAATGCGATTGCGGTCAGCACACAGTGAACGGGTCACAGTGAACACAGTGGACAAACAGTGGAAACATGGACACATGGCTAAAGCTCAAACGCTGCTGAGCCGGCCTTTGCTCCGTTTCCGGCTCGCAGCGTAACTAAAAACACAAAAGCTTCTTTACAGCAGAATCTTGTTCTGCACTCGAGAGATGGCAGCAAAAACAAAAAAAAACTCATCAACCAAATGAAAATCCCAAAGAAAAACCGTAAATACACGCAAACTTCTTTAGCCTGGTTGGTTGTATTTTCATTTTCCGTTTTTCCTTCCTTTTTTTTGCCCGATTCTTCTTTTCTCTGTGCCGGATTCGAATTGTGGGCAACTGTGTGCAACTGCAAGTGTATCAGATTGTGGCTAGAAACTTTCGTAGCAAAGTTTTTGGCAGCTAATTAATTAAGTTGTTCGAAATCGCCTTTTGGGGGCCAAGTTCAATGGCCATGCAATGCCAATTTCCCTCCTCTTTTTTAGCTGGGAAATTGCATTACCGCTTCATGACGCGACTTATTAACACGGCACAGCCAATGTCAACAAATTGCATTATTGGTGCAATAAAAGCGAGACACTCAAACATACGCACACACACACACACACACACACAACACAGACACACACGCACACACACACAGCCAGCGTGAGCTGAGAATAAACAGCTTCAATAACAATCCTCTGGCGATGTGTGCGTGTTTTAAATGTTATTGAAAGTTGCCCCTTTAACTGCAGACATTGTCCATGTATATATACCCTAGAAATTGATTGGAGAGTCCTCTGAAGTCCTCCAATAGCAAGATAGATTTGTAACACAATAAGAAGAATAATGAAATAGAAACTAAATTTTTAAATTTTAATTTAATTATACACTTCTTTACTGTTTGACGAGCCTATTTTATAACTTGAATTTGGTCTTGATAACTTCTAAATATGCTGTACTCGTTAAGTTCACATTAAATAAGGAAAAAATAAATACAAATAAAATTCTCTCTTTTCTTGCAAGGTATATCCTCATCTATCATATGCGGCAAGGACACTTTTGCAGTTGACTGTTGACCATTGGAGGACTCGGAACTTCAATGTCGATGTCAGTGGCTGCGCACGCTTCAGGTGTTAATGATTTAATTTGGTTTCGTGTACAGGTAAATTTCATTACTGTTGACAATGGCTCAGAGCACAACACACACTCCGAGTGTGGCCACCAATGAGTGTGCGAGTGTGTGTGTGTGCGAGTGTGTGTGTGTGTGTGGATATATGATAAGGTTTAATCACATTCAAGTGTGCTGTATTTCAAGCATATAATATTACCGTTGTGCACAGTTCAATGTATTTAATTTTCATTCTCATCAGTTGAAAAATCAGAGAAAATTCGTGAAAATATCTGTTATTAAAATGCTTAAATTAAATATTAATGGGCGCCGCTTTATTAACATTTTAATAGCATTTTGTTTTTTAATTACACCTATTAATGAGGCACTTGAAATTCTTGTATCTTACTTACGAGTCTTGGCTGTTAATAAGCTTTGGTTATTTTTAATGACTTTTGAAGTATTTACGGTATGCAATTTTATGAAATTATTGATGAATAATATGCAAGTGCTAATTTCAATACACACAACATTAAATACTAAATTGGGAAATAAGCTAAAACTAAAACTAATGTTTAGCTTAATAAATTAAAGCAAGCAAACACAAGCAATTGTGTTCGACTCTGAGGGTAGCTCTGGAAAAGTTTCTAAAATGTCATAGTTTCATTTGCTCCGAAGACTTAAGGATGCTTAAGGAATGTGCAAACCCTTCAAGCAACAAGTGTATTTTGATATTCTTAAAGTGTTTGCCAAAATACTCAGTTTGTTTGCGCACACAAATTCAATTTTCATAAAAGTAGAACACAAATATATCCAACTCGTTTCCGCGGGCAGTTTTGCAAGCCCAATTAAATTTGTTTATTGAAATATGATAAACAGCGAGTGGCAAAACAAAGACTATGCTAAATGTGTTACTTAACCAAGGGAATCGTCAACAACAATGGCAACAATAGCAGAAGCAACTTCTGATACCGCTGATAAATATTAATGCCAAGCAAAGTGCGCACTGAGCCGCACTGCGGCCAAAGGACTTTGTCGTATCGGGAGGGGGGACTGGATATGGTGGCGAGGAGTGCTGCACAATTCAGGCGGCATTAATATTCATTTCCATGGCGACAATCGCACAGAGCGCACTGGCCACAGGAGGCGACTGCCATAAGGACAACAACAGCAACAACAACAGAAGGAGCAGGAGCATCATACAGTTTGCCACACTCATTGTCAGCCAGCAGCAGCGGCAGCATCAGCAGTGGCTCATATTTGTCATCCTGTGTGTGTGTGTCAAAGGAATTTTTAAGCCAGGAGAGGATACCACTGGTCTTTGACATTCATTTAATTGAGCCTCCGGCTGCGAGCTTTTTGATTTTGCATTTCAAATGAAGCGAAACAGCGAACGCACAACATTTACATTTTCATTTTGCAAATTAATTACATTTTTGGCTTCTGTCAGCTAGCAAACAATTTATAAAAAAAGTGCACAAATAGCAATTGAAGGCTGTGGCGAATTGTGCAACAGGCGCTTTCTGCAACCACAATACTAAATTTCAGTTGGCAAATTTAATAAGTGTGTCTTTCTGCAGTCAGCTCAGCGACAAGTTGCCCTTTTCCTATTTTCCATTTTCCATTTTCCATTTTTATTTTATTATTATTATCGCTTTGGCATAATTCCCAAAAGTGGCAAAAAGAAGCCAAAACGAGCCAAAATGGCAAGAAAACGACAGCCAGACAATGAGGCACGAGAAATTTCTTCGCACTTTTGTCATTGAGCTGCAGCCAGAAGCAACACGGCCCACGAGCTGGGGGGCTGAGAGGGATTGGGGCTGTTAAGTTGGCTGCCAACTTGCGGCAGTTGAGACAACGGTGTGAAATATGAAATTATAAGCAAAATGACGGCAAGACAGACAGGAAGGAGACGCGACGCAGCACGACACGACTACACGTCAAAAAAAAGGAGCAAAACATGAAAAAATTTCTATTGAATTTGAAAACACCATTGTAAATATACAGCTTTCCCTGATCCACTATCAATCAGCATAAAAGTCTACGTTAAATAAATACAAACAACTTTTGACTTTTGCTGGCAATCTTTTCTGCTTTTTATACACCTTCGGCAAAAGTGTATATAATTAATTCCAGGAATTTGTAGCCGTGTACAGGCAGAAGCGTAAAGTATGGATGGCATCATCTTTGTCTCGAGTCGAAGTCGAAGTCATGACAGACGGCAATACATCTTAGGCGCATTTTAATTTCATGCTCAGCTTGACACTGCTCCTTCTGCTGCTGATGATGCTGCTCCTGCTGCTCCTGCTGCCTGCCTGCCGGTCTGTCTGTGTGTCTGTGTGTCTACTGTCGCCTGTCTATTGCCATCTCTCTTTGATTGTTGCTGCGTAATGACATTTAATGTCCAAGGCCCATATAATTGACTGGGGGCCCCAGTTCGAGCTGGAGCTGTCAGCTGCGAGCTGCGAGCTGTGAGCAGTTTCTGCGCTTTATGCGCGACTGAACAGCAGTTAAATTCTGCATCGAATAAATATTTTGCTCTTGGTTGTGTGTGTTTATATCTCTTATTGTTGCTGGCCATTTATTTTGTATTTGTAGATGACAATTTCGGTCATAATTCATGGCTTGCGGCAAATTTAATTGTGCGACCACATTATGAGCACGTGC
Organism: Drosophila glabriapex; assembly: GCA_035042305.1. Taxonomy (NCBI): domain Eukaryota; kingdom Metazoa; phylum Arthropoda; class Insecta; order Diptera; family Drosophilidae; genus Drosophila; species Drosophila glabriapex. Next base: position 12,798,802 of record JAWNLN010000008.1, read on the forward strand.
CACAAAACCAGAAGAGGTGATTTACCTGTGCGGCAGTAATGCCAATAATAATTGCTGTCCTTGAACAGTCAAAGATTTTATGTGGCATGACTCTTAGCTATCTAAGCATGTAGAGCACTTAGCTACCACATAATGGGTAATAATTGCGGATATGTTGTGAGAAAAGGCATCTGGCTTAATCAGTACCTACTCAGGGCAATCTGCAATAAAACACATACAAAATAAATATCCCAAAAACTAAATTGGGAATTTGATTCAAGAATTGCGCTTGCAAGTCTCAAATTCGATTGTTTTCTATGTAATTTCCCTGGGGAAAGTAAAAAATGTAAACTAATAACTATGACAACAATGCAAATGCATAACTTATGCCAGACTTAAAGCGATGTGCAACTTGCAAATAGCTTTGCATGATTGAAGAACAGTCGCAGTTGAATTGAAAGTGCGCCTCGTCTTGAATACCAAGGATTTCGAACAGTTTAAAGCTAAACCAGCTGACAGCAATCAAAAGCAGGCATCTAAAGCAACTAAGCAACTAGGCCAACCATTCACTCAGCTCGACACTGAATCACCTCGAGGACCTCGAGGAGCTGTGCACTTTAAGGCGAGTGCCACGTTATTCAAAGCACCACCTGCCAGCAACATGCGTAGGCAAACGCATCTCCATCCAAAACAATGAAATGCCACAGAGGCAGCAACAACAACAACAGATGCAACAGCAGCAGCAACAACAATGGGGCACCTTTAGTTTTAGCTACTAAGCAAAAAGGAGCAGAAACGAGCTGTGCAGCTAAACCAGGATAATGCATTTGATCAAAAAGCGATGGCAAATGGCAGCAGCAAGTAGAGAAAGAAAGAGAGAAATAGAGAGACAGAGAGACAGAGACAGAGACAGAGACAGACAGGGGGAACAGGAAATTAATTACAAGAGCTACAGCCACGTAGAGCAGACAATGCGCAATATTGTTTGTTGTTCTGCATCTTGTTGTTATTTCTCTGCTTTCTTTTTTTTTGCAGTGTAAATATTAATCTTCGCACCTTTTGAAGTATTTCAACAAAGCAGACTTCTTATAGTTTGTTGTGGTTGCTGCTGCTGTCAGCGCCAAATCAAGCAGCATTTGGATGCAGGTTTAATGAAGCAAAACCAACCTTTGAAATAAAGATGCCTCTAATAATTGTTCTTAGACAATGGCTGCTAGCAAAGCAGAGAAGGCAATCTCTTAAATTTGAGGAGTTGATCTTGACACAGTACAAAACACATCTTTGAAACTTGTCTTTAATTAAGCTTTAGTAGAATGTTGTCCAAGTAAGATTTAAATGTGACCAACTTTAATTTCCTGGGATTATAATTTCCAAGTGGCCACTTGTAACACAATTTGTACTTGAGCAACATATTTGATAAGTTTTCAAAATAGATAATAATAAATAAAGATTGTTCAAGAACTGCGATTTCCATATTCAATATCAATTGGATTTGTGTCGAATGAAGTACTTTCATTTCCGCAACTTATAATTTCCGAGTGACCACTTGAATTATGAATTGCACTTGTTTGATTTTGTATAATTCAAATAAAGTGTACTCCAAGTAAGTATTCTGTATTCATTATCAAATGCATATATACTTTCTGAACTATTCCAATTTCCGCAACCTACTATTTCCGAGTGTCCACTGTGCTACAATTTGAACTTGAACTGTGAGCTGCAGTTGGTTGTCGCCTGTTACGTGCGCTTTACAAAATGATAGCAAATCTGCTATGCTTCCCCTATACACCCCCCATCCCTTACAACAATTTTTGGCAAGGACTTGAACTCGGACTCGAACTCGGCATAATCTCGCACGTAATTTGTGTGGATGCGACAGAAATGTCCGTTGCACCTGTCGCTGGCCTCCATCCAAGCAGCCAAGGGGCACTCCCGACTCCTACGTTCAACCTGCCCCTGGCTGTCTGTGGCAAAACTATTGTCTGGGCCAAGTTGTTGACAGGCACGTTGACGTTATTGTTTCGTAATTTGTATCCTTAGCTGCGCATTAGAGCTTAGTTGTGCACTACCAAACTTACCCTGGCATTTCTCTCTGTGTGTATTTTTCCGATTTAGTTTGTCGATTTTAGTCTGCACTGCAGCTTTGTTTAGAACTGTTAAAGTGTTTGTAATGCGCTTTTGAACAAGGCTCCTTGCATGGCTTACAAATGATTTAACTACGTTCTCAAACACACGCTGCGTATGCGTAATGCGATAACTAAGCCAAGCCAAGCCAAGCCACGCCAAGCCAGGCCCAGCCAAGTAGCTGGAGCAATATTTCGAGCGCATTAACTGTATTTAATTATCCGGCCTACTAAATTAAGTTTCTCGGCACATTATGCCTAATTCATTAAATTGCTACACCCAACTGCGCCATCAAGTTTTTCACCTTCAACCCTTTCGTCACCTAAACAAACAAATCTGCGCACTTCATTTGCCCAACTGGCCTATTTCAATGAGCAAAGTGCTGCAAAATCTCAAACAGCTTACAGCACTTTTCTCGACCCAATCATAAGAATAGGATCAACAACAACAAAATTAAAAGGAACCCAAAAAATTGCTTATAGTGTGGGGCTGCCCAAAGATTCAATACCCTGCAAATCTCATTTTAGCCAGCATTGACTACTACTTCTTTAATAAAATTATTTATAAACACAAAAAGATAAAAGTACTCACCTTTCTATCCGAACTTGAGATGTGTTTTCGACATTATTAAAACACTATTAATTGCTGATAAATAGTTGGTCTGTAAAAACAAAAAAAGTATATAATAACAATCTTGAAGTAGGCTTATATTTATTATCTGCCAAAGTGTTAAGAGCTTAACTAAATATCTAATGGTACATTTTGTCAAGTATATCTTAGAGGACAATTCAGTTTTTCATAAAATTAGTCAATATGCGACCAATCGATTTGCTGCCAGCTGCGTAAGAATTCATCTAACTTGTTAAAATTTCCTCCTCAGCACGTTTCATGTTCCGCACAAAATCAAAATACCTTGCGTTAAGTTAATCAACAACAAAACAAAAAACCAATTTGAAGGGCGCCAAAACTTAATCGACAACTTTTTCAGCTGATAAAAATGTTGAGTACCCGCGGGGAGGTAAAAAAGCGAAAAAGGCCAAGTGGGAAGACTTTCCAGATAGAGTAATTGGACAAGAGCTCTTTGGAGGTTTGTCATTCAAGATGTCGCTGCAATGAAATTAATGCACAAAGTTTATTTTTACCTTCGTTGACAAGCCAAAAAAACACGGGGAAAAAAGCAAAAGAAAAGCGACGAAATCTTTTAGAATTTGTAATGAGTGGCAACTTTGCTTTTCTTTCTTTTCTTTTTTTTGATTTGAATTTGAGGGCTTGTGAGTGGCGAGTGGAATGAGACGCGAAACTTTTCAAATAAAAATTAAAAATTGTCAAGGCGTTAAATTAGGGTCACAGGTAACAAGAGACAGAGAGAGAGAAAGAGAGAGAGAGAGAGTATGCGTGAGTGGGGTTGATAAAGTTAGACGAACTCGAGTCAAATTGAAATTAAATGGGTTTGACAGAAGCTAAAAAGGGTCAACTCAACGATTTCCTGCAATTGACAGGCGCCAGTTTCAGTTTGTCAATATATTTGAGAGATTACCGAACGTACTTCAACTGAAGCGTAAACAATACGGACTTTAAAGTTGCGGCTTAATGCTCCACTCCCCTCGCCCAGCTGCCTGCTGCTCAACAAGCTGAACAGCAACAAAAGCCGCACAGGACATGAAAAACTTTCTGTTAACCAAGAGGCGACTTTAAACCCACCTCCACCTCCACCTCCACCACACACACACAGACACCACCCTCACACACACATGATTCATAATCTCTACACTAATCTTTTAATCCAGTCGAGTGAATTTTGTACTCGATTGTGAAACAAAGTTGCCAAAAGGAGCAGTTGCAGGAGCTGCAGGAGGCAGGCACAAAGAGTTAACTTTGAGCAGCGCATACTAAAAATAAACATGTATGTGTGTATATATTCCAATAAACCAAATCCCTTACCCCCTCCACCCAAGCTTGCTCCCCATTTGTGCTGCTTCCCTTGCCATTAAGCGCACAACTCTGATGTCATCTTTGTGACCAGGCCTCCAACAAAGTTTGCAGCTCCTGCTCCCTGCTCCCTGCTCCTGTCGTGCCCAGCTGAAACTTTTTTAATAGTAATGGACTTGACCAAAAACATTTCTCTCTCTCTCTCTCTCTCTCTCTCTCTCTCTCTCTTTCTCTTTGTCTCACTCTCTTTGTAGTTGTTGTTTTCTTTTTGTTAGCTGCCGCGCCCCCAAATGTTTTACAGCTTAAGCGCATTGGTCTGCTGCTTGGAGCTGTTGTTGTGGCCAGGTGAATCAGCCTGTGGACGCTGTGCATCAAAAAGTTATTTCCGCCACCAATGAACCCACACCTAGCATCCCATTTTTTTATATTTTGTTTGTATTTGTTTTTTACCTCACGGTCTGTATCGATATGGCAGTCTGTGCCTGGCACTTAGTGATGGCCAGGACAAACAGATGGACTGCCAGATGGGCTGACCGAATGAGTGAATGGCTGAATGGCTGAATGGCACTGGGCATAAGCGGCTTAGCTTTTAAACAACTTTTAGCATATATGAATGGGCAGGCATTGGTTGCACTTCTCTTTACAGCAAAACTATTAAACACGACTCGTCGGAGCAACACTTTGCTGAATTTAATCAATTATGCAAGACTTAAATATTAATTGATATTTATGCTTAGAAAGCGATGACTTTCTTTGATTACTAAACTTTGTGGGGAAGCCGTAAAAAATGCAAGTAAAAACTAGTTAAAATTACTAACTACAGATAATAGAGAAGAGCTTCAGTTTACAGATGGAAAAGTAAGTTTTCACTGCACAAAACATTGAAAAGTTCTTAATTAGATTTAAACAACTTAAGGGTTATCCACATTAGCTTTCAGCTGTATTAATAATTGTAATATTATTTTATACATAAATGTTTTATAGTTAATATTAATAAATATACAAAATAAAATAAATTATTCAAATTAAAATGAATCACCTATTTCTGCATACAAAATTAATGAACTTTTCCGTCATTGCTTGACATTTTAGCTTGTATATAAATAATGGAATTTTAATCTTAAGCTCAACAATTTAAAGCTGAGCACTTAGCCGCTTTAGGTGATGTGACAGACTTCGAATACTCTTCACATATGTGGAGTGCACGGTACCAGTGACCAGTGGCTATCGATGACGTTATGCTGACCATTTCAGATGGGGATGGGGCTAAAGCCAGCACACGTTTCTATGACAGCTCCACTCCAAAAGCCAAATGCGTTGAAGAGCAGGCTTAACACTCGGCGCAGCAGGCAGGACTCTCGACAGGAGTAGCACATCAGCTCATCTCAAAGAGAGAACGATGGTGAACGGAGGGAGGGGGGGAGTTGGATATTTCTGTCACTTTTGTGTTGTGTGTTGCTACGGATTAGCAGCAGCATAAATATGAAGCTGGTCCTAGATTGAATTTTATCACGCGCCTCCAAATCCGCAAAAAATCCAATGAAAGCGATTCAAATCCATTGACAATTTTTTTTTTTTTTTGGCAAAAGCCGCATAACTCGAAAATCGAAAGGCTGTCGCTGCCGATTTCGAGAACAGCCCAAGCAAATGTAACGCATGTGAAGCGTATTATATTTCAATAAAGGTATCAAAAACTTATGCCCTGCCATGCAAATCTTTGCCTAGCAATTTTAACACTTGAACGCATTTCATCTCAAACACGCAAAACACAAAAAAAAAAATGAAAAGGCATTGAAAGGAAAGGCAAAAGGCTCTTGGAGCGAACATGAAATATGCCGCAATGTTTTGGCCACAGGAATGTTGGTTAATGCCTTTATATAAGTTGTTGTGGGTGGGGGAGCAGGTGGAGCGGGTGTAGGGGGTGGGGCAACAGTTTCCCTTTTTCGTTTCATTTCGTTTCGTCTCGTTGCATACCTTGAGGCGCCATAAAAGTGTGGACCCGTCCCAAAAGCAAATAAATAAGAAAAACTGTTCGCTACATTTCAGCAAATAATCTCATAAAGCATTTTATGCTGCTGCCCAGCTGCTGAATCGCATATGATGTGTGGTCAGGCCAAGAGGGTGGGGGAGAATAGGGACTTCTATTGTTTGCTAAGCGTTTCGGTTTGCTTGAAGCAACGGGACGGATCTAAAGATGGCCGGTTTTTGTTGGGCATTAAGTGCGGTCTCCGACCCTTTGAAGTGGACACGTGCTGTCATAAATTTTCACAGTGTTCTGGGCACAACTCGAAAATGCCTTGCCATGACGCAGTTGACACTTGAAGCTGTTGTTCAGCAATAGTTATCGATAGAGAAGTTTTGGGAGAAGTTCTATTTAAGAATTGAGACTTTAAGTTAATGTCTAGCTACAGTTATGATGAGAGAGAGTAGAAAATTAAAGACAATTCTGGGCTGGAGTTGGGGATTATAACTAAGGGAATCTAAGATTTCATTTAAAGCTGATGACCATCGATTCTTATCGATAAAGATGGATTAGGCTAGTTCCAAATAACAATTGACACTTTAAATTCAATTAAAACTGTGTAACTTGTACATCATAAATAAAGAAGCTAAAAAAGAACCTCAATCTCATGTCTATCTACAATTATGGATTTGGCAGCTAATACAAGTTGGAAAAATGAATCAGATACTTTCAGTTGTTGTCTAGCTACAGTTATTAAAAGAGCATAGGAAAATTATGAGAAAAGATGAAAGATGAGATATAAATCAAGAAACTTAATTTCTACACAGACTCAGAATATATTTTGTAAGCACATCTTTTCATAGTTTGTAAGCAGATGAGTAAATTATGTGTCATTATCCACATTTGTTTGGTAATTTATATACAACTGGAACGCCTTGAATAATTCATAAATCGTGAGTTTGTAAGTTATTCAGCCAATTATGTCAGACCTGCTTAAAGACATAATATGTATGTAAATGTTGGCAAATGCTATTCAACCAATTATGTCAAACCTGTTTTAATATTAACAACTTAAGGCATAATATATATATTCTATAAATCAGTAAGGAGTGATAAGTGCGACCAAGAGTCAGTCACCACAATGCAATATGTCAAACAAAGGCAATCAATTTAGTTGCACACATGCGCTACTTATAGTGGTAATGTGCTGAAATCCCATTTGCTTGGGCCACAAAGACAACACCATTTGCCAGGAGCAATGAGGAAGGAAGAGTCAAGGATTCCCGTTCAACTTTCACTGGCAAAGTACAAAATCAACACGTAAAATTCCAATTAATTGCGCTTAGCTAAATAAATCGTTTCAACGCAAAACACAAACTGATCATAAAACTTAATAACCAACACACACTCAAGCACTCACACACTCACACACACACACACTGTCATAATTGGCCGTGTATGTGTGTGTGTAAACAGCTTTTTTGGCTATTTGCTTATCGGTAAATTGCAATTTGTGCTGCCAACAACGCACAACTTTGTGCTGATTAATAAGAAAGCGCCAGCAACAGCAAGGATAATAACTATTAGTGGTGGCAGGATCTGTAATCCACAGAGCCTTTCCTCTCTCTCTCTCTCTCTCGCTCTCGCTCTCGCTCTCTCTGTCTCTCCCCATGGACACATTAGCCAGCTGGGCATAGCCGGCATCAGCTTCAGCATCAGCATCAGCATCAGCATCATGATGCTCACATAGCAAACGCATAAATCCAATTGAAAGTGCTTAGCTTTGATTTTTGCTCAGGCATAGAACGCAATCTGTTCGCACACCAACCCCTCACCTCCCTTATTCTCCACCCCTCCTGACTGTGTTGCCCACTCGACTAGTTCAAGTTGCACTGGCAGAAATATTATTTTAGTTTACTTTAGGAAATTATATATGCAAAGCAATCAAAATCATTATTTCATTTTAGTTTTAAATACTTAAAGTTTCTAATTTGATTTTCAATTAAATTTTCCTCTCTTCCAATTATTAAAACTAACTAATCTGCAGAAACATAACGAAATACACAGTCTTTCATACCACTACTAACTAACAAAATGATTAGATTTTAAACTCCTCAAAATCAAAATACATCTATTAAATCGAAACTCCAAAACCAACTCAATTTAAGAAACTATTCAAAGTGTTGTGCATTTCATGAACAGATTTTAATTTAGATTTCATTTCAAATATTCTAAAAATATTTATAGATAGTTGGAACTATTAAATAGAAACTCTGTTTTATTTGCAGTGTTGCATTGCGTACGTGTTAGTTTCAGTGCCGCTTTTTCAACACTTTGGACAGTTTTGGCGTCTGGCTGGCAAAACGTGCCGCAATTCAGCCTGTGACGTTATCAGATAGAGTCATAGAGACGCAAAAAGAGAGATAGATAGAGAGAAAGAGAGAGAGAGAGAGAGAGAGAGTGAAAGAGAGAGCTCACTCAGCTCTGGTCATATTGATAAATGGTAGAACCATGCCCAGACCAATGCTTAGCCTTAGAAACAAATATTTAGTTGTGAGAAATCCAAATCCAAATTAAGTCACGTCGCGCCAATCGCGCACAGCAGTTGAGGGTAAAATGCTGGAGCACAATCTTAACCCTATCGAAATGCCATTTCAATGCAAATGCAAAATGCCAAAATTAATGATGTTCATTTCCTGCAGACAAACACACACACACCCGCCACACACACAGCATCCATTTGATACGGCGCAGCTTACAAGAGAATTATGATTCAGAAACAATAGACTTTTATGCAGCATACTCATGCAATTTACCCCATTTTCCCTCGCTCACTTCCTGGGCAACCATTTGCTGCACACCGCCACTTGCAACAAGATTTTCGCATTAAGTTACTCAGTGTCCCACCCCAGCCATCCCCAACCCTAGCAACAGTTCGCATCGAAAGGCCATTACCATTTTTGGTCTAGCTGCAGTTTTTGGTTTTGGGTGCTGCAGCTGCCGTTGCCGTCGTCGACGTCGTCGTTTCTTTTGTTTGCTACTTGCCAATTTTGTATGCACTTTTAGCCCTTCCACCCACTTCCAGCCCCTTCCAGCAGCACCTCTTCCGTCATGTTGTTTACATTGTCACAGTTGCCGCTTTCCTTGCATTGCAACTTGCATTCACAGTTGGCTTTTATGTTTGCATTTTATGCGTCTGACTTTCCCCATTTACAGTTTTACCAGTTTTCAGTTTGCAGCTTTCACTGCCGCCTGTTCAACAACAAAAAATAAAGAAAAACCATTCGCTGCACTTGCTTAATTGTCTGAGCCGCAGTTCAGAAATTTTGCCCAAGTCATCGTAAAGTTATTATTATATTTTTAATTTTGTATTAGCTGAAGCAGAAATTCCAAGTAATAAAAGGAATTGTTGCAAAATATGCATATAATTAACCAGTAGCTGCAAGTAACTTCGCCACTGTTAAATTATAAAGTGATGGAGTTCTTAAATGAATATTGAGCACATTCCAGTTTATTTATATCCGTACCCAAAACCAACTTTTAAGCCATGATAGAAAAAATACTCCGGTTTTTGGTAAACGGAGAAGTTTTGAGAATGCTTTGGCCTATCCCAACAATAATTTTTTGGGAATACATCTTAAATATGAAAATCAAGCTAGAAAAGCGTTTTCAATATAAAATGTTGTATGAATTTGGAGCATGATTAAAAATGTACTGCTTTTGATTATCGGTTCACTTTGACAAATGTGATTTTTGCTGAATTTCGCTAATAGGAAAATAGTTTTTCACAACTGGATGGCCGGCCCTCTCCAAGTCTGACACTCTCAACTTGAGCCGGTAAAGTTTTCTTATAGCTGTTACAAATCAAGTCTTAAATATATAAATGCTTTAAACTAATAGTTTGAAATTAAATGCTCTTGGGTCTGACCCCAAATGGAAACAATACTGAGCAACTCAGGACGGGACACAATTAATGGGAATGGCCATTAGTGCTGCACCAGGGATTGGACAAACTCCACTAAAAACTCCAATGGGGCACCACAAACAATTTGGAACTGATCCGATGGTGGAGTAGAAAATTCTAACAATTTGCTGACGACGTCTTTGGGCAAATTTAAAGAAATTACACTTGACACTTTTCAATTAGTGCGCCAAACTTTATTTTAATTGTGACAGTAACACGCTGGTGTTGCCACCAAACAAAAAAAAAAGAAGATGAGGAAGAGGAGGCGGGAGAAGAAAAGCAACAACTTTGGCCAACTTTCTGAGGCGACAAGTTGATATAAAACAAAAGTGTAGGGAAGTTGCAGCAGCCACAGAATGTCAAAAGGAAACTTTCCAAGATTAATTACAATTGAAAACAAATGAATGCAAAAACGATAAGCAGCCAAAGGATTTGGCCAAAAACCGAGTTGGCAGCACCAAACGAGCCAACTCAACTCGCCAACTTTGCCAATCAAGATAAAAGACTGGCCGCAGGGAAATGCAGGGGATTGGATTGGATTGGGTTGGTTATTAAGCAAAAAATAAAGGGCGTTGAAACAAATGTTCACACCTACAAAATAACAACAGCAACAACAATACTAATAACAATAGCAACAACAACAGCAGCAGCTGGTTGTCCAGTTTTTGGGAACTTGAACTTTGGCCAAACTAAACGAAAAGTTTGCCGAGGTTAGCAGGTCCCGGATGTGGTCCAGTTCCATATCTAGTTTATGGCTCATCGACGTGACTTGTTTTTAGATTTTGCTATCTGGATATTCTCTATATAATACACAGTAAAAGTGTATAATTTTTAACGCTATTCTTGTCAATAGTCAAAAGTAAATGATCACTGAACGTCCCTTAAGTTAAGGACTTGAATTTGGCTTATTTAATATAATTAACGGGTAAAATTGGGTTACTAAATTAATGCAACACGAAACTATGCAAATATTTCTCACAATTTGAAGCCCAGAGTCCGCCTCTCTTAACCCAAAGCATATACATCTTTCATAAGCATTTTTTATTTACGTTTTCATATAAATATTTTCTTTAATTTAATCTAATGCTTTTGCAACTAAAGTATCTATTAGTCGTGTATAGAATCTCACTTGATTCTGCATGCCTTTCGCTTAACACTATTCTGAGCATTTGACCAGACGAGCCCGAAAAGGGGAAAATCGTCAACTGAAAAGTTTTGCGATGCATAAATCATGAAATTAATTAATTTTGACACACATTTTGTGCCAGAGTAGTGTTACTTTTGCTATATATACGTAATATATGTATATACACATTTATAAATTTTGGGCAGAAATTAAAAGTAAAATCAAGCAAAGCAACAACTAGTGAAAAACTTGCCTAGTTTTGTTTTAGTGTGTTTGCCTTGGGGTTTTCTTGCTCTTCTTGTCGGAGGCGCTGCTGGCAAACTTTTCGAGTCGGGAATACCAAAAAAAAAATAAATAAAAAAATTAATATATATGTGTGTGTGTAGAAAAAAGTTAAGTTTGAAATATGTGCAAAATTCATTCAGTATTTGAAATATGCGCAAGTTGCACAAGTTCCACCCGCTGCTGCCAAAGAAAAACTTATGCCGTGAGTTTAATTTTATTCATGTTGCTAAGTGAGCGTTGAGCAACGACGCCGACATCGACGTCAGCAGCTGCCAAAACTTTTTCAAAATGCACTGTTTAATTGCATAATTTGAGAGTGAAAGAGTGAAAAGAGATTTGACTAGTTACACCTGAAAGCGGCTTGATAAAAACTTAATTACTTCGAGGAGCCTGACAGATGCACTCGTCAAAAAACCTATTGAAATAATAACTGAACAAACTCCAGTGTAAGTCGAGGTATTTTTTTTAGCTAAATTGAGACACATATACACATATAACATACATTCCCGCTCTGAAGTTTCTGAAGTTTCTAATATATATATAAACGTCAGCAAAACAACTTTAGGTAAATAATTTCTAAATAGTTTTCCTAAGTGTCGCCGTCAATTAAAAAAGTGAAATTCCAATCAATTTCTTAAGACATACGTGAAGATAGAAAAAAAAAATATAATAAATATTGTAAAATACAAACATGTTCGCTGTATGCAAGAAACCTCAAGCAATTAAAAGCATAATGCTTAATCAAGCATGAAATGCAGCTAAAAATATGTATTTCAATGAGTTTTCATTGAGTTTCAATAAACGATGCTATTTCCTTAATTGAAATGTGCCACATGCAATGAGTAAAAATATGAATATGAAAATTGCAATCACAAAATCGCACAATTTGTTGCCTTTATTTGTGGCCAATGCAAAATATTTGCGCAAAGGAATTTATGTATTGCGCCTGAAAGTATGCAGCGATAATAAGCAATGCAACTGCTGCTGCTCCACACCAGCCAAGCTGCCTCCACCCACCCACCACCTCCTCCTCCCTTCTCCTGCGACACACCCCTTGCTGAGCATGAGCGATAAGCAAAATCTATGGCAAATACTTTTGCAGCAAGCGAACGATTGGCAAACTACTTAAGTTTGCTGGCGGGTTATTTTTAGTGGGTTCATGCTGCTTAAACTTCGCTTGCTTTATGCATGTGTGTGTGTGTGTGCATCTGTGTGTGTTTGTGTTAGTGCCTGCCTTGGGGGCTCAGTAAAAACTTAATCCTTTCAGTGCACAACGAGCCAAAGCCCAAAGTCAAACAAACAAACTGAAGCGTCTACTGTTGTTACTGTGGAGGGGGGTTGGGGGAGGGTGAGGCAGAGGCAGAGGGGCAACTAGTTCTTAAGCTGCCATAGAACATTTACGGGACAAAGTATTTAAGCCATTTGCGCTAATGAATGCGGTCGCGCATTTTTAAGCGTACTCCCCAAAAAATCCCCCTTGGCCGAGTTGGACAAACTTTTAGCCAGAAAATTCCAACCAGACTCGACAACTTATTCGAAACACGTGCAAAAATTATGATTGCAGTTCTTCCCGGCGTTTATTTTTGTGATAATTTTTAGAGGGGTTGACGGGAGGGTTGGGTGTTAGACTGGGCAACAGATTTTTGCTATTTGTTGACGTCTCTTTTGGTGCTTATTTATTTTCATTTGATGCAGTGCATATTTAGTGGCAAATCTGTGGCGCTTCAGTCATTTATTGCTTGACGCATCTCATTTTGTAAATCGCAATGTTTCGGCGCAATTAAAACGGCTTTCGCCGTAGTCCATTGTCCGGATAGTCCCCAGCCATTGACATTCGGCTGCCAAGTGCCGAACGGTGTTAATAATAGCCTTGTTTCATTGCCCCTTCCCCTAAGCTCACCCCTTACTCTTGCCACACATTCAATGTATCTGAATTGTCTTATTTTCTTTTTTTTTTGCTTACAGTTGCTGTAAATTATTATTATTGTAATTATCATGTTATTGTTTTTGAGGAGAGAGCGGGGGAGGAGAATAAGTCTCCAGGTATATGGCACAGTAGCATCATAAAAATACCAATAAAACAAAAGAAATTAAATAAAACAAACAACAATAAATTTTCTCTGAGGCATTGAACGAAAAATAGTCTTACGGAAGACTGATTTATCAAATGAAAACGTGATCAAATGAGGATTAGCCATCAGATCTTGTCAAATTGTGTTGTCAACATATTATTGCTGAGCTCAAAATAGAATTCATTTAAATTAAACTAGAAAAACTTATATTTTAGGCACATCGAAGCTCAAATACCCTTGAAGAATTGCTGTTTCTTTTTTTTTTGCTAAACTTCACTTTTTAAAAATGGCGAACTAGGCTTGTATAGTAAAAAGCAGATAGTAAAAAGCAGACAAGCGGACTTGCCAATGTTGTCTCGCCTATTGAAGTTGATCAAGAATTCGTTGCAAACTCCATGACAAATTTTAACTCAATCTGCGAGAGTATAAATTATTCAATAATCATTAAATACCACAATTATTTGACGGTTGTTGCAATGACAGTTTTATAATTAAATAAACTTAAAGCCTTAAAGCAATATAATAAATGAATAGAATTTGTTTTGATATGTTTGTTTTATTATTTAATATGATATTCGCTGACTTTAAATCGATACGACATTTAAATATATATTTCCAGGTCAGTGAAATTTATTTAAATTAAAAAAACAAATCACCAAACAGTAAAAAATCATATTTATAATTATTATGAGGAAATTATAATACAATTATAGGTTAGGTTAAAACGGTTGTCAGCCCATGCTTGGACCCTTGTGATAGGCCGTATGGAATCTGGGGTGGATTTCTCCTGCACTCGTGTATTAAAACCTCAAAAAAGTCAGAAATTTGACCAGCCAGTTGCGTTTATAAATGCTGCTATCCTGGCCGGTCTCATGTTTGCTAGAATACAATTATAAGCTTATTGAAAAGATATTGAAGATTCGATAATTATAAATAAATTTGAAGAAATTACATTCTACATACACTCAACAAGATAAGTATACGCTAACTGCACAAAACATATAAAATATTAACATGAAAATGATTCAGTACGATAATTTCTATGTATATATAAATATATATTGATTATGCATTGTAAACGCCCACGACAAGAAATCACATAGTCAGCTACTTCAAGAGAGCTGTTCGGGCAATGAGCGTTTAATCCAACTGACAAAATGTCAAGGGAACACTTTAAGAAGCCACCTCAGAGCAGAACACACAATACGGAAAAACAAATGAGGGGAAAAGAAATGAGGGGAAAACAGCAGCGAGTACAAATTAAAAGATAAACATCTGTTTGCCGCTGTTCACGACAACTGCACAATGAGTGCGAGTGAGAGAGAGAGAGAGAGAGAGAAACATGAGAGAATCAGAGATTTTCCAAATATTGCGCGCAAAATAGACACGCTGTTATAAATAATAATTCTTCTGCTTTTTTTGTGAATTGACAAGAATGAGTAAAAATGTCAACTCTCTCTCTCTCTCTAAGTGTCACTCTCTCTCTCTCTCTCTCTCTCTGAGTTGAAGATGTCTCCACAAATTGATAACGACAGACGCGTCTTCGAGTCAGCAAATAAACAGAGCAGCAAATGCAAAAGAAATTATTTTTTGCTAATTTGTGTTTGGATTTAAATCATGTACAACATGCAAAAGTGTCGTCATCTTGGCCACACCCCCCTCCCTCAAACAACTACCCGCACTATTAAAAAAAAAAAAAAAAATTGAAATTAATTAAATTCTAATGGAAAACATGGCACACGGAAAAACATGCAATCATCTTCTTCTTCCTTTTCACGATACATATTATTTATATATGATTTTTATTTTATATTTCGGAAAAATGATTTTTCGCAGCGTTGGCGTCGTTTTCCTTGTTGTTTTTGTTGCTGTCGTTTTGCTTGGGCTCCATGGATTGTCGACTGGCTGTCAGGTCGATTGGCTCAGTGCTCACTTGGACGTTGTCAGCGCTGCTCCTCCTCAAGAGAGAGAGTCATCTTCCACAGAAGCCCGCGTCTAGCGTCTTCCAACTTGCGTCTTTCGTCTTCGTCTTCGTCTGCGTCTCCGTTTGCATTTTAGCCGGTTGCGCGTTGTGTTTATCGTGGGCAGCGTCGCCCACATTTACTCTTATACACATATATACTATATGGTATATAATATAGAGATATATATATGATATATAGTTGATGTGGCCCAATGCGTTTTCTTGGATATCATGTCGCCTGCAGTGCGAAAATCTTGGCTAAAAGTGCCCCAAAGTGGCCAGCAACAGCAACAACAACAACAACAAAAACAAGTGTGTGTGCATTTATTCCGAGTGCAAATAATGGAAAGTGTATGTAAAAATACATAAAAATATACAAAATGTAATGCAAGTGCCAAAATATATATTTAAATGTACACAACACAACAACAAAAAGGCATAATAAAGCTCATAAATATTCAGTAAAGTTGAATGGCTGTCAATGTTTGTTTTCATTGTTTGCCATGTTTGTGAATGTGAGTGTCTCTTTTTATCTGTATCTATATCTGTATCTATATCTGCTTGTGCATCTGTGAGCGATCGCTTTGTGTCAACTGAAAGATTTGACCTCGCACTTCACCCATCAAGTGAATTAACCGAGACGCACAAGTTTGTCATCGTTTGTGTGTGGTGTGTGTGGTGTGTGTGGTGTGTATCTTCAACAGTGACCAACAGTCCCCCCAACAAGAGTCCCCCAACAACCCCTCAATTCACCCCCCTCAATCGTAACTTAGAGGCAATTTGTCATACAAAGAAATCATTCAACTTAGTTTTGTGTCGCAAGTGCTGCGGAAGTTTCTCACATACTACGAGTATTATTATATTGAAGTGAACTTAACAGATAGAGATATAGATAAATATATATAGATAAATTGTGCAGTGACGTGTTTGAAGTGTTCTTCTATTTAGAGAAGTAAAAGCAAATATAATTCAAAAATATCAACTGTGGGAAATAACATTTCAGAATGATATCAAAGCACATGTGAAACAAAGTCAACAAAAATGTGCAGGTAAAGTTAAAATTTAGTAAATAAAATGAATTTTATGAAATGTATAAGTAATTGAAAAATAGCACTGATGCCAACTAACTAGTTTTAGTGTGGGAAATATTTAAAATTAGTTTAATGACAGATTTAGAACAGGGGAAGGAATTTCGCACTGATTCAGCACTCAGGAGGAAAAACCATTTTGCAATTCTTAATTTTTGTATTAAAAATGTGTATAACCATAAATCATTTTTGTATAATATATATATATATATATATATATATATATAATGATATACTTGCTGCATTTTACTGTCAATGAAATACTTGTGCCTGCCTGCAAAGATAAATCTGACATTAATGGTCTGCCACTCAAGTAAGTTAATCGCATCAACAATATGCATATATGTGAATATACATTCAGCTTCGATCTATCAAGCTATGAGAATTTCCAAAAAAAAAAAAAACAAACTCTTTCAACGGAAAACGATCGAAGCAAGTAATTGCCATTTTTATGTATTATACGAGTATATTTTTTTGGATGCGGCAACATCTGTTCTAAAATAGTTTTGATTCCAAAAATAACCTATAGACATGTCATTAATTGGTTTTTGGACAAGTTATGCGTATGGCAAAGCACCCAAGCGAATTAAGTATGTATAATATATGTGAACTGAGACTAAATGATCTGTTGATAATAATATCTGTGAGGCGTTTGTCCGTGCGATCTTTATTATGAAAGCCGACAACATTTAGCTGACAAATCACGGCACAAAACTCAAATGTCATAAAGTGGCTACGAGAAGAACAACAATGATCGACTGGCAGATACTCCGTTCGGCTTCAAGTTTTAATATAAATACAGTCCAATGCCCATTTAATATTTATTATTAAATTTATTCCATCGGGATTCTAAATATATTGAAATATATAAATAAATCACAAAAACGCTAGAACTGTAGCCAGCGAAAAACATGTTTAAATTGTAAATCAGAGGTAAACAATTTATTATTTTTTCTCATCACAGTCAAATCCTACAATTGTCATCGTCCTTTTGCGAAGGGGTGAATGAAGGGCACAAACCATTCATATTTGTGGGGGGCGCCCTCGATGAAAATATTGGAATTAAGTGGATGAGCTCCCAAATGTGTTAGACTAAGCTTTAAATTTACTTTGCCCAGAATTTGTAAACAATAAACTGGTTTTAGCTTGTTTTAAATATAAAAGAAAATGTATATTTTTTAAGCCTTCTTTCATGCTCCAAAGTTATAACTAAATATAAAAACTTTTGTAGTTAGATGGTAACCAAATGTGTGACATAAGTCTACGGTTAGTTTGATCCCAGAAATATGCATGTCACTTATAAATAAAAATAAATAAATAAATCCATCTTACAACTATCAACTTTTTGCAAAACCCCATATTTTTATACACTTAATGGGTGCAGGGTATGAAAACATAAAACAAGCCGCACAGGTAGGCTATAAATCTATATAGAGAGAACTCTCTCTCTCTCTCTCTCTCCCTCTCTCCCCCTCTCTCTTTCTCTCTCTATCTCTCTCTGTCTCAGTTACAGTCTCAGCATGTGTCCATCTCTGTCACATTTATATAGTTTATGCTCTGCTTGTTTTAATTTCTCATTTCAAATTTAATTTTTATGGCCTTAATTTTGTTGACAACAAATACTTTTAGCTGTAGAAATTTATGCGAAACGCTCATAAAATCTTACGCAAAAAGTTTTCCAGACTCGCCCCATAATTTGGGCGTAAATCAATTAAAAATGTTCTTTTATTTTATTTTTTATTATTTTTGTTTGATTTCCAGCCTTGTTTTGTGTGTCAGTTGGCCAAATCCAATTAAAATGAAAGGCACACACACACACACACACACACCCAAGAGTCAAGAGTGCAAAACTAAAGCAATTTGTTTGTGGGAGCAAGTGGGTGGTGTGGGGGGGTCGGGGGGTGGGTGTGTTTGATTCTATGGTCTTTGGGGTTTTGTCATTACGGTCAATAATTACCGCAAGCATGTCAACCGAAATTATTGCCCAGATAGATTTTCAAGCCAGATTGAGGTGAGTTGAGGGTGAGTTCGGAAAAGTGGTGGCAAGGGAGGGGGAGGTGGAGGTGGAGGCAGGTGGGGCAGACGGAATGTGCTTGTGAGTTGCTTCGTTTGCCACTTTTGGTTTAAGTGTCCGGCCATGTGTTGCAGTCAAACCGCAGGACTCCAACTCCGGACTTTTGGACTTGCTGTGCTTGCTCTGTCGGAAATAATTACTCAGCTTTGGCTTTCTTTGGACACACACACACACACACACACTCACACACACACGCATTCACATCTAATTTATATTGCCAGCGCTTCCTTTTGTCTGGCATTGCTCTTTCTCACACTCGCCTTTGGCCCAGTTGTTCATTTTGTTTACCTGTTTGCTGGGGCTGCTTTATTAGTTTGTTGTTGTTGTTGTTGTTGCTGTTGTTGCAGCAGTCGATTGTCAGTATTGCTGTCCGCCTGTCAGTATGCGTCTGTCTGTATCATTTGTTCATGTGGTCTTTGCTGCTGCCATTCAACCACTAAACTGTGTTTTGGCTTTTGTTTTATCACAAACCCCATTTTCGTGGCTTCGATTTTATTGTTTGATTTTCTCGAAATATTATTTCAGCTTTGTAACGTTGCCGCACACATTTTCTAGTCCATAAGTTATACATAGTTATATATATACATATATTTAGCCAATTAGAAACTGTCCAAATGCATACCAATCAAAAAGTATTTGTGTCGATTTGATGCCCTTTTGGCGCACAATTTACCTACTTGCGTATAAATAATTTAATTATTTCGTCCAACTAACACATTTCACAAGAAAACAATACACACCCACCCACACACACACACACACTTGACACAACACGACCAGTAAGAATTGTTCAAATCCAATTCAATATTGATTGCTTGGACAACTGGCAACTGGAGAAGGACATGAAAAATCGAAACGTGTCCCAAGTCGAAAAGGGTTTCAACTTGTGATAAGTGCAGTAGACAAACAAATAGTTATAGTTATAGTTACACTTAAAACCACAGATACATACATACACATACATAGACAAAGAACTACAACCAGTAGCACAATTTAGCAGGTTGTCCTTGTTAACATTACAGAAATGTGAAGGTATATATGAGATTTTAGTGTACTATTCTTGATGATTATATATCTGCAGAATAATCACAGATTAGATAAATTAGTGAGCATTCAAAAGCGCAGCAGTTGGAGATAGACAGATAAGCAATTATCGCTATACGATCATATAGTAAAATACTCCCTGATGGAAGAATAACTACTGTTCTACATACATATCTGCAACAATAATGTGTATACTTGATGGAAACTGTTATACTCTAGGTTATCTGCAAAAAAACACCATAAACTTAATCTGCACAATTTCATTATACAATTTTTACCAAAATTTTTATGAGTTCCGTTTAAAAATAAACTGTTAACTGGGCTTGTATAAATGTTATGAGAGCTGTTATCACTTATAACAGTTTTAAGCTTACCTACAACTTTCTACATATCTAAAAAGAGAATGAAGCATACAAAAATATGTATAACAAACTAAATAACAGCATTTTTCATTCGGAATCCCCTCACAATATTGTCAAAAAAATAAGGCTACTTATTGGTCTACATATGCCACACATAATTAAATATTCGATTCTTGCCTCAGCTTTCCCGTTTATTGTAATCGATGTCCATATAATTATCCCATTACGCGCTGCCAGTCAGTCAATACTGATATATATATATATATATATATATATATAGGAATGTATACATGTATACATATGTGTGTGTGTGTGGAGAGTAACACACATTTACCACTAAATAGTCGCGCATTATTATTTGATGGCACAGTGACAAGCGAACACGTGGCAAATGGCAGAAGCAATGCTCTCGCTATATATATATATATATATATATATAGATATAGATGTATGAAAAAACCTTATGTGTATGTTATACATATCTAGGTATATATATATATAGAGTGGAGCTCTGACTCTAACCCTTGTGCTGTCTGTTATGGCCAATACTGAACTGCTGTCCGGTCACACGGGCTGTAAGGCAGTTTTACAGACAACCCCCACCTTGCCCACTGTCCCCTGTCCTACCCCCTTTCCCAGCAAACCCACACGAATCACTCCATTGAGCACTTCAAACTCATCGATACTTTGGGCAGCACTACGTGGTCTTTTTTTATTTTTTTGTATATCCAGACTGGCCACAACAACACAGCTAGTTGCCATCGGTTGTACGAGCTGTATATATATATATATGGATATGTATATATATTTATTTGTATATAGAGCAGACAACTCCCACACATATTGCTGGCCGTACATGAGTTTAGTTTATATTTATGGGCATTATAGTGCGGATATATCGAGGACGAAGCGCGCTTTACGAGAGCCTCGAGACTGGAGAGACTCGAGCAGTTGCAGCGGCATTTTCGATTACGACTCCGATTTGATTCGATTCGAGTTCGATGTTGTTGGCACATGTTTCGGTATATTTTGATAAGAAATGTGAATGGCCATAAAAATAGTATTTATTGTTGTTGTGGTTGCTGTCGTCGTTGTTGTTGTTGCCGGCAGGCAGGCAGGCAGGCGACGCTTTTGTGCGAATTGTGCTTATGACAGATTGCAGAGATTCAGAGACGGGCAGAGACCGGAACTTGGCTGCCTCTTTATTTTTGCATGTGTCCCAACTTGTAAGTGGGCTTTGTGTTTTGTTTATTGTTGCAACGTAAACAATTTGACCGAGTTTAAATTCAATGCAGTGAAAGTTCGCATTAAAACCCAATTAAATTAAGAAGACTTTAACAGCGCAAAATGTTTTTTAATACTTTAAGCACTTGAAATTTTTAATTTCCGATTTTTATTTTAATCAATTTAAGCAACGTTTGGTCTTAAAAAACTTTTTTATTTATTATTTATTGTATAATTTAACTTTAAAATCTGAGTTGGGTGTTTCAGGATAATTTGGTATTTCAATTTAACAAGTGAATATTAAATATTTAATAATGAATCGACAATTAAATGTATGCAGCAAAATAAGTTCTTTAAAACAATTATTATCAATCAAAGACACAAGGTAACACCAAATTGTTACAGTGTAGGCAGTCTGACTCACAGCGTCTGTGATAAGCGGAATGACCAATTAAAGAGAGCGAGGATTTCAGCTCTAACCGAGTCGAGTGCACTTGTCTTGTGGCATAGATAAAGACCTGAGAAAATAAACAAATGACAACTCCAAGTCAACGGTAGCAAGTAGGGAAAGAGAGAGTCCACGAGAGAGACCCATTTAGCCAAGGTAAATGTTTGCTCAAGAGACAGAGAGAGAGAGAGATATAGAGAGATAGAGAGAGAGAAAGAGTGTGTGTAGGTGTGTGTCTGTCCGTTGTAGTTTAGTTTACCTGCCTGCTGCTGCTGCTGCTGCTGACAACAATCAGCGAGCAATTATACGATAAGCGCATTCTTATCAGCAGCAGATAACACATACACACACACACACACACACACACACACACACACACACACACAGGGGGGAGAGTGGAAAACAGTGGTTGAGTTCACAGTGTGTGAAAAATGATTATGAAATTAATGGGTACGTATTTCACGTATTTTCGGGCTCGATTTTAGTTGTCTTTTGCTGGGCTACGCGTGCGGTCGAATATACAAGTCGCGAGTGCAATTATATGCCCGATTAGAGTCTTTGTAACAGTGTATATGCGTGTATCTACAGCGGTATCTGTGTGAAGCGTGTGCGTGTCTGCGTGTCTCTATACAGATATAAACATATCGTGTGTCCAATTTGAGCATATGTTAACTGAAAGTAAAAAATCACCTGAGATACACTTGCATCTGTCAGATACTTGCTTAAACTGCAGTGCCTTAAAGTAAGTATCGAATGGAAACTGTTAGCAAAACTTAAAGTGCTGGCAACTGTTATACCAGTTACAGCTGTTATACACACTGTTATACGCCATGTCCGTCGAGTTGATGAAACTGTTTGCCATGTTCTTTTTACAGCCAACAGATAACAGTTGTTAATCTAACTGGTAGGGCAACATTGGACTTATGGATATAAATATAGCTCATAGTTACCCAAAAAACTAAAAAGCAACAAAAAAATAGTAAAAAAAAGAAGGAAAACCTAAGCGAAAACAACCTCAATAAAAGGCAACCATACGAAACGTATAAAACACCAGATAAGATAACGCAAAACTCGCTCAACAAGTGAATGCAGCACAGTCCAATGCCGCACAGCAATGTCTCTGTCTCTGTCTCTGTGTATGTGTGTGTATTTGTGTATTTGTGTAGTGTAGTGGAGTGTTGTTTTGTGTTGTGTTGTGTAGCACAGTGTACCGTCATTCAGTGCAAGGCAGCCCCATGGCTAAGTGTCTTGCTGCTGCTGCTGCTGGCCCTGTTGACATGTGATTCCTCCTAAATGGAGTGCAAGTTGTGAGATGTCAACAGCAGTGTCACTGTCACAAAACACACACTAGAGAGACAGAGACAGAGAGAGAGAGATAGAGCGAGAGGGAGAGGCATATAGAGAGTGGAATTTGGGTCAGACTTTTGGGCACACGATTCACACTAGGCCTACATTTGCATACTTTGGGCACACACACACAGTTTGATTATCTCTCTGTGGCAGATTAGGCAGGGGAGATGAGCCGATGCCAGAGCAGGGGGTGCAGGGGGTGCAGGGGCAACAAAGGCAAACTGTGCAAAATATTGTCACTAAAGTTAATTAAAAAACACCCAGAGGCACACAATATTAACACACAACACACACACACACACAGACTTCTAACAGTTCACCCTCTCTTGTCTATCTGCCAACAGCTTTAATAAAAATGCCTGGCAAAGGATAAGAGACCTGTGCTTTGGGTGGGTAGTGGATGGGGAGGAAACGGGGGATTGGGTGTTAGGTTGTCGCCTTTCATCGTCATCGTCATCGTCAGCGCGCTGCGTGCGCAAACAAAGGCAAATAAATAGAAAAGAGATACTCAATAATCAATAGATAAATAAAATTACAAGGTGACAGCAACAGCAACAGCAGCAGCCACGAGGATGACACAGCTGCCACCGCTGTGCGTCTTGCCTCGTGTCCCCAGTGGGTGGTCTGCCTGTTAAAGCTGCAGGAGCACCAGCAGCAGCAGCAGCAGCAACCAACGCTAACTGCTCATAATGCAACAACAGCAACAGCGAAAACAGAAACACAAATGAAGAACCCAAATAAAGCTAGCTGAATTTGAAACACTCTTATGAAAAATAGAAATTGAGATTTCACCAAAGGTTGTTTTTTTAAGAAAGAAAAATGCAAATGTTGTCGAAATCAAAGTGTAATTATTTCCTTAGAACAACACCAAAAACTATTAAAAATAGTTAATAAGTAGAAGAGTACAGAAAAAGAAAAAAATGCTATAAAGTTAATTTGGAGTCTAATTATAATTTCTGTAATGAGTTTAATATTGTAGATTACAATTTCTGGAGTAGTTTCCATTCCAAATAGCTCAATATGCCAGCAACTTATTTTTCTGCTAGCAAATCTAAGCAACTTACTTTCAAGTTTCTTTTAAACTAAGATACAACGTACAAATATTTTATTAATTGGGCAAGATAAGATTACAAATTGGGGAATTAACAAGCGTATTTCCCAATTTCTTAGGAATTAATGCCCCAACTTATCTAAGCTACTTGAAACAGGTGTCTTCAAATAGCCCATAAATAACTAACAAGTAGAGCTCGCTATCTTCTAATGTATACAAATAAAGGGATACTGTTGGAAGGCGAAAAGTTATTCTAAACAAACGCCGTTTAGTAATCGTAGAGCAAAGTTAGTGTATCTATAAGTCGTATATGGCATATATACATATGTAGACAACAGGCGTTGGCGTTGGCGTCGTCGTAGCCATCGTTGTTGTTATTGTTATTGTTGTTGTTGTTGTTGCCGTCGACATCGTTTGATGGCGCTGGATAAGCGTGTGGCAACATGGCAACGTGGCAACGTGGCAGCAGCAATGCCGCTGGCAAGCCGAAGCTGAACAACAGCAGCATAAATATCGACAACACTGAGAATCTCTTGTTGGTGGGGTGCAACAAGCGTTTCACGACACGTCGCCAGTTGCCAGCCTTTGGCCAACTGAAGCGGACGCCAAAAAACAACAACAAAAAAATAACAAAATATATAAAAATAAAAAATAAATAAAACGAAAATAGAAAAGCGCGAAAATATGCGAATTTTGTAATTTATTAACAATATAAAATAATGACGACATTCTAGAGCCAAATTTCACAGTAATTGCAAATAGCGCTAGTTGAAGTTAAGGTTTAAGTGTAAAGTGCTGAGGATTGCGCATACGCCAAGTGGAACGTCTGGAATTTTGGACAAAACATATGTGTGTGTATGTGAGTCTGTGTCTGTGTGTGAGAGCGCGTTAATTAAGGTGCCCAGCTTGTGGTCAGTCAAGTGCGACAACAAATAATTTGATTTCAATTTAACTAATTAGCTGCAGCCTTCAACATAATGCGACCGTCTGAGCCTCACAGAATCATAAATGTGTGTGTGTGTGTGTGTGTGATGTGTGTATGCGTTAGAATGTGTGTGTGTGTGTGAGTGTATTAGTGTGTGTTGGAGCACTCAACTCCTTATCTGTTTGGCGGCAGCTACAAAACATGTTCAGTTTAAATGGCACTCCAATGCGCAGACAGATATATATATATATATGTGTGTGTGTGTGGGTGTGTGTGTGTGTGTGTGTTCTGGTGCTTTATCAAAGCCAAGCACTCAAATGCAGAGAGTCAAGTAGGCTGTGAATACTGCGGTCAGTCTGTCAATATGCGTTCATTTCAATGCGCTTAGCTATGCAGCTGCCGACAAGCGTTGGTTATAGCCAGGCAAACTGCTACTGGGTGTGGTGAGGGGTGAGAGGGGGGAATGTGCTCAATCTGGCAGCCATTTCGACTGCGGTTTGCACTGCCAACCACAATCAGAAAACCAAAAACAAATAATAAGAGTTAATTTTTTGGTCTAACTGCTTGTTTTTGGTATTATATTTAATTAGCCACTTGAATAGTTTTTAATTCAATTATTTTGTGTGTGATAAGCACTTGATGCGAGTGCATATAATATAGATATATATTTGTTCACTTTTGTGATATGTATTAATTTAGACTCTCTTTGCAATTGTTATACCTGCATAGCAATATCAAACATGTTAAGTACCTAAAATTTCAAGTGGCTGCTTTGAATATTTATTAATTTTCTGTACGTTATTCAAAAATAATGTGAAAATAGGAATAATGAGAATATTAAATATTTATACATGTAAAATGTTTTAATTTAAATTAAAGTCAGTTTTATAAAATGAATTTAACACAGCAAACTAATTTCATAAGACGCTCTTTAATTTAAATAAATACGTTTTGTATCTAAAAATATTTAATAAAATCACTTTCATTTTCTTCAAGTAATTTGAGTCGACCTTTAACAAAATTATTTTAAGCAAACCAATTATCACCCTTTCAACCACTAATGTGTTAAATGCAACATCTGTAAAATTAATTATTTGAAGCTTAATTACTCTGGTGTACAAAGGCATATATTTGTATCTGTGCGTGTTAATAGTTAATGAGTCAGTCAATAAAACAAACACCTTTAGATTTAAAGGTAAACACAACCCAAGACGCTAATATAATTCATACTTTAAGCTTTACTGCTCGCAATACATTCAGAATCTTTAACTTGTGCTTGGGGGCTGGCAGACAATCTAATATTTTTTAGATAGCCAATTCAATTACCTTTAGTGCCTTTCAATAAAAAGTAAAAATAATAATAAGAACAAATTAATAACTTAAATCGCAGCTACTAAAAATACAAATATAATTAAAACTGCTGAATGTCCCCCTTAATATAAAAAAAAACATTATTTTATTTCTTAATAGTTGTATTAAACATTGGATACTTTTCTAGAATTATTTATGGAGTCTCAGATTGACAGACTTTTTAATGGTTATCCAGACAGATTCAGATCTATCTATCTGATCAGATCCATCTATACCCTGTGGATGCAATAATGACCTTATTTAGAGTTCCGATCACTAATTCAACAATTGGTTCTCCTAATTCAGTCTTATTAAAATGGTTCATTTAATCTAGTTCGATGGCACAAGTGTTGCTTGACATTATTATTTATTATTATTTATAAAGATAGCTAAATACACGAATTATATATAACAATATTCAGAGAAGGTCTATTATATTTAATTTTAACAAAACACAAACAACTCTTATACATCGTTAAACTAACAACTAAATGTTTCTGTTTTCCTTTTTTCTAATTTAATTACAGTTAAACTGGAAAAAACCGCAGCAAACCAAGTGCAACAAATGAAAACAAAAATAAATAAACACCAACAAATTAAAACACTTGAAAAAAAGAAGGTGTAGTCCAATTGTGGAGGGATAAAACTGTGATAAGCAAAACGAGCAAAGCGTAGTAATTAAATGCGCAGATAATATACAATTTTCATAAAAATAAAACTCGCAGCGGAATTAAAAAGGAAGCGTCGCCAAATACAGCAGCAGCAGTAGCAGCAACAGTTGCAACAGTTACACTAAAAGTAATTAGCGACGGCAACAGCGAGACAGAGAGAGAGAGAGAGAGAGAGAGAGAGAGAGCAAT
Source organism: Drosophila glabriapex (assembly GCA_035042305.1). Classification (NCBI taxonomy): domain Eukaryota; kingdom Metazoa; phylum Arthropoda; class Insecta; order Diptera; family Drosophilidae; genus Drosophila; species Drosophila glabriapex. The sequence goes on from JAWNLN010000008.1 coordinate 12,825,983, forward strand.
AATAATAAAGTGGGAAATAAAATAAATGATGTTGCAATCTTTGAAAGTGCGCGCGGATAAACTAAGCGGCATTCCACCAGCAACAACCACAGAGGCAACTGTTGAAGTAACAGCAGCAACAGCAACAGCAGCAGCAACAAGCACAGACACAGCAGCAATAACAACAGATACAACAGCAGCAACAACAATGTTAACAACGGCACCTGTTGCCCATATCGCTAATGGTATGGCCAATGGCAGCATTCTCTATAACGGCATCAGCAGCAGCACTAACAATTTAAATAGCAATAACAGTAACAACTTGCTGCTGCAACAACAACAACAACAACAGCAGCAGCAGCAGCAGCAGCAACAACAACAACAACAGCCGGGAAAGTATTTAGAAAATCTAACGCCAGCAACGGGCGCCATTGCAACGGCAACAACTTTTACAGGTGCTGCGAAAAGTTTTCATCCATATTTGCGGCGCAGCAGCAACATACCAACACCAGCAGCAGCAGCAGCAGCAGCGGTAGTTGCAACACCAGCAGCAGCAGCAGCAGCAACGACAATGACCAAAACTGCTGGCATGTCGACAACATTGCATGAAACACTTTTGCACAACCAAATAAATTCCAATGCAACTACAGTCGCTGCCGTTGTTGCCGCCATACCAGCACCACCAGCCCCAACAGCAGCAGCAGCAACAACAGCTGAAGCAGCAACAACAACAGCAGCAGATGTGGCAGCAACCACAGCAGCTGCTGCGACGTCGACGCTGTTAAATTCCAGCATTAATTCCAGAACTTCATTAGCCGACCAAAATGCCCAAAGCGGCGCCCCAATTTGGTGAGTATTGAAGTCACGCCCCCTCTTTCGATCCACACCCACTTTTTATGTAGCACCCAACTCATTGCATTGCTGATGCTCTTTTAAGTGAGACTCCTAATTGTGTTTAATTGATTGGTGCACATTTTTTTGTTGAGAAATTTAACCCATAAAAGTAGGCAATGAAAACTTTTAGAGATTGTTTGATTAAGCCAAAATGTCTCTTGGCTTGACGACTTGCTTTAAATTGCAATTTTATATTTAATTTAAACCACAACATATGCCTTACAATTTGTATAGAGTCTTCATCTAGAGACTTGTAGTAGGCCAAGTGCCGTAGCCTCTTAAATAATGTGTCCGGGCTTATTATACATAAATTTAAAGTCCATCTACATATTAAAGAAGAGAACTTAAATTCCAAAATTCTGTGAAATCGGATTATTTATACAGCCGAACAGACGAACATGTTCAAACCAACTCATCTGTTGATATACATATATATATATATATATATATACTTAATTGTTTTATTCTACCTGTTAGACACTTTTGCTTAATTTTATTAATTCTTTTAGGCATTTCCATCTCAAGTTTACAAAATCGCTTGGAATTTTATGAGCAAATAGTAAATTAACTACTAAAGTGAAGTGATAATAGTTTGGTCAGTTTAGTCAATAAGAAACAGTTTTCAAGTTCTAGATTTGATGATGATTTTTCTCTCAGTGTTTCAGTCGTTTCTTATTGAACTAATTCTCACGTAACATTTCAAAATTCACAATTATTTTGCTTAATTTTAATCAATTTGCATATTAGCATATTAACTAGATATAAATTTCAATTTCCTTTCATCAAATTACAACACGCTGCTATCAAATATCAAAATGTAATTTCTCCCCCTTCCATCACACGCTGCACAACGATTTCCATTTCCAGACAAGTTCCTTTGCCCGGAAATTATAAAAAAATGTATAGATAAAAAATAAAGTAGTAGTAGAAGAGAAATGTCCATTTGGCAGTTGGCAGGCATTTCTTTCTTTCATTTTTTTTTTTTTTATGGTACGAGAATCGATTCAATTAAAATAAGTGACAACGTGCCGAAGTGAGGACTCTTTTGACTCTTCTTCTTGCTCCTCCACACTGACTAACGATAATTGGCATTGCATTAAGGTTATTAATTGGCAATGGAACGAGCGTAGCCATCCAACCGTCAAGCCATCATTCCAGAACGACGCCCATCGAGAATATAATGCTAATGATCATTGACAGCACGGGGCAATTATAACATTACGTAATCTTCATTGATAATGATGATGATGATGATGATGACGATGCGGTCGATAAGACAACCGACGACATCGTGACAAACTGACAGAATGACTAACTGAAATGCAGACATAACCCCAATGCTCCCCAGCTCGATGCCCGATGCCCGATGCCCAAAGATCCAATCTCAACTTTACTGCAGTTGAATGGTAGCCATCATGCACATTCTCCCTCTCTCTCTCTCTCTCTCTCTCTCTCTTTCTTTTTCTGTATCTATCTCTTTCTCTCTGTATCTGTGTCTGTCTATCTGTCAGTTTTTATGCCCTATACCCATTGAAAAAGGATAAAGCAAGGTAGTTTGCAGTTATCGCTGCAAACGTAGCAAAAATTAGAAACAACTTCAAACTAATTGGATAAGAATGAGAAGTTGATTTGATAAATATTGGTATCTTTTAGAACCCAATTAAACTATTGGATTATCTTAAATTTAATTCCTTTTTATACGTTACGTTAAGTACCATGATAAATTGTATAATAATATGACAAATCACTCTTTCTATAATTTGTATAGGTATTTATATTATTAGCCATATATGCAATGCAATCAACAATATTTCTTACAGGGTATCTACCCGTCAAGTCCCCCCTCTCAGTTGTTGTGGAGAGCGTATTGCGCTGCCATTAAATAATAAAGCAAGAATATTAAATTTATGCTGGGTCATTTTTATGCGCCTCAGTGCCTCTACTCCTGCTACTGATGACTATGCTCCTGCTCCTGCTCCTGCTCCTGCTGCTGCCCCCATTTACTGCTCCCATTTCCCCGCCTGTTGCCTACTATCTGTGTCACTTTGGCGTCCTCTATCTTTGCTGGACTGTTTGTTTTTGTTGTGACAGGCGCGACATAACAAACTGCCATCATAAATTAAATGGCGCGTCACGGCTTTTGTCGGCGGCCACTGCTGATGTTGCTGCTGCTGCTGCTGCTGCTGCTGCTGGTAGGCGTAGGCGTTGTGGGCGTGGTCACGAACACTCTGCAGTGGCAGTGTGGCAGCTTTCAGATCCAACTCAACTTGAATGTCATCGTATGTGCGTTGCGCCAGAAGCACGAAACACTTGCCAGCACCCACAAATCGTTAGCCAGCAATCCAACACCTGAACAACAGCAAAAAAATGAGCTAAATCCGACTGCAAAATACTCTGCGACTAAGGTGTCACTCTTCATGAGAGAGGAAACTAAGTCGGGCTAAAGTGAAGTTGGAATGAACTTGAATGAAATATAAATTTATTTATGATTTTCCCGTTGGCATAAATCCTGAAAGATTATTATTAACAGAGGCTGTGAAGTGCGATAATTTGAATAAATAGATAAATGATTCTGTGCAAGAAAGGCTAATAAATACGAGTAGATATTTCAAATCTCAAACTGCAATATAACACAAAAATGCCTTCAAACTAAAGAAACACTATACTAAATGAATATACCCATATTGCCCAAGATGAACAGTGTATAAGCAGCGTGGTTAAGCCAAAGCCAAGGCCAAAGCTGAGGCTGATGATGATGCCAAAGCAAATCCCAATGGGCGACCACCGCAGGCAATTTTCTCATTAAGCTCCGGCGCATTTAAATGAAACTGAATTAGTAATGCTGAGAAAGCCACCGAGACGAAAGACGAAGATGAAGATGAAGACAACGACAACGACAACGACACAGAGCAGTTGCCGCCGCGCCGCAGCAAGTGTTGCCAGCGTCTCGCCAAGTAGTTGCTGTCGTTTGTTGCTGTTTGCTGCTGTTGCTCCACTTTGCTCCTTAGCCAACCTCCCAGCGGAACGAGGCTGATTCTCTGATGGATTCCCCAGGCGGCTGTGCGACTTTGAAAGCGAAATAATTGCCTACGGGACAAAAGCGACACCTGTCGCACAGCTCCTGCAACATCCCCCCTCCCTTTCACCTTTTTATTTTATTGTATATTTAAAGCGCGCGCCAAAAAGTAGGCAACATAAAATTGTGCGGATTTTGATTTACGCCTGCGGGGCAAATTTAATGCACAGTTCAACTCCCCCTATTCCCCCTCCCCCTTTTTGGGGCTGCCGTTTTGGCCTACTTTGCATTTGACTTGTAGGCAATATTTATCACCTTGACACTAGACTATTTGGCAAGCGACACGCTCTCCGCCTCTAATAGATTAAGTTCGTTTTGTCATTTCACCCGCCTCGGGGTTCCTGCTGTCGTCCCATATAGCTATATATCTAAGGTGGGGGGTTAGGGTGGAGATCTGTATTTACGCGACACTTCATAAATGTTGTCTAAGAAAGTGAAATTAAGTTAAGATAGCATCAGAATTGGATAATATCCGCAACGGCATCATTTCATTTATTTAACTAGCAAAAACACTTTTAAGTGGAGAGCAACTTAAGAGAGAAAATTAAAATTAGCCTTGAAAGGCACTAAAATTATAATGGTCGAGGCGATTACATTTAAGTGTGCCATAAATCACTATAATATCAATTATTGATGGAAATAAACAAATGTTTGGCAAGTGGGGAAGCTGAAGAATATTCATATTTAATGTGCAGAGAAGTGAAAGTATTTTCATAAAAATAGTTTGTGGTCACGATTGATTGTGAGAACGTATTAACTTAATCGAATTAACATTAACTATAATTAAGATAACAGAGCTCGACTAGGAAATATCCTGTACCCAGCTTTTAAGTAGTTGTTGATTATATATGAAAATACCTTTTAGTTAAAAAAATGTTCGTTTCTTCTCCCACCTTAATGCAATTTATACAGTTTAATTACGGTTATTAACAATATATCTGAATAAATTGTATATTAATTGGAAGGGGACGGATAAGCATTTTATAAATAAAATGCTTGAAAGCATTGAAACATTTTTTATTTTGAATAACGCAACATTTTTGAAGCAACTTCACATTTAAATGAATACCTCAATAATTATATGCCCTTGTTTTATTTTTGTTTTAAGCCACTTCTCAAATTGCTAATTGGAAATGTTGGAACCCCAAAACCGTCATCCACAACACTCAAGAGTAATTTGATTTTCAAATTTATTGCCTGAACAGTTTGACAAGTTGAACTTATTGCGAAATCAACTCAAGTTTTGTTGTGGCTAATTCAGTTGTTGCAACTGTGGTTTTGTTTCTTGTTGTTGCTGTTGTTGACATCAACCAAAAGTCAATTTCGTATGCCATCAACAACACCCAATAAGCCGCAAATATACACACACCTACACACCCACACACACACACACACACATAGAGGAAAACAAACAAAGTTTTTGGGGGCATTACATAAAAAGCTCGTAGTGAAGTATTCAAGTGACCCCAAAATGAACCATTCAATGCATTGCCAGCTACTTGCCACCAACTTCCCCCCTCTCTCTCTTTCTCGCATTAGATACCCTCTGCTCTACATACACACACACACACATACACACACACACACACACAACACACACTCGCCTTTTGGTCAGCCACAGAACAAAGTAAAATCGTTTACAACTTTTTAGATTAGATTAGTTTGCTAATAACAATTAGTATTTGTATTTTATGCACTGCTCAACTTCTCTCTCTCTCTCTCTCTCTCTCTCTCTCTCTCTCATACTCACTCACTCTATCTGTCCCTCTTTTTTTGACCACACATCGCACGCAGCATTGTTGTCCAGTCTGTTGTTTTTTATTGTCATTAGCAAATGAAGTTAGAACAAAGAGAGAAGAAGAGAGATGCAGAGAAGAGGGGAGAGGAAGGGAGGGTGCAGTTAGAGTGGGTGTTTGGCTTTGACCATGTACAATATGTTGGCCATAAAAGTTCAATACAATTGCCGCAAAAGTTTTCTGGTAACGACTTGTAGATAATACATATTTGGACATTGCCACAGACGAGACCAATATGATGGCCAATATATAAAGGAGAAAACTCGACTAGAACATACCCTAGAACTCAGCTGTTGAACACACAATTTTACACAATGGAATTCTGATATTTTCTTTAATATTAAATTATTAGTTCTTCTTATCAATAATGGCATTTTCTTCTTTCGATTTGAAGCGATTCAAATGGCGCAGAGGAGTCGCAACAACAGCAGCTGGAATTGGAGGCCATCAAATGTGATTCGGATTCCATTGGGAATGTGAGTTCGAATGCAATGGATATACCTCAAGTGGATGCGGAACTGGCCAAGGATCAGCCGGATGCGGACAACATTAAAATGTTTGTGGGCCAAATACCCAAGACATGGGATGAGATCAAATTGCGATGCCTGTTCGAGCAGTTTGGACGCGTTCACACGCTGAATGTGCTCCGAGATAAGGTCACATCGATTAGTCGAGGTGAGTGTTGAGTGTTGAGCAGCATACAAATGCGCCAATTAATCGCCACAAAAAGAGTGCCACCAGAAGCCAACTTGCCAACTTGCCAACTTACTAAGTTGCCAACTTGCAGCTACTCTCAATGAATTTTTACAATACCCATCAATTTGAGGCGCACCCTTTTAAGCCACATGGGGCTGGCAATTGAGGGGGCAACATCAACATTAACATGAAGTAATATGATTATGGGTACACTCATAAAAAAATCGCACTGAATTTTACAAATTTGCCAAGGGTATTTCTCAAAGAACTCTAAAATTAGCTTTTTTTTCTTTAATTTTAATATTGTTATTAAACATTAGCATTTTAAAATATCTTATATACAATCATTTATAAATTCTCTAAGTAGACGACAGCTAAACTCTAATATTAAAGCAGAGACTGTAAATTTAATTACTTGTAACTAAATTTTAGAAAAGAATCGGGGTCAATTCTACTTTTCAGAAATGCCTTTCTTAAAAATAGAAAATATTACTCAAAAAATTAAAAAATATAATTTTTGGGTTTGTCGATTTCGAACAAGCCTTTCTAATTTTTGGAACTTTGTTTTCTTATGTTTAAAAATTATTTCTAAAAACAAGAAAGCTCTCTAGTTTTCAAGACAATTTCGTACAATTTATCGCAATTTTTTGCTGAGTGTAGCGCAAAACAAACCCATTAAAACTAACACCCAAGCAACCAACACCAGGCCCAGGTGTTGAGCCACAGTTTTTCTGTCAGTAATTGGCCATAATTGTCGCACACACACACACACTCGCTCAGAAGTTTGGTTGATTCTGTTGGGTATTTGAATAATTTGCACATTTGCTTGCAAACTTTTATGAAAGGTTGAAATTGTATTATGCATATTTATGGCCATGCGTGCTCCTGATCGGATATGCTCGTAGTTACCACTACTCCAACACCTCCACATCCTGCCCCTCCTCCTGTTGGTTTTATTCTTGTACGCAGATTAGGACTTATAACACACACACACAATAACAGAAGTGGCCAAGGACGATAATATACTTAATGTGTGGAGCCTTAACCAGAAGAAAGAGGATTACACTTCATGTTGCTTAGTTTATCTTCTTTATTTTTGGGCGGGAAGAGGCCTGAAGTGGGGCTTAAGCTGTCATAAATATTTTATTTAGTACCAATTGATTCACACAGATTATTTTTTTATTTATATTCATAATTGTATTTCTTATTTATGGGTTAATAGATATGCTAAAAGTTTGTGTATATGGGAAAGTAAATAGTAAAGTATTTTATTTGTGTAAAAACTACCGAAAGTTTTCAATGAATGCAATTAATGTCGAAATGTTATCAAACAAACGGAATAATCGTTTAGGAATCGCTAATAAATAGAGTAAAATTATCGATCGATAATTAGATATTATAAATTCGCTTATTGATAATGTGTTATCGACCACCATATAAATATCGATTATATCAGTATATCGTAAAGTCGATAATATGTTCACATTTAAAGTATTGTTTTGTACAAACTATATAAATATATTACCAATCATTTTCTGTTTCATAGTCTTAGCCACAATATAAATATTTATACGACATCAATCTGAAATAATGTGTTATCGATAACGGTGCAATTTTTTTTTGTATTTAAAGTGCTGTAAATTATATTATGGATCATTGTCTGTTTGATATAAACCATATATATATCAATTTGATCGATAATTGTCTGTTTGGCAGTCTTAGTCACAATACATTAGAATATTTACTCAAATTGTGCTACTATCATTCTCGTTACTTGTTTTGTTCGATTCGATTGATAATGCATAAGCACATGCGTAAAATATTACAAATTTAGTCTACTCCAATAAGTAAACCACAACCCCGTTTTGTCCTTCTATCATAATCTCTGCATGGCTCGCATAATGCGCTCGTCTATTGTCCAAAAATAAAATAAACATTTGACTGATTGAAAATGCCTTTGCATGCTAAAGAAAACCCTTAAATGATGTGTCCCATGCATGATAAAAATATAATATATATATATATATACATAAAGAGCGCTTTATAAAATGTGATTTGTTTACTGGCCTCGAATTACCCCAAAAAAGTGATAATTATGATTGTCCTTGTATCAAAACGTTTGTGCATTTGTCTATCGATTGTTAATTACCTGTTATCGACTTGCCTATTTATGTTTATCGATTTGTATCGGCTTGTATCGTTCTGTTTCGTTTACAGGGTGCTGTTTTGTCACCTACTATACCCGCAAGGCGGCTCTTCGTGCACAGGATGCCCTGCACAACATTAAAACGCTGGATGGGGTAAGTAAGGGGAATACCCCTACCAAGTAGATCACAACTAGCATTTATTGTAGCCGCTTTCAATTTACTCGTTTATGTTTGTGTATGTGTATGTGTATGTATGTATGTATGTATGTGTGTATGTGTATGTATTTGTGTTCTGTGTTATTCTCTTTTTTTGTAGTTCATTCAAAAAGAAAAACTTTAAAATAAATAATGCAGCTTGAGAAAGTCAACTGCTGTGCACCAAAATCGATTAATCGACTGACATAGTTTGCCTAAAACGAAACCAGACATTATACACACACACACACACACACACACACACACACACACACACAGGCACACCCGGAAGGGGAGGTTGGTGTGTGACCAACACAAATGTAATCATCAGTCAATTAGTGGATTCAATTATTGAGGACAATCTCATTGTTCACGTATCAAATGAAGCGTTCACGCACAGGCAAACACCCCAAGAAAGGGCAATATCCCTACTACAAACTATATATATATATATATATATACTATATAGCTGGCCTGAGCAGCTTTGTTGCTTCATTTACATATTCAAATTGTTAATGGAAAATCCATAGCACTAAAATGTTCAGGGCCCAAAATGACGCCACGTGTGTAATTGTCAAAATAATGACCAGAGCCCAAGCTGCACACACATGTGTGTGTGTGTGTGTGTGTGTGTGTGTAGCTTTTGTTGATATAAGTAAGTGCCTAGCATGTGTGTATGTTTGTGTGTGGGCATGTCTGATCCTTTAATGCATTTGGCAGGATGTCTGCACAACCACCAAAACTCACCCAAAACCTCAACACTCTCCTCACCTCGTCTGCTGCTGCTGCTGCTGTTGCTGCTGCCTGTGCAGAGAGCTACTTAATTTACCTGAAATAATCGATAGGTAAACAGACGTTAAAACGTTGGCATTTTCACACACACAGCAGCACACACACACTCGCACACACACACACACACACACACACAGGTGCCCAACTTGTCAACGGCTTCAATAAATATTTTGTTTTGAAGTGACCATTTCACTCTATATATAAAGAGAACGGCATGTGTGTGTGTGTGTGTGTGTGTGTATGTGTGTGAGTGTGTGTGTATGGGTTAAGTGGCCTGACATCCTTTCTGCCTCCCTCGTTTCTTTTATGCTGTGGCACGTGTGAAAAGGCGCAGTTGTGACGCACTTCGAAAGCTCGTCCAATAAGATTACACTGTAAAACTGTGGAAATGTGGAAATGTGGTTACCATTTAAAAAGCGCTGCCCGAAAGTATGCAACGATTTCTTTCGTTTTTGATGTAGACTATTGAGTGAGCGAGAGCGAGATAGAGGTAGAGATTGTGGGTGGGGCGTGAGTAAGAAAAGAGATATGAATTAAGTACGAAAATTAATAAATAGAAATTAAACAAATAATAATGAGATTAAATCATTAAACACTGTTAAGAAAATATAGAATGTCAATTATGAGCTAAAATAAATAAATGAATATTTATTTTAATAAGACATAATTCAAACACAACTAATATTTGTGTGTTATTCGAAATTTTGAATATAAGTTTTTGTATAACATAAAAAAGACGAAGTTTATTTTATTTTGTCGATAACTGCCGACGCTGCACAAATTTAAAATCGTTTTCCGATAGAAATAAAAGCCACAACTGTAAAGATGTTGCCTTTCCATTAATAAATAAAATACCCACACATATTATTAATGAATTTTACAAATTTCGTAAGCCATAACTCGATTACATATTGAAAGAGCTGCTGTTAGGAAGTCTTTTATATATTTATGAGCTGGGTTCAGATTGCCAGTCGAAATATAGTCTCAAATAGATCGTGCTAACTTGTTAGATGAATGATTTTTCGTGCAGCTTTGAATATTTTCTTGCAGTGTTGCCACACAAATCTCTCTCTGTTTTCCTACCTCAACCACTTACTCTCCCCTCCTCATTTGCCTCGTTCTGCACAGTTTAGTAATGTTTTCATAGTTAATTGACAATCTAATGCCCAATCACATGTGAAAAAATAAAAATAGATGCAGAATAGAAACAACATGTTGAAAAGAAATCGTTTTATACACAAAATGTGATTAGAGTGAAAAGGGTAACAATTTGCATATATGTGGGTAATAAGAGCTGGGCCCAATACAAATCAGACAGACATCTGATGTACTGCGAGAAAGGAACAGCAGTCGCAGGAGCAGAAGTAGGGGAAGGGGAACATCCTGGACAGGCCACTTAACTCATTCAACTGTCAATTTTGAATAATACAGCAGCAAAATGACGTAACAATTGAGCGAGTCAAGTGGGTGGGTGAATGAGGTACGAGGAGCAGGGGGGAAGGGGCAGTGACATTCACTTGTAATTTGTGCAAAACCTTTTGATCAGCTGCCCCTCAGCCAGGCCAATAGGCAAATAGGCCGACCAGACCAGAGAAAGGACTGACAAGCAGACGACGACATTTGCTGACATTTCAGTTAATAGTTTCAGTTTGAGTTTGAGTTTGAGCTGAAGTTGAAGTTTGAGTTGAACTTGAAGTGGAAGTTGAAGTTGAAGTTCTTGCGCATTTCATTTCAATTTTCAGCACGACAGTCACTCAGTCAGTCACCCAGCCAGTCATTCATTCACTTAGTGCAGCTGTCTGTTTCTTTTCTGTATTTTTAATACCCTGTTTGCATTTTGAAAAGAGTAATAAGTTAAGTTGAAAGCAAAATAATTAGCTCTCATTTAATTATGTTTTAGGTTTGTGTATCTTATTTTAAATTACATTTTCAGCAAGGAATAGAAAATGGGCTTAAGCACGATTTGTATTTTAGTAATTAACTAAGAGTCAAACCGGTACAAGAAACTTGAGTAACTCTCTGTTTTCTATAATCCATTCATAGACAAAAATCGATTTTAAAATACATTTTTGCTTTATTTTTGGAAATGGCCATTGTTTTTTCATTTTAAATGGCTTTCCCAATGCGCACAAAATATTAAATAGTATTTTAATATACCCTTTTTGGCTAGTTTTAGGGTATATTAGAAAAGGGTCCATCAGTTGGCGCAATTCTAGCACGAGTTTGATTGCAAGTATTATTATTATTATCATCTTTTGCCGCTGTTGGCGCCTCTTGGCTGAGTCAAAAGTTAATTGAAATCAAAGTAAGGAGAGCCCATCGGCAAAGTCCTGTCGAGTCCTGGCGCAGACAGCCGGACAGACGGGAGAGGCAGAGAACCTTATCGGTTTGCTCAATGAATGTAAAATAAATGAAAAACTGTTAAAAGCAGCGCATTGAATGGCAAGTGCTAATGGCCACGTTAATGAAATAAAATTCTGCTCTTCTACTCTACTCTTCTTTTCTTTCTCTTTTGGTCTATTTGCTGCTTGTCTGCTTTTGGCCATTTCATTAGTTTTATGAACATTTGTTAGCCTTTGCCTTGTGCCTTTTGTTGCAACATTCTTGTTGCATACGCTTCGCATCAAAGTAATCAAATCTTCAGAGCAAAAAGGTAACACAAGTGATGAAAAAAACTAATCGACGGTGAGGGGGGAGCTTAAATTGGGGGGGATGATTCAGGTTTTTCATTCTCATATGTCCAGAGCCTCAATTGCCATTCAGCAGCTGCTGGCATCTATTAAAAGCTGACAGGACATGGACAGCTCTGCTGTCTGCTCCTAGCTCTCCTTTCTCCAACTCTATATCAAATCTCTATCTTTATTTTTACATCTTTCTCCTTCTCTTTCTCTTTACTCCTACTGACTCTCTTTGTATCTTTTGTTTTGCCATTTACAGATGCATCATCCCATTCAAATGAAGCCGGCGGACAGTGAGAACAGAAATGGTAAGTGTAAACAACGAAGCCAAATTAATTCGTGTACGCTCGACTGGGAGTTAGCCTTTAGATAGAGAAAGTATTTACTGTATTCAGCAACTATTGGTAATAAATTCGAATGCTCTCGACTGAAGGAAGCACTGTCAGAAACTAAAAAACTAAAAAAGGTTGACTAACTTGATCTTCGGGTTCTCTAATTATATTAATATTTAATTACCTTAAGTTTTGCGAAATTTGATATCGATATTTATCGATTTTTCGAAGATGTGGCTAAATATTAAACAGCAAAAACGATAAATATAATAGGCAAGTTTAAATGGACACAGATTAAGCCAGAGTGTCTGTTGCACAACAGGAAAATATACCCTGCTTAAGTCTCTTCAACTGCATACTGTGAAATTAAAAAAAAGGAATTGTTAATTTTGTTGTAGTCTGGCTGTCTGCTAAGACTGCTGCCAGACTTTATAGATATTGCTATGGCTGTAGCCATTGCCATTGACATTGCTATTGCTATTTGTATGCCTTGTGGCCTTGGTCACAACCTGCATCGGAGACAGGCGCCTCCAATATGCCTGAATAATGGGCATGAATTGAGGGGGAAGAGGGGGCCAAAGGGTATTAGTTACTTTGCGGCGGCTCACTAAATCGATAAGAATCTTTATTCATCTATTTCTCTTTCTCCATCTGTGTAACGGCTCAAGTTCTTTGGACACGCTCTGTGCAAATACAATTTTCAATAAGCTCAAAACTGGACACATGGACATGTCTGCGCTCTCTCTCTCTCTCTCTTTCCATCACTCACTCTCCTTCTTTCTCTTTCGTCCACTCAGCAAAATGCACACAAAAAACTGTAAACTAGTTGGCAACCTTGGTTAAGCAAAGCCTACAAACAAGTTTTTTGGCTCAGCGGCTTTCCCAAAATGAAACTTGTTATTGAGCCCCACTTTATCGAATGGGAAATCAACAAACGCGACGACGACGGCCATTTTGTACCACGCGATGCGCTTCCGTTTCCGCTCTGAGCGTGTGTTTTTTATTTTTGCGTGTGTTTTTTCTTTTTATAGGGTATTTCTTTTGGTATTTAACTCAGCTTGCTCAGCTTTCAGTCCATTTCTGCTATGCAAAGTTTATGTTTGTGCATCCTTGTTGGTAATTGGGATTGTTGTCGTGCTTTGCCAGCCATTTTGTATTTAATGTGACTTGTAATCGGAGAGTTACTTAATGCATGGCAATCTGAATATATAATATATATATAAAAGATCTATGTAAATGAAACGTATAAAAGATACATAAAATATGTATATGAAAACTATATTTATAGGATATAACTTTATGCCATTCTTTAGTATATAGTCGTAAATTGTATTCAGCTATAATCGGAAGTTTACATAATCATTTCTGTATTCTCTTCGCTTGCTTCGATCTGTTCTCAACTAAAGCTAAACATATATTGTCCCGATGAAGTAGGAGAGATCAGCCAAAAGCTTCAATTTGCAAGAAAATCGAATTTAGCAGAAGAAAAAATGGTGTGTCTATAAAACAATTTTCGTGCTTCAAAATTTAAGTATTTCACACAACAAGTGACGATCAAATGTGATTTATATTCACACTATAAATGACTGCAATAAATTGTATCTGCAATCAAAATTTCTGGTGGATCATGGTATATATAAACACTTTAATAAATGTCTTCTTTCTGTCATAACACATTCGATGGGATGCTCAAAGCTCTCTTGGTCCATTTAGCTGCATTCAAGTGCAATTTTTTCGCTCTTTCTCGGCAACATGTTTATGTGCCTCAATAATGTATCTTTTACGTCTCTTCATCTGTGTATCTGTATCTTTTGCCACTCTCGAAATCACTTGATGTGCTCAACAAGGCATAATTGTTGTTGTCATTTGTGTCACGCCGTTCGCATGGTAAAAATAAATCACAAATTTAAAAATACGTAACATACAAATTTTATAATAAATTACGTGGAAAAACCAACAACAAAATTTGCCTCTCAGTCGTGCATTACAAACCGAAGCGGAAAAGTCGCGCGAGTGTCCCATACAAAACATGATTATAAGGAAAATGTCGGAAACAGTTTTCATTTAATAATGCATTACCTATAAAATGTGTACACATTTATTTATTTGTCACGCCATTAACAATAACAAGGGCTATAAAGAACAAATCTATTAAACTACGAGATGCACAAGATGAAAGAATCCAACTGAAGAACAAATACACTAAAATATTAAAATTGATTAAGATATGTTTAATGGGTAAGAAACCAAAATAAAAATTATAAAAACCATAACAATGAAGCAACAACAGAGAAAGTAAAAACTAAATCATATTTCTACAAACAAAAATATATATTTCAATTCAAAAAACAATTGTTATAAAAAATAAGATATGTCATTCAGTTAATTAATTGTAAATACGAGTTAAAGTCAAAGAACTATTTTACTTTATTTATTATTAAGTGCATTTTTTGTACTGCTTCAGTTACTATAAATACAATGTATACTATTCAAGTTATTCAGTTATTTTTTAAGCTTTTATCGACTTTGGAAAGAAAGTCACTTATTCAGTTAGTTTAATTTAAGCAAGACTTATTAAATTATAAATAGATAAAAGTAGTATTTTAAATAACTTAAACTTTGCAAATCGAATTAAAACTTTGCTAATACCCCTAATACGAGTAGAGCATTTATAGTTTGTGGCCAAAAACACAAAATGCCGCACAATTTGAAATGCCACACATAAAATATGCCAAATGCAACAAGTGCAAAACTTCTTCACGTACCCCTGCCACACCCCCTCTGCACCGCTCCCGCCCTGGGTCGCCCAGGAACTGTGCGTGTTTGGCAAAATGCTTTGGCGACACTTGACAAAATGCCAGAAATTCTAAACACTTTTAGCCGCTTGTCGCTCGCCTTTTCTTACGACGGCTGCCCTTTGGGTCTGGCTCGCCTTGCCTTGGCTGCTTCGCATATTTCTTGCCAAATATATTCAACCAGCCTGATCAACAGAGAGAAAAAGCGAGAGGGAGAGAAAGATAGGGAGGGGGAGATGGGGAGTCTGTCCAAATCATGGCAAATTAATTATTTGAAGCAGCTTTGTCAGCACATTTAACGCATATTTATTTATGCCGCTTGGCTTTCTAATTAATGAGTTTATTAATTTGCGAATTGTCAGCAGCTGACAGGCTACGTAAACTTGCAACATCAACAACTGCAAGTGTAACTGCAACTGCAACTGCAAAATCTGAAGTCGCTGAATGAATGCCGAGTCAAAGTGGATAGCGGTATCTTTGCATCTCCCTTTTGTGGCGGGTATATCAGATTTGTAGTGAAGCATGCAACACTTTGATGAAAGTATATAGAAAAATCTTTAAAGTCATGTCTGTTAGTCTGCATCCATCTAAGCTAGTTCTTATAATAGATGAGTGCCAATATCAATATATTGATCTGACAAGCTGATTACTATACTATATATACCACTATAGTGTGGTAAATATAGTCATTTTAGTCGGATAATGAGTCCCAGAATGCCGCTTAAATTTTTAACTCCCAAAACTAATTGCAATCTAAAGTTTTGCCACAAAATTATCAAAGTTATACAATAAAAAATCATAATAAGCAACAATAATAATGGTAATATATATAAAAACTATAATAATATATGTTATATAGATTACAAATATAAATAGTGGCTTTAATATGTATTACAGATATTATTGTTATTTATCCATCCCCCAAACATAAAGGGTGTTCAATATTCGTCAGCCCGCAGCTAGCAATTTTTGCAATTTTTATGTCGTTTCTTGTAGATACTTAGATACTCAGCTTTGCTTAGCTGCTGGTCGCATTAACACACTTTTCAAATTCAATTACGGCATTCAGCGCGGCGCGCAATAGAAAACAAAGCGTTTTTCTATGTAAAAATCGTTGTCGGCAGCAGCATCAGCATCAGCAGAAGGAGAAGCAGAAGTTGAGCTTTGAAATGCGCCTCAATTGAATTTCGCATAGTTTCGTTAAGTTGCTTAGCTGCTGACGTGATCGTTTGTTTAGATGATGAGATGTAATCTTGAGTTGACTTCATGTTGTTAATTGCGTTTCGTTTAACTTGGCGTTAAGTGTGTTAAATATTGCACGATTTATTCAAATAAGAGCGCAAATGTAATTAAGAGAGTGAAGTATTAACTAACCGTTAACTCAACGAAACGAAACTATGCAAGCTGCACTTGGCACGAGCAGCAAAAGAGAAATAGAAAGAGAAACAGACAAAGAGCAAAGCGGCAGTCAATCAACGAAAGCACATACAACTGCTGAGTCAACCGGCTAAGCGAATGCGCAAACAAACATAAACAAACAAAATAAAAATAAGAAGAGCAAGCAAAGAGCATAACTAATTGACTTTGACTTCAGCCACAAGTGTCAAGAGAACGTCCAACAGCTGTGCTCCAAAGAGGGCGAGCGCAGGACAGAGAGTGAGAGAGCGCAAGCCGGCAAAGCAGCAATGGCATTGCCAGCGGCAACCAAATGAAATTCAAAGTGCAGCGCAATTGACGATCGGCTAGCGCCAAAGCCAACAACAACAACAACAACAAAAAAAGCAACAACACACAGAAGAATGGGATACGTCAGTTGTTGAGTCTCCACGCAGTCAGCCGGTCGTCGCTCGTTCGTTCGATAGTCTCTCGCAATTTGTCAATAGAATTTGTCGTCGGTTGTTCCGCAGTTGTTCCGCAGTTGCCAGTTGTCAGTCGCCAGTTGCCCGTTGCCAGTCATCAGCGGTATTCCATTCAAGACACGATCGATTCGACGAACCGTTCAGTTTTTAGGTTCTTATTTCTCGTCGTGCCATTTTAAAAAGTAAACAATAAATAAGTAAAATTCTTTAAATTAATTAACTGCGCTTCGCTCGATTGAAACGTGGAAAAAAACTACAATTAAATATATACATTCTGATATCGATTCGTAAAATCAATTAATAGAAATGTCGCGCACTTAAATTCAATTAATTAACAATTAGTTTTCAATTGTCAATTGCCAAGTGAAAAGTGAAGCTAAATTACGGAAATACAATTTTCAGAGTTGTTCAAAAGAGTACATATATTATAAGAAAAAAGTCACCTAAGCATATAATAATATTAAAGTGTTAATAATATTAATTTTTAACAAAGATTTTAAATATATTTTTGCCCAAAAAGTGTCATAAAAATTAACTTGCTTTGCAAATTTCAAAAATGTTAAAAAGACGTGCATAAAATGATAAAATTTGTAATAACAAAAAAAAAGAAAATAGTGAAAATAATAATAATCCTAATTTTAACAATTGAATTTATTTTGAAAACTGTGACATTTCAATTTGTGATGAAATTTGCTATGCAAAAACCATTTCCCATGCATGCATGTAAAATAAATATATATTTAAATTTTATATATATAAATATAAATATATATTTATCCTACGCTGACACTCATTTAGTCAATTATTCAATTTCACAATTGCCAAAAAAGTAAACAAAAGCCGCAGCAGACAAAAAAAAAATGCGACAACAATATGCAAATTAGCTCGTCTGCGTATTGACAAAATACTTAAAGCAAAACAATTAAACAAGTTGATAAAGATTTTTTAAAAAATCACCAAATGAGAACATTGCACTTGGCTATAAGCGACTGGCTAATGCTCTGCAGTAATTCACATTCCAAACATATAAATATAAGATATGCAAGACTTTAATCGATTTATACCTTATAGAGATGTTATCGAATTTTTCATTCTCCCCCCTTTCCCATCACAGTTCACAGTCCAATCTTAACACCTCATCCAAAGCAGACTCTAAAGATTGTTAAATTGTTGCCTGCGCTCGCAGAGAAAGAGTTTTATGTAGAATAAGTAATATATTTAATTCTCTTTGATGTGCAGAGCATGAACAAATGTGAGCAACTGCCGCGGCTATACTATAGATATTATTAACAACAAGAGTAATAATAAATCTTAACTCATTTCAGCCGGCTTCTCTTTATGTGAATATCTCAGCTTGGCTCAGCTGCTTAATTATTGTGAATCAGCTGCGCCCCTTTTCTGACACGCCTCCAAAGTGCTGCCAACCAGTTTGAGTTATATATATATATATATGTATATATATAGAAACGAAGACACAGAACTGGCAATTGAGCCGATATTAAATCAGCTGTTTTCTGTTTATGTCGTTTTGTTTTTGTTTAGCGTTGCTTTCGATTGCATTTGCAGATACTTTATCTGTATCTTTAGCTCTGTATCTGTATCTTTATTCTAGTTGCGCTTGCGTGGCTTGAGCTGTGCTTGCTGAAAGCATTTGTGTGGAATGCCGCCAAATGGAGAGAGTTTTGCGTTGCGTGCTTGCGTCGTCTTGTTGTTGTTGTGGTTGCAGCTGCAAACTGTTGTCATGTGTGGCATCAAGTTGATTATAGATTTGGTACGCTCGACGTGCCACAATTGAAATATGCACATAATTGCAGTGCGTACCAAATGCGAAATGCGAAATGCGAAATGCGAATCGAATAACTTGCCACTGAATTTCAAATGAAATATGTATAGAAACTCTTGATTCGTTAGTTTTCCTCGTCAGCAAGTCGAGGCTTCTGGCTTTAATGAGGCTAACTTTTGCTTTTGACCAGCAATTGAATTCAATGTGCCACAGCTTAAGTTAAAAAAAAAAATTAAAAATAAATTAGATATTGTTTGAAAGTTTTTTTTTTAGTTCAGATGGGAGAAGCATCTCTACAATTCAATATAAGTAATAATTAATTTGTCTAGAAAACTAATATTTATTTGCCATATTTAAACTATAATAAAGTTAATAAAGTATTAAGAATCTGATTGACTTACCCAACTTTCACTTGTTGCACATAAACTCTGAAAAATAAACAGAAATTGTATTATCAACATATATTTACGCATAGAATAAAGACAGAAATAAACTCGTATAGAATACATAAATATTAGATTTATTTTATTTATTTTAAACAGCTCAGCCATAGCTCAAAATATTTCCAATTAGTTGACATATTTCAATGGCAAATAAACCCATAAGTAATAAGAATAAAATTGATAATGCAATTATGATTGTCTTTGACTAATTACTCAATTCCTTTGCTTTCTTCTTGGCGATGCATAATAAGACTCAACTCCCATAAAATTGTAAATGCAAAGCGATTACACAACTCGGACAACTAACAACAAGCAACAAACACATTTCCTAACAATAATTACAGACAATTTCCATGGTCATTCTACTGCATTCAACTCAACTCGCAGATGTATATATATATATATATAAATATATATATATATATAGTTCCCATCTATTCTATTCTGTTCTGTTAGTTGAACTATTGTCATTGTTTGAGAATTATGCTAGAAGCAAGTGCTTCAAATATACAACAAGTATTGTCCAAAGAGAGGTCTTAGAACAGACAATGCTGTGAGCAATGAATTCTGTGACAGCCAAACCACCCCCCACCTCCCGCTCGTTATGAGAAGGGGGTGGGTGGAGTCAAAGACATCGCCACATGATTGTGCAATGTGCAATTCAAGCGGGTTTCTGCTGCACAGACTTTGGGGGCAATTAATTGAAGAAATCACGCACTTAGAATCCCAAATGCAGCGCGCTCATAAATTCCAAAAAGCGACACAAAGCGAGAGGGGGCGGGTAGTGGGTAGGGGGTAGGGGGTAGGGATAGAGGGTATGGGGTAGGTTGAACAAAGGAAAATGCATTGAATGGCGTTGGGGACATTATAACATCGACATCGACATCGACATCGACTTCTTTGGCCTGGACACAGTGAGGCACAAATACGGCTAACGGGCCTTGGCTTCTGCTGCTTTGAGTGCCACAAAAGACAAGAGACATAAAAAACTAGAAAGAAAAATGGATAAAGCAAGGCAAAGAGAATAGAAGCGAAAAACAGAAAAGCAGAAGCAACAGCAGCAGCAGAACTCAACAACAGGCGACAAGTTTTGCATATTAAAAAGCAGAAAAAAAAATGATTTAAACTGCAATCGAATTTACAATACTCTGTTAACTAGATTAAGAGAAAATTATATAATTATAGTTAATAGAACATAACTAAAGTTATATTTTTTTTTTTAATGTTTAAAAATTTAAATCGAGAATCGAAAGAATCGATCGAAATGCAAGCGATATTTGCAGCCAATTAAAGTTTTTATTAATGGTACAGCAAAAGAAAATATTTATTTTTAAAATAATCCAATAAATGGTTTAACTTTTGCTTTTCCCTCGTTGCTACAAGCGATTCTCCATTATTATTATTTGTGTACATATTAAAAGTAAAAACCATCTTCCAAACGAGGCTACTTCAACTTTAAATGTTCAAACTTTGTCCGACTTGTTTATGTGAGAGAAATTATATTTATTTTATATTTGTTATAATTTTATATTCATTCAGACTGAAGCTAGACTGCAGAATCATCTAGAAATATGCTCCTTTACCTTTTAACAGCATATATGAATATCAAACTCAAGATTGAATAATAAAATTGTATGGCATAATTATTGTGTATGGTAGCTGCATATTCAATTATTGTTGTTGTTGTTGCTGTTGTTGTTGTTGTTGTTGTGCTACTTTTATAGCTTCTTTCTGTCCCATTGTGGACGTCAGAGGAAAAAAGGCGAATGCGCCTCAATCAGAGAATTTTAATTATTATTTTCAATTATCGAAAATGCTTTTGCGTCTGCTTCCATATAAACAATACTAAATATCTTTTTTCTCTTTGTCGTATTTGGCTTTTCAAGTGCTCTTTTTTGTGGGTGTCTGTTTGCATTTGCAGAGCCCTTCTCTCCCCGCCCCCTCCCCCTGTATCTGTATCTGTAATTAGGGGCGTTTCAATTGCGGCATATGGTTTTATTTTAATTAAATTTCTACTTGGCGAGATAAGCGCTGGGAACACCCAAAAGCGACACAGCTGGCTGGCATTTCGGAGTTAGAGTTCTAGAGGGAGGCTTTTCAGGTCGCAACTACACTCGGAGAAAAAAGAAGAACCTATCTGGCAATAGCTTAAGCACGCGAAGTACTTTTTTTCTTTATTTTTCCATCTTGTAATGACCTGACAAGGGCAACGCGTTCCTCTGAGTACTATTTATTTATTTATTTATTTCCATATGTATTTTGAAGCCACATTCTGTTGAAAAATCTGTGGCGTTGAAATACGATCGAGTGGCAACAAGTGAAGCTTTTAGCGTTTAGCTGCAAAAGCCACCAAGCTGTTAACTGATAAATTAAACAACTGTCGCCGGTCTCTGAATAATAAATAAACAAATATAATGAGCGACTCAAAAAACTCTGCGTTGGCAAAGTCAGTTAACAAAATATATACATATATATATTCATATCAATATTTATTTATATTTATATATACATAGAGAGAGAGAGAGAGAGAGAGAGAGAGAGGGAGAGCGATACATAAGCCAACATTCTTCAACATTGTATATAGAGACTCAAGCGATATTCATCAGTTTAGTCGAGTGGCAAAACAAATGTCGAATGCAAATGCATTGAAAAAAACCGCTAAAAATTACTCCGAGCTTTTTATTTGTGTGTGTTCAGCTGTGTATCTGTGAGATACTCGTGATCTGTTGGCGACTGCGATCAGTGCTGCTTAGCACGCGCCACTTGATGATGCCACCAATTTATGGCTTAGATACACTCCACGGCGAGGCGGGTATGCAGCCAGAGTTGGCTGTGTAAAATGAATATTGATTTTCTGATCTGTTTAGTAAAAGTATTTCAGATTTTTAAAAACATCTTAAAACTTTGTGAAAGGTAGATTGTTATATATGGTACAAGTTCTCTAGTCGAGGCAGCTGATCAAGATATATATACTTTGAGCGATTGTTCCTTCTGCCAGTTACAAGGTTTTGCATAGAATCATTGCAACCTTTTTCGATTTCTAATTTATTCAGGGTATACAAAATTTAATAGACCACAATTGAAAAATGGATAAATGAAATTCTTGCGATTCAATCTGAATGTGCAAATGTGTTTGATAGATTTTTGCCAAGTATTGACATGACTTACATATACACAGATATAAGCCAAGATATTCAAAATACTTTCTATACATTTTAGAAGAATTTTTCCACCTAATTAGATTTGCTCCCATTGAAAATATTTAGCTAGTGTATTACAACTGTTCATTTGCATTTGGTTTGTTCTGTGTGCTTGACTTATTTTTCTTTTTTAATTTTGTCACAAAATGCCATTTAACCGCAACGAAAAACTGCCAAAAACTAAAAGGCTACAATAATAACAACAACCAAAACAACAACAACAATAATAATGATGACAATTTTGTATTCGACTGTCGAATGTCGAATGTCTCTCGGGCCATGCGGCTTAGCAGCGACTCTGACAGTTGGCACTACACTCAGAAAAAGAATTGACCTGAATTTTAGAGTCTCCTAACTCACCTTGTTATTCAGCAAGTATATTCCTAAAGGTCGGGATGTTTATTTTCTTAGAGGCAAATTTAATATTAGCTTTTTTATTGGTATTTTAGGATTTCACATATACAAACATTTTAGATAGTTTATAAATTCATATAATTTAATTTGGCTGGTAATTTGAGCCACTCGAAAGCTAGGCTCTAAAATAAAAAACGAAATTTGAAAACTGGATTTCTTCCAAAAAATAAGATTGGCATTTCTACTTTTCAGAAATGCATTTATAAAAAAATAGAAAAGTCGGCATATTTTTTGCACGCCTTTTTCATTTTTATAAACTACTTTTCTCGTTTCAAGAAATTATTTCTAATAACAACAAAAACAATCCAGAATTCAGGGTAATTTTTTAAAGAACAGGGCAATTTTTTATTTTGAGTGTAGTTACTGTGTGCTTTGTACTAGGGACTGGCACATCGTGAACTGAGTACACAATGGCTAAAGTACACAGAACGAAACGTATTCGATACAACTACAACTAAGTGCAACAACAACAACAGCGGCAACGGAGACAAAAACAAAAAGCTAAAGAAACAAAAAACAACAACAAAAATGGAAATAAATACAAAATGGAAATAAAAATAAAAAAATCAAGTAAAATAAACCGCAAGAGAGCCGCAAAAAAAACGGCAGCGGCGAAAACAAAAAAAGCGCGACGCAAGCAGTTTGTCACTCAATCGCCCAGCAATCAGTCGCGTTTTAGTTTTGTGTGTGTTTTGTGGCACAGAACGCCGCCTAAGCTACACGCGCAAGTATCTCACAGATACACTCCACACACAGATACACAGATACACAGATACAGCTGCAAAGTGAGACGTGCAAGTCGCTTCAAGCTTGAACGGCGCACGCGCATCTTTCAACGCGAAAGCGTTAAAACCTAAACCTCTTATCAATTGTATCTGTGAGATACAGTATAGCAATTGTATCTGCCAGATAGACGCATACCAGAAATCTCTATTTTGTATGCAAGCAATGCAAAATTGCAATTATTTCTAGTATTGTTGTGGTTTTTGTGAGAAGTGCACGTAACGATAAGAACAATAGTTACAGAGTACAGTGAAGCTTCACATAAGCCAAATAGCCAAATAGTATCTGTTTATTTACAATGCCAGCTGTGCTTCGATTTTGTTGTTGTGTTTTTTAAACGTTGAGAACAAAGACTCAATAGCACAGTGAAGCTTCTTCACAGTGTACGTTTACACAGTTGACGCGGTATTGGTTCTTCAAGTAAAAATAATAAAGAATAGTAATAAATAATAATAGTAAATAAATAATCTAGTTTTTTAGCTAGCTTTATTATGCTTCATTAAGCATTATTTAATTTTTTATATATATTCTTTGTGCAGTTAAAAGTTCAGTGAAGCTTGCTGTAAAAGTAAGCAACACTCCGTATTATTGAGTGTACTTGTAATACTTGTGGTATTAATAAATCCCACTAACCTTGGCAACAAGTGCAACTAATCAAGTTGTTAAAGTCATTAAGGTCTCGCATCGTCAGTGATCACTGTACATTTGAATTAAAACCAATTAACCTGGGCAACATGTGCAATTGATTAAGTAAATATGTAGTAGTTAAAAGTTGTACATAGCCAGCTAACACTGTAACCTTAAAATCTATTTACCTGCGCAAAATGTGCATTAAGAAACGTGTCGCATCTATTTACATAAATTTTATGTACAGTCCAAGCAACAGCTGATTCGTAATATTACTACACACACACACACACACACACATATATATATATATGTGTGTATATAGAGTACATATTTGTACAAAATGTAAACCGATTTCCGATACAGTTGGCTTTACGCTTCAGTGCTTCAACAGCCCGTTTATATTCGGAGGTGTGCCCGCAAACACACTTAGAGCGAGTGAGTGTGTGAGAAAGAGAGAGAGAGAGAAAGAGAGAGAGAGAGGGGAAGAGGGAGAGCGAGAAGAAAAGCGAGAAGAGCATCAAAAATGGCTTTAGATGAGCGATCCGATCTTTATACCTGAACAACGACTACGTGCGTAAAGTCTAGCTCAAGGTCAACATTGACTGCGCCCTAAGACCATATATCAACAAATAGATATATATATATATATATACACATATACATAGAGATAACATCTATTTGCTTTGGTTTTGATACAATGCATGGCAACATTTGTGGGCTTTTGTCTCGAGCTCAGCATTTGTGCAAATATCAAAAAAGATACCGCTGGCAAACAACTAGAACAAGTGCCATTAAATTGGAAAACATATATATGCACAAATACATATGTATATATATTTATTTGTTTCTCATGCTGAAAACCAAATCAAGAGAGAAGAAAACCAAAAAAAAAAAGAAATGAAGCACATACATCACGTAATGGATTTCTTGGCGTCAGCATGAAAATGAATCACTTTTCTCTCTTGCTCTCGTCAGCAAAGTAAATTCCAATTGAATATAATCAGTCGTCTGGGCGGAGGGGTACTTGGACTGACTGGGTGGGGGCGGGGGATGGGGTCACAAATGCGTATTGGACGGCTCCTCGGCAACAGACGGAAATTGTCAGTTGTCAATTTTTCGAGAGCAGCAACACCAACAACGAGAATGAGACTGAGAACGACAACAAAGGTGTGCGGCACATATTAAATACAAAATGTCAACAGCTCATCAACCCAAAAGTGAAATGCCGAAAAAAATACTTATTCTAATACAATTTATATATATTGAAAATAGATATGTATTTCTGTATGTGTGTTTGTGTGTGTATATATAAATAACCAACTAAAAAAAAAGTGCACATCTCAAAAGGGCTCAACAATTTGTTATTGTACAAATGTTGATAAGTCAATTTAAGTATTTTGTACACTTTGAATGTTAGAATGCAGCAGTCGAGAGCGCTCGACTTGTAGTTACCCAGAACTTACTTTTTATATATATTTATAAAACTTTCTGATAGTAGTTTGTTTAGCAAAATTTCTACAATTTATCAATAATATCAATCTGTGTGTATTGTGTATCAAATGGATGTCTTCATCTTTATAATTGTGTCTTTTATTGCTATTTCAAATCGATATATATCGATATTCACAAAAACTGACAGCTAAAATTAAATAAAGTTTATCTGGCAAATGAAAGCTTATATTCAAAATTTTAAGTCTTTTGTTCTTACAGTCGCTGAGATCAGCTTGTAACTGCAGATGGACAGACAAAAATGGCTAAATCGAGTCGGCTTTTTATGCAGATTAAAAATATATATATACTTTGTGGGATCGGATATGCTACTATTTACCTGTTGCATAAATTTTTAATGAGTTTAATATTTGAAATAATAACTTTTAGAGAAATTCATCACGATGTTCAGCTACCACTCATCATAAAATAAATTTCTCAAATTGTTTGGCTACTTTCAGTTCAAGTCTCTCAGAAGTACTTTCTGTGGTAAGCCACATATGTAGAAATACACACACAAAACTCGCTCTACTGAAATTGTCGAATACTCTAAATTGTTGGCGCAATTTGAAAACTTTTTTTAACATGCTTCAAATGCTTCGCTTTACGCTCTAAATATTTTTGAGATACCTCAATAAAAATAATAACAACGCCAGTTCAGAGTGTAAATGTGAAGTTAACGTAAAGTTGAAGCGATAATTGCTGTAGTTCTTCCAGTGAGCTGAAGCGCGGAAGCAAACAGAAGATAATGCTCAAAGTGCAAAAGGCGTAAGGTGTCAGTTAGTCAAACCATATATTACATACAGAAATATACACATATACGTATATATATATATAAGCATACCACATTTGAAGAATGAGCAGGTGCTTAAACCTAATCGCTTCTAACTGTGTGTTGTGCAACCTTGCGCTAATTTCAATAACAACTTTGAAACTGAAAAAATGGTTTAATTGATGGTTAGATCTGTGGAGTCGTTTGTTGGCCGAGTTGACAAATTGGCCAGCTGGAAGCGTGCAACGAGGCGTAGAAAGATATAAAAAAAAACTACGAATGATTACAAACTTAACGTCAAAATGGCAGCGTTGCAATAGCATTTTCACATGCTTCATTATGGCCCATTATATATCTGATTGCCACACATGCGCTATCGCTGTAGCTGCAGCAAATCAATTTAGTTTTGCATGTCTCGCAATCGTTTGTGTTTAGTGTGTGTTGCAATGCAATTTGGCTGCAACAAACTACCAAAAAAGGAACAACTCGAATATGCTCAAAATCAATATTTGCACTTTCTCAAGCACAAAGCACTGTACTAGTTCAACTACTATACTCTGTATATACTCTGTATATAAGCATATGACTTTCGTTTATTTACGCATATTTATGTCTATATATGTTGACCATTTACAAACAACATCGGCCATCAGCAACAACTAAAACAGCAACATATACAACATCATAGAGTAAGAGGCGGCAGTCTGTCAATAGACTGGCAAGCGTCAATTTAGCTGGGCTACAAGAAATTGAAAATAGACAGACAAAATAGAAATTGACAAGTTGTGGAAAACGACGAAGCCACAGTAAATATAAATATGTTGAAAATAGTTGACATGAAAAATACTTCAATTTTCAACTGAAAAGCAGCTTTATTTTCTTAGTCAAAATATCGAATTTTAAACAGAAGAATTTTAATTAACGTAATGAAGTTGTGTAATATTACACAACTATGAGAGGATACACCTCTGATCCGATATGCCATAAATATTCCAGATCAACTTAAATATTCTGAAAATTAACTCAAGTCTAGTTTTATAAAGAAAACTTGAATTCTTTGTAGTTACTTAATAGTTTCCAGTTACATCAGCTAAAAACTTGCTGCAATTTATTTTTCTGCGTAATCGAATGTGGTTGTTTTTTCATAGAATACCAACATTTGTGTAATCAGTAATCAGTAATCAGTCTCAGAGTGTTAACTATAGATCCAATACTTAAATCAAAATTGCTGAAAAATACAAAAAGCTTTGCTGAAGTTTGTCTCGTAAAATCGCATAATTATATCGATACAGCTTTCTTTTCTAAGAATTTCGCATAGCAATAAATCAACTGAGACAAGTTACTTGTTGCTACCAGTTGTTGTTGTTGTTGCAGTGGTTGTTGTTGTTGTAAGTAAATAAGCTTAAAATTTCACAATTCATTTTGCCGTCGACAGTCGTTTAGTTTGAGAAACTTCCAGTCTCCGGCGGCTAGAGTAAATATTTAGACCTGGCCTATGTGCGTTATATAAACACAGACGTTCGTTTCATTTCAGCTCTTTTCAAGCTGATTAGAGCCAAACACACAGGTGCCACATTGTGTCTTATATATAGCGAGACCAAATTGCCTGGTTATATTATGTATATACCCCATGGGCGGGGTCTATAGTTAAATTGTGTCACACAGTAAAATTTGGTTAGCTGTTTTTTTTTTAATGATATTGTTTGGCTATTTTTGAGCTGCATTACGAGCAAAAAAAGTGCACATTAAAATTGTTGTAGCGAAAGCTTTGTGCCCCTTAACAAGGCACACAAAATCAATTCATGAGCCGGGCTCTTAACTGGCTAACTGGCATTAAATGCAAAATCAAATAACTGTGCTATGTGATCGCCATAATAATCTTAATGACAACTGCAAATATCGTATGAATAAGTATATATATATATATATATATATATATGACATGCCTGGCACATTAACGCTCGACATGATGCGTTGATATGCAGCAAATTGAAAGTAAATAAAAAAAGGAGAAAAAACAACACCAAAATATAATAATCATAACAATATTACAAAAGCAAGCGACACAATATGGCAAATTAATTAGTTATACAAAAATGGAAGACCATTAAAAAAATCCAACAAAAAGAACGAGTGAAAATCAACAAAAAACAATAATAATAATAATAATAATAATAATAACAACAACAATATGCATATGCATAAAGCACGTAAAATAAGTGTACATAAAAAGTGCTAATAAAAATAAGCCGTGTTTTTTTAGTTATTGCAAATAAAATTCAAATTATGCACAAGTGAATAATTGTGGCAATTTTTTTAATGGCAGCTAAATAAATAAAATACGAATAAAAACAACAACAAAATAAGTACAAATTCAACAAAAATAAATACGAGTTGTATTTTAATATAGCCCAAGTGGCCCATAAAAACAAGTTGCCCTTTTTACTGTGCAACAATTTGTGTATGTGTGTGTGGCCATCTAGCGGCCCATAAATATGAAAAATCCAAATACAAATATCATGGAATGCAGCAATGGCTTAAACAACAATAACAACAACAGCAACAACATCAAGAGTACTACCAACAACAACAACAACAACAACAGCAGCAGCAGCAGCAGCAGCAGCAACTGCCTTACAGCGTCCAATATCAACGGAAACGGAAATGTCAATGTTAGTGAGCTGCAACTGCAACAGCGCCCTCTCTCCTCGAAGCAGCCAGCATTACTAACAACATGTGCAACATCAGCAACAACAATCCACCAATATAACAGCAACAGCAACAGCAACAGCAACAGCAATAGTAGCAACAGCAGCAGTGGCATGTCGCCGCACTCGCCACCCCCGCAACAGTCCACAAACATGGCCACAAATGGCCATCAGTCGTATCCGGCGATAACGGCAACGTATTGGCTACCGCCACCAAATCCGGCGCCATATTTAGTTCCAGGTAATTAGTGTTACTTGCAACAGTAGCTAGCTCTATAGCTAGCCACCCCTTCCCTCCCCCGCCCACAGTCTCCGGCTTACTCTTACGGTCCCCCGCTCGCCTTGCAACATTGCAAATTATATTTTCGTGTTTATTGTAAAGCTCGCGAGGATTACGAAACATGGCGCACAAAAAACAACAACAGCAGCAGCTACAGCTATGTGCCCCCGAGTCGTGTTGCATGCACTGGCGAAAATTAATGCTGCTGCTGCTGCTGCTTTTTAATACGAAAATTATTCCTTAGTCGTCAAGTGTGAGAAACGTTTTGTAGCCCCCCATCAGCAACTGCACAAGAACAGAGACGACATCCAACTCGATTACTTAACTTGAATTAAGATTTTCCAAATTCTTATCTTTGAATTTGTTTAATATCCTTGCAGATGGTATTATAATTTTGGTTACAAAGCATTTTAGGCATTAAAGGAGACGTCTCCTAAACTCAAAAAGTAGGAACAATCGCTAGTCTTTCTTCTTCTAAAAAAAGATATAGTTTCATAGTTGGAATAGAAATAGAAATTTCATAAACTGGCCACCATTTTTGTTGAGTGTATCGTGTATCGTGTTTTGTGTGTGTTGTCGTTGTATGTATTTTATTTCCATTGGCATTTTTTGCTCGTCTTTTTGCTTAGCCCAGCGACGCTGCCAAGTGGCAAAATGTTAAGCCAGTGTGTGAAGCTGGGGCTGGATTTGAATGCTATGCTGGGTGTCCTTAGTGAGTGTGTGATTGGTTGTGTCAGTGGGTGTGCGTGTGTGTGGAAGAGGTTGTGTATGGGGCGTTTGTTTCTGGGCATTGGTTGCATGCATCGGCGCGGCGCCTCGTTTTTGTGTGTAATTTCATTTGCAAACGCCACTTGCTGGCTGCTAATTAAATTTTAGCTTTGTCAGGGGATTTGCACTTTTGCCATGTGGAGAGCACAATTTGCTTGTTGTTGTTGCTGTTGTTGCTGTTGTTGCCGTTGTTCTGAGTCTTGTTTTTGTTTTTGTTTGTGTTAACTGTTGCTTGCGAGCAGCAGAAGCAGCAGCGATACAATTTGTGGCTTGTCAGTTGAAGAAACAAACTCACCACAAACCAATTGCAATAAACGAATCAAATTTCTAATCGAAAAATTTTCTCTTTTGGAATAATTACTGAGGCTAATGGGGAATATTTGAATTTTACATAGCCTTACAGATTGGAGCTGCCTGGACACAGCTTTGTTGAAACAATATGAATGTATTTTTTGGTCATGGATTGAAAACCAGAATCATACTTAATTTTTTACTTAATTTGTGTCATTAAAATTGCCTTCTGAAGGTTAATTGTAAATGAAACCCGAACGACAATTAAGTTAGAATGTTATAGTAGCAAAAGCTCGACGAGGAGATGCTCTGTAAGCAGCTTTCAAATATATAGTCAGCTTGGTAAGATAGGAGCTTGTTCAATTTGGAATATGAAGCATCTGTTTCCATTACGCTCTTTATGAAGCATATTTTCGTATCTTTATCAAAACTCAAACGTTGCTCATTCAATGTTTATGAGTTGGTTTCTACTAAAAAGTGCTGGCCAATAAGCAAAGTTTATCTATTTGATGATTGTAGCACAATTTTCAAGCGTACGTCAAATGTGAGCTGTGCATGCAAATCAATAAGTTAACGTTCTAATCTATTTCCGTTGTTGTGACTTGCATACAGATTGCTCCGAATCGGGCTAATACAAACGCAAATCAAACTATTGCCGTATCTTTCCCCCCCCCCCACTCTCCTTGTCCCTCTCTTTATTGAACTTAGTCAATATGTTTCTTGGGGTTTGGCCAGAAGCACATGGTAAATTTCTAACCTCAAGACTCGTTCGGGGAATTTAGCTGTTTTGGGATTTTTGGTTATGGCTGGATTGCAGTTTGTTGTTGGCCAAAAGGAGGCGTGGCAGCGGGGTGGGAGGGGGGGTTGGCAGGTGGAACAAGAAAATGTAGCCAAGTTTCAATAGACGCCGTTGTCGCCGTCGTCGTCGTCGTCATCGTTGTTGTTGTTGTTGTTGTTGTTTAACTAAGCACATGACTTGCATATTTATGGGATATATGCGAAATGAATTGTTTGTTGTGGTTTCAGCTGCTCTTGTTGTTGTTGTTTTGTTGTTGCTTTTGCTGCTGCTGCTGCTGTGGTTGCTTAAAGGCCAGAAAGGCAGCGATAATAAATAAGCACAAGTCCAAAAAAGAGTTTATAAATAAATAAGCATCTATTTGCATGAATGAATGAATGAATGAGTACACTAAGGGAAATACAACGTTCCACTCACATTTATACTTGGACTTGTGTGCTGAAAAGAGTACTAACAAAAATGCATTCCAATCAAATAATTGCGAATCTTGATTCAAGTGATTTACATTTGAGGAATTTCAATTTTAAATAAAGTTATAATCTTGAATCTAGAATATGTTCTTTAAATACAAAATGGCAAAGAAGAAGGCAACAAAATTCTTATTGAATGGAATATCTTTCTATTGTTTTGTTTTTTTTAGAGGAATTCGTCATTTGAGATTGTTGCTCTCAATTTTGGGTTGAAATACTTATCGAAAAAAATGCATTCCAATGAACAAATTGCGGATCTTGATTCAAGAGTTTTATTGAATCGAGATTGCTTATTTAAAAGAAAAAGAATTAACATAGAAATACTTCAAACTGAAATACTTCAAACACTGAATATATATTTTCAGCTTGCTTCACTTTTAAAATGTTTTGTACTTGAATCAAGAACACATTCTTGACTTTAGCTAGATTTTTGTTTGCTTGATGAAACTGCAATTTAATATGAACGTTGTACGGTTGTACGGGTGCTTTTATTTTTCTGAGTGTACAACAACAACAAGTGCATGTGATGATATTTTTAAAGCAATTCATGCCAGCGGACACGTTTCCCCAACAGCAAAAACTAATCATTTTATGAGCTGATCAAATGACGAGCAGCAGAAGAGAAAGGGGAAGCGGAAGGGGAAGGCTATGGTGAGCTTGTGGAGAGGAGGAGAGGGGTAGGGGGAGACTGTTGTGCACAACAGTCAATGTCAAAATGGCTGTCAGTCAAAGCGAAACGTAGCAGCCCGTGCCGAACAAGTATATACCAAATTCTGGCTGTATGTGTGTGTGAGTGTGTGTGTGTGTGTGTGTGTGTGTGTGTGTGTGTGTGTGTGAGTGTGAGTGTGAGTTACATAAGGTTGTCTGTTTTAGAAGCGAGTAGAGTCTCTGCAAGTGTCATTATCTGCATCTCGCTCGCACGCAACGTGCGCAAATGTGTTAACATAAATGTAACACGTTTCGCTGTGGCAACAATCCAGCCACAAATGTACAACAGCAACAGCAACAACAACAATAGCACGTTGCACGTTGCCATGTCACGTAGCTGCCTTTGCATGTCAACGGCAGCAGGAATACCCTCAACGCAAGAAGATTGTGGCAGCCGAAAAACGAAACTGTCACTTGGCCACGAGTGCCAAGAAAATTGTTTGTGCAACACCAATTTATCCCCAATAAAATAAAAATAAAAATATTATTTGCGCTGCTCTGCAACTTAAAAGTCACCAGAAAATAATTTGCTCAATTTATTTTCGACAATCTATATTTTTATACTAAAAATACACATTTGATGATGATTTGCAAAATAGTTTCTGGTTGTTTAGCAACTGGTCGCTAATTGCAAGAATTAAAAGCACGCAGCTGAGAATTGTGCAAACGTCAAATGAACTTGATTTCGAAAATTAAATTAAAACACGCAATCACAAACAAATAGAAGAGAGCATTACAGAGTAAAGGGCGAATGAAGCAAGGCGGAGTTAAGAGAGTGGGAAACTTAAGAGAGGGGGAATCTTTAAGAGAATTTTTTTTAATTTGGAATACCTTTATAAAGTTGTACTATTCTTAAAATTTAACGAATTAACACTTTGTAAATATTTTAAGAGAGATTTTTAATAAAAGATTTATATCATATATTTAAAACAAGTTTCCGATCTGAACAAATGAATTTGAAATGAGTTTATTTCCTTTATCAGTTCTGACTTAAAGCATGATGAAATACAACTTTCCAATTATTTCATTAATAGAATGGTAATCTTATGAGAGAAGACAAGGAGACCGTTCTTTCATTGATTTAAAATAAACTTATCGTTTGTAATCTATTATTTTTATCATGAAACTTACACAAATTTCTTGAGTTTATTATTTGCGACCTATTGCAAAGACAAAAAGACTAAAAATATATTTTTAATTAGAATACTTGTTTAAATTTCAATTCTGATCTACTCAAAAATCGAAAAAATCTCGTTGATATTTTGTCAATTCGATGCCAATAAAATTCGTTGATATTTTTGTCTATTCGATTGCCATTTTTGTGACCTGCTCCGCTTTCGTATGGTTTTCACTCAATTTGTTTGCAGCTAATTTCCTCAACTATTCGAAATTGCACTACTGGGCGCCCCCTTTTAACCTCCACACACACGCACACACACATACACACACACACACACACAGAGAGTTGCGAAAAGCAAACGTCAAATGGCAGACAAGTGACCACAGAACACAAATACGTGAATTCTGTGGTACCCTTCAATGGTAAACAACAAAAATTCCAATGTTGCTGTTGTTGTACATTTTGCATAGACAATAGTGCGACAGACACAAGAGTCAACAGCAACAGCAGCAGAAACAATAGCAACAACTTTGAATGCGTTACAGTTCAATACAGAATGAACAAAAGCAGCTAGCTAGATAAGGGGAGCAGAGGGAGTTGAGGTTGTTTAGGCGTCGAATGGGTCGCTCGATCGAATATATATAGATATATATATACACACACATGTATAAGTATGTATATGTGTATGTGTGTGCGTACCCAGAAGAACGAAATTAAATTCTGTCGCGACAATACAACATGCGGAATACGTAATCAATTGCCGACATCGATATAAAATACAAGCAAACATTGCACCAGATATATACAAATACAAATACATACTTATACGTATGTTTGTATGTATATGTGTAGCTATAGCTAGTAACTGTATCTGTTTCTGTATCGCAAATGTATCTGTAACTTTATTCTGTAGCTGCTTTCAGCACAGCAGGCCCCCGTGCATATATTTACATAGCCAGTGTGTACACACACACACACACGCTCATAGATACACACACTCACACACACACATAGAGTCGATTTGAAAAGCAGACGAAAACTTCTTGGAAAATACTTTTTGAACTTGGACAAAGGGAAGAAACGAAACAAAAAATCAGCTCATGCACATTTATTGCCTATTTATCTGCGACTATTGATGTCTATTAGAGATGAACAAGTTGGAATGTGCTACTAGAGAGAGCTCAACTAGGAGATACTCTGTTAAATAAATATCAATTTTGCTGATAGCAAGTTGTCCGAAAATACATTTTAGCAAAATCTATGTTTCTTAACCGAAGTTAATGAAATTTATTCAGTTGATAATAAAATGTCTACAGCTGCATTTATTTATCTTACTTTTTCTATAGTATATTAAAACTTATACTCGATGTTATGAGTCTCTATCCCTTATAGTCTCTGAGATCGTCATGTACTCATAGACAGACATGCCGACTCGTCTTTTGATGCCCTTCAGGAATATATATATTTTAAGGGAAATTCTTCCTTTTGCTTATAAAACAGCTTTGCACCTTACTTTTTTCGCATTTTTCATCTCTCATTGATCAACAGAATACACCGGAATTTACACAGACTAAAATTCAACAATCTAAATTCACACTGCTGAAAGCTGAAAAGATTTTCAAAATGTATGCATTTTAAGTGCTGACTTATCCTGAAAATTGATTCTTCAAAATTCCTGTTTAAATACAATGAAAGTTAAAGCCAAAACAAACACGCTTCCATCTCTAATTCAAATTTCCATATTTGTGCTTCTATGCATTGGTCTGTGTGTGTGTGTGTGTGTGTGTGTGACTGTCTCCAGCATATTGTTCAACACTTTTGCAGAGGGGCACTTGGATTGGTTCTCAACTTGAAAGCATTTTACATTTAGCATTTTGCATATGCAATACAGTCAACACATTTGAAATACGTCAAAGTCTGCCCTGCATTCAGAGCATATCGAAGGGAAGAACAAATTTAGCATAGACAAGTTTTCAATTGATTGTATGTGATTGTGTGTGTGTGTGGGTGTTGGTATGTGTGTGCTGAGATATGCAGATAAGAGAGAGAAAACGAGAATGTATGAAATGCCTGCTAATTGAGTTGAACTTTTAATAAAAGTTCGATTACGCAAGCGATGCCTCTTAAAAAACAAGAATATAAAGAAAATTTCAAATATTTTTCAAAATATAATTGGGGCTTAATTTCTGCTAGAACCTAATTTGAAAATTACAAACAATAAATAAAGATTTGGTTAATTAAGAGCAGCGTCGGGGGGTCTGTTGAATAAAAGACAAGAAAAGTATAAGCAAAAGTAGCTGATTAGAGCAATTTAATAAATGGAAAAGTACATGCTAAAATACTCCAGTTGCGAGAGAGAATTCGACTAAGAGAATACCCTGTAATCAGCTTTTAAACACGTAAAAGACTGACGGCTGATGCCAGCTTGTTCAACGTGAAAATACGTTTTGCTAAACGAAATCTGGATTTCTTATATCAATTGGAAGCTTAAATCTTTTTAATCGACAATTTTGGTATACAGGAATTTATTTGAAAACTCAGCTTCAATTAAGATTCTAGCCATATGCAATATACTCTCAAAAATATAATATAATTATTTTTGGGAACACCTCTAAGTGGGTTAATAGAGACTGCACCACTTTGAGGGAGCTGCTGATCACAAACAATTAGTGTTAATAAAGTCGAATGACAGGCGACTTTTGCCAACAGCGACAAATTTGCAAACTCATTTAAATCAGCTGGCAAGCTGTGGCAGCACTATGTGTGGCATGCCAAAAAACCAAAAGAAGAAGAAAAAGAAGCAGCAGCGGCAGGAATACAAAAGGGGGCAGCTCCCGCTGCATGCAACACTCAATGGCCGGACGGCGTCGTCGACAGCCAGAAGCAATACATGTTTGTGGCATGAGGCAGAGTGGCCGAAAAGGGGAGGAGGGTCGCAGTGTACATTTCGATTACGTTGGCAACACTTCCGGGCCGCGAGCGCCACAATTTCCGCAGCGTTGCGTCTCAGTGTGCAGGGTTTGCATTCAGTTTTCAGTTTTCAGTATTCGGTTTTTGGGCAATCGCCAAAACTGCCAGCAGTCAAAATCAACAGTGGGGCAGGATCTCTGGATCTGCTGCTGCTGCTGCTGCTGCTGCTGGCCTGAAGGGTTCATTTGTGTTGTGTTATGTGGATTATATATATATATATATATATCTCCCTATTTATAGTTATATATATTTTTGTATATTCGAACGAAACGCTTTGACTGCTGCTGATGCTTTGTGGTGCTGGCTCATTCAATTACCGCTGGCCGGCAGCAATTCCTATTCTAATGTGCCCCTTTCCCCTACAGCCACCCTTACCCTTTTTGATATTCTCAAGTGCTTGGCTGGCACATTGCCCCAAGCAACCAACTTGAGTGGTTGCATTCACATTTACTATATAGACTATAGACTATAGACTATAGACTATATATATATATATATATGCCATATGCATCTCGATTGGCAGACAACGCGGCTGCCTATTGACTGCCTGACTGCTCAGCAAGTCTTTTATTATAATTTATATACATATATATATATCCATTTTCTAAGCACTTGTAATTTGTTGATATGAGTTGAAAGTGCCGCTTTTTGTCTGCCATCTTAAGTGGCACTCACTTCAAATGGAAACATTCAAAAACCACATTTCTGCGGTCAAATATATAGATATATATAAATATTTGCATGCGTTTGCATTTGGCTTGTATTGGCCATTAATCTGTGGCATGATTAGTTAATTAATCGAAATACTAGTTAAGACCCTAAAGATCCATCGAATTTGTAACAAATGTTGCTCAGTTGGCTGCTTCTCAAGTCTGGCATTTCATTATGCGAAATGCATTTTGATAGACGGCAACATTTTACATGCTAATGCCTTGGCTTAAAGTGGCAATCAAATGCAAAATGTTACACTGCGAAAAAATAGAGGTATTCAATTCTATAAGCAGTGTTGTTTGTGACAGCATTGAAAAGTCCAAGACAATAAATTAGTTATTGAATCAACGCCCAAGCCAACTACTTTCCACAACAAAAATATCATTTTTAGATTAATTTTACACCTAAAGTTGAAAATGCGATCGTCCCTCGATTTTCATTTTGAAATAAGAACTTCAAAAAAGTGATTCAGCTTACAACAGCCATAACTTTGTCAAGGTTTAAGTTCTTAAGTATCAAGGCTTTTTATTCAATATTTGATCTCAATATTAATCCTACATCTTAAGTGGACAACTCGATGCTGTCTACATTTTTGATCTCAGTGTAACAATATCTGTTGGCTGCAATGCAGCAAAGACTAGTTGTTTCTTCAGCGCTTATTAATGACATCTTTGGAGTAGACGACTTCAATTGTTGCTGTTGCTATTATTGTTGCAGATGTTATTGTTGTTGTTGTTGTTGTTGTGTCTCATCTGATTATTTGGCTTTGCATTGCTGCTGACGTCGTTGTTGTTTCAGTTGTGTTCTTGTTGTGTGTCTTTACCTGAAACCAGTTTCTGGTGACGCACGTGCTGTCGCTTAATGCTTGCAGTGATGTGAGACAATGAGTGTTGCCGCACCCCCACCCCCTCACCCCAACACACACACACACTGCGTATTCATAAGAGATACAACATGCGCTTGTTACTTGACGTCGTAAAGTATCTTGTGTCATTTTGGATTCGATGCCACAGCACGCTGCACATTTAATCTTGAGGTGTTCTGCATATTTGCGGCTTTGGCGGCAACGCGTCACGTCAAAAACACTTGGATTGTCAGTCAGTCAGTTAGTCACTCAGTCAGTTTGTCAGTTAGTTTGTGGGTTTGGCAGCAGCGAGGCAGTCGCTTGCTCGCTTGCTCGCTCAGCAAACCCAAATGCGACCAAATTCTGTGCCACGTTGTCGCTGACAGTCGTAAATTCTTTGAGGTATTTTTCATCATTTATTTTTATTTTTTTTTTTGCTAAGCTTGTGCTTTTCTCAGTTGTAACTTTTGCGCGCTGGTTTTTGATTTGCCTCAAAATTATTCGCCATGCGCTTTGCATAATAATCAGCTGGGATCCTCAGACTGAAGCTAAGCAGCGCGATGCTTCCATTCGACAGCTAGACAGCCAGAGAGTGGGAAAGAGAGAGAGAGAGAGAGAGAGAGGGAGAGTAGTTGTGGCATGCCAGGTGATTACTCTGTTGCCCGAGGGGAGTCGGGAGACATGGGGCATGCAAAATGTAATAAGCGACTTGGCTTTGATTTAAAGTTATGCAACTCGAAAACGCTGTCATCTAATAATAACCTTCAGTTATGCTTGATAAGAGACTTGAGTTAATGCTGAAATATATTCAAATTGTTAAGAAATATCGACTACATTTTGTTTGATATCTATGCATAAATCGGAAGAAAAAAAGTGAGACGATGGTCAACAAAAGCATCGTTCTACTGATATCAACAACAATTTTTAAATTCAGTTAATGTTTATTTTTGGGTACCTCTTAACATATCTTTGCCCTCGAAGTATATTTAAAAAATACTATAAAACTTTGACTTCATTTATTAAGAATGTTGATTACAGAATGTATTAAGTAAAAGCTTTGACAAAAATAGCTAATGAAAATAGTCTGGCTTTGCACAAAGATAGGGCAGCCTTCAGTTCAGATTCATTCAAATATTTACTTAAAAAATTCCCTCAGTTCAATAAGCAACTATAAATATTTAAATAATGATGATCTACAAAACTGATTAGCCGCTAGCAAAGAAGGAAACTGTATTTTGAGTTTCAATTAATATTTAGCATAAAACATTTTGGCAGAATTATGCAATTTGCATTATCTGTGAACACAAAAGACTTAACGTTTGCCGTTTTCAATTATAATATAAACACAACACAAGGCACTTAATTGTTGTTGCTGTTTGCTGTTTGTTGTTTGTTGTTGGGATTAAGCGAATGCGGCAATCTTAATAAATGAAAATGCAATGCACATGTTTGCAGTCGACATGTTGAAGTGCTCCTGTGTGTGAGTGTGTGTGAGTCTGTATGAGTGTGTGTGTGTGTGTGTTTGTGAAACAGGAGCAACTTTTCATATATTTGTATCTGTTTATGTTGTTAAGTAGTTGGCGCTGCTGCTGCCGCCTCAGCTGCATAAATATTTATTGCATATTTTGCAAATGAGTTGCCAACAGTGTTGCACATCGCGCCCATGTTGCAACGGGTTGCATCGGCAGCAGCAGCAGCAGCAGCAGCAGCTACCCAAATTGAGAATGTTTTTGCATTCATTTGAAAACACTTAACGGCATAATTGCCGGCAGTTCTCATATAATCTGTGCATTGAAATGCAGCAAGAATTTTATTTAAGTATCCTTAAATTTGGCGTTTCTATTATCATGTAATTATTGCCGGCCAATTTGAAAGGGTTTCATTATTTCAGTTTTAACCTCTAATTAAGATCTGCATTCTCAACTGCGCATTGTGTTTGCCATAATGAGAATGAAAATTATAATTGGAAAATCCTCTGCAAGCGTATAAAAATAAAAGCAACGCAAGCAAAAGAGTTGATTCAAGCTTCAAGCCATAATTAATTAAGAGAATATAATCTGTGCCTGTAAATCATTATTTGTAATTATTATTCGTACTTATATAGCTGGTAGCTTGATTCTGGCTAGGTTTTCAAAACCTGCAATTTCCACAGCAATATCTTCCCTAAAATTGCTCATATTTTCGAAAACCAGGACTTTTTAATAGTGCTTTTACCTAAATATTAATACGATTCTGGCTCGATTTTTATATTCAAACTATATCCGCACAAATGCTTACAGGGAGTACTTAAAAATCATCATAGTCCAAACACACACAGATACACACACACAATCACATGACCACATTCAGTGCACATTTCATATCTGAGGAGGCGCCATCGAATTCAGTTTCCTGGGCTGGAAAACTTTATAGCCTACCCCATGGCGTCGTTATATATTTATATGCATACATATATATAGCCAAAACTTATTGCGGTGCAAAAATTTTTATGTTTTAATTCAATTAGGCGCCCAGCCACGCCCACAGTCCGCAGACAGCGTCGCGACGCATTTAATGCGCACATTTTCGACATTTTTCAACTATTTTCAGCCCATTTTTTTTCATTTTCGTTTTTTTCGTTTTTTTTATTTCACTTTACTGTGCCGACAACATATTTGCATAATTTTGCAATAATTGACAAGCGGAAAATGATGATGCGGAAACGGAAATTAAAACGGAATTTCAACTAATTTCCCATGCAGCAGTAAGAAGAAGAGAATTACAGCCGGACAACTCATTACAAAAAAAAAAGCGCGCATAAATTCAATTGGGACAATAAATAAAAAATAATTATGAAATGTGACAAGGAAATATTAAAATTTATATTTAATATGTAAATAACTTAAAATAAAAGAGCAGCTATTTTCAGCAAGCTATTGACAGACTGACAAACAGCACGACAAATTTATAATATTAACTTGTGTAATTAATTAAGTTACTAAACAAGTACATATAAATGTCAAGCCTGAAACCATTTAAAATGGTTAAAACGTCAGGCGTAATAAATATTTAAAAGCAGACTTGAAGCCATCTTTTATTCCAGCTCTCTCGACTTGAGCTTCATAGTGGCCTATACTTAAATAAAGCCCAATAATTGAAAGCAAAATATGACAAAAACAAATCCTGTGCAGTAAAATTGCGAGTACATCTGTCAATGTAATAACTATCAAATAAGGCAAACGGCCTGCCAGCCTGACCCCCAAAAATATGCAACTATTTGAGCTGAACTAAAGCCGCATTTATGTGGCATTTATTAGATATGTGCAATGAGAGCAAGAGAGAGCGGTACGAGCGAAAGAGAGAGAGAGAGAGAGATGAGGAGGGAGAGATGAGCACAATTACAATCAGAGCCATTAGCCCCAGCTTGTTCACATCTGTTTTTACAGATGTATTGCTTTACAGCTTTTGCTCGCTTCTGCAACGCCTGCAGCAATGCTTTGAATAATGTTGCACGCTTCTCAGACCTCAAACCCACAAAAATAAATCCTAGTTGGCATTCGTGAGTGTGTGTGTGTGTGTGTGTGTGTGTGTGGCTTACACGTTTGCATACATTTATCTCAGTGTTGTCCACACTCTCTGCGCTTCTGTTCTGCTCCCCTCCTCTGGGCAATAACAAAGCATTTTAATGTAGCTCACATTAGAAACGATTTTCCATCTATATAAATACATGTGTGTGTGTGCGTGTGTGTGTGTGTGTGTGTGTACAAATATCCTTCTACTTTTTATTTGTATATTCCTTCTCAACTTTTTGCTTGATACTTTTTGTGCCACTGTCTTAAGTAATGCATTGAATTTCGCTTGTCTTATACACTTTTCTTAATGCTTTTCATTGATGATAAAATTTGATAGAATTAAATATAATTAATAAAATTATTAAGCATTACACTCACAAATATATACGTATTATGTTTATTACAATATTTAGTCGTCATAAATCTACAAATATACATTTATTTGCGTTTTTTTCAAATTTGCAACATAAATTTGATTTTAATTTTGGTATTCTAAAACAAAAAGAAGATTTTTCCAAAAGCATTTTGAAGTCTTTAGATTTTAAATCAAATTCGAACTATCGCTAAATCATTGCTTAAATATTTAACTGAATTTCCTTCTCAATTCCTTTCACACATACCAAATTTGGTGTTTCTATTTTTCGGATTGGGCTCTCCCTACTTGCAGTGTATACAGTATTCAGTCGCTATAGATAACTTTGAGTACATATAATTTCCCTAGCATACCTAAGTGCGCTTGATTGTGCTTTGAATTGAAAGAATGCCTTGCATTTGTTGTTGCTTAGCTTGTAAATTAATTTGGCTTTGCAATGCAAACAGATTGCTGAAATGATTAAAATACCAAGCGAAACTGAAGCTTTAGATGAGTTCGTAGAAGACCCAGAAAATGAGTAAAAACACATTTCAAATTGCCATTGCAAATTGTATGAAATAAATCGCTTGAGTTGACTTTCCACACAAGCGGCCAAAAATGCCAACTGCAATTAGATAAAAGATCAGACCTTACAAAAACCGTGCACATGACAAAGTTTTGGCCTTAAGACATATACACAAATATGTAGATATGTTTTTCAGTTGACACAAAACTTGAGGTCTCAAGTGTGAACTGAAATGCATATATATATATATATATATATATATAAATATGTAGAGGAGGACAAGCCATAAGTGCAGTTTCCGTCTTTGAGTCGAGCACATAAATCTTAAGACAGTTAACGACATCATATGCCAAGGAGTCAGTAGTTTGGGGGTCAGATAAACTTCTCTCGCTCGAAAAATTATACGCCGCGTGTAGCGAACTTTATGTGCATTTCATT
Organism: Drosophila glabriapex; assembly: GCA_035042305.1. Taxonomy (NCBI): domain Eukaryota; kingdom Metazoa; phylum Arthropoda; class Insecta; order Diptera; family Drosophilidae; genus Drosophila; species Drosophila glabriapex. The sequence continues at coordinate 12,869,268 of JAWNLN010000008.1, forward strand.
CCCTCTCTCCCTCTCTCTCTCTCTGTCTCTGTCTCTGTCTCTGTGTGTATTTTTGGGTATAATTGTGGGGCAGGCAGGATGGCACGAATTCACGACAAGCAGTTGCCGACGAACTGCGCCCGCCAGTTGAGGAAACCAATTTGTGGTAATTGTCGTGAAATTGCAATTTCTGCAACTGTAATGGCACCCACCCACAACTCGCTGACGATTGGGGAGAGGGGACGGCGGTGTTGCAGCAGTGGCAGCGTGACTTGCTTAAATGAGATTCGCTGACTGCATTAAGAAAGCGGTGAGAGTCCTGCGAGTGCTGTGAGCCGAACTGATATGATATAGTAAACGTTAAAGTCGAGTCATTGTATGCGTTAATGATGCCCATGAGAACGTCAAGATTCAGTGCACATTTCATACGACATATGTCACAAGTAGACGAAAGTAGACAATCAAATTCATTATGCACTTTTATGGAGAGCATCGCAAAACTTTCGAGAAGGAAAAACTAACACATTTTTACTTCATTGTTATTCTATTTCATTTGTTGAACGTGTTTGCTTAATATAACATTTAATTAATCAGACAAACGTTTGCTATAAATGTTTGTTCCATATAAATAAATTATTAATTAAACAGTTATGTTTTTAAAGTCAATGTTGGCTGTTTTTTATTTTGCTGTTGCAAACAAATATTTTATAATGTAATATAAATATTGATAAACATTTTTTATATAAATGACATTTTAATAAGGAGAACAGCAAATCAAGTTGGAAGAGGATAGCCGAGCGAGCTTGACTAGAAGATGTGCAATAAATGTAATAAAATTGATTAAAATGGTATAAAAGCTGAAGGAATAAATTCGTTTTTATATTAAACGGGGACTCAGCATTAAATAGATAGTTCAGGCTATAAAAAACTTAAGCAATAAACCAGCCATCAGAATTGATTGCATTGTTGAAACATTTGTAAGATGTGCGATTCAAAAGAAATTCTTTCTCAGCTGTTTGACTACAATAGAAGTGTTGAATTTGCTCAACTTAAAAATGTATGCTTGTACCCAAAAAATAATATTGAGTGCGTTAATTAAAGTGCTGGAGTCTGTTATAAGGTGCAAGCAAGTCAAGTCAGCGTTGTGCAGCCAATATTTATCTTGTTTTATCGCCGCCTCAATTTACGGCACGTCAGTTGCAGTAACGTTAACAAAGGTTGCAAGCGCGCACTCGCACTTGCCGCAGATACTCGCAGGTACTCGCAGATAGTTGCAGATACTTTTTGTTGGCTCGTCTTTGCTTGCTTTATCGGTGCAAAATCACGTGCGCATAAAACTTTCCAATCAGCTTGGCTATATCACCCTCTGTCCCTCTCTCTTTCTCTCTCACACTCTCTGCTCTACCTCCACCTCCACCTCTCCCTCTCTCGTTCCTACTCTTTTACAAAAGAGGTGCTTAACAAGCTCTCAGCAACAGCATCGTTGCACCTGTCGCTGAGTCAGTTGCAATAAGTTGTTGCCCTCTTCAACCAGCATCTTTTTTCTTTTGTTTCTTTTTCTGCGTTTTTTGTCATAGTTTGGTTATCTTTTGCTTGGCGCAAAGTTGCAGCTTGAAATGGCAAATCCATACAATAAATATATAAAATGTTACTTTCTGTGTCACACCTGAACTAACCTCAAATAAATTTCTGCGCACATGTGTCTGAACGGTTGGGGCTAACAAAGGACTAAGCCCAAGCACAATCGACACACACCTCACACACACCTACACGCACACCTCACACACACGCACACATACATGTACTTAGCACAGGAGTGTGTGGCAAAAAGTTTCTGTTCGATAAGACCAGCGGGCAAACCAAAGCCGGTAGCTGCAGCTGCAACTGAAGCTGAGTGCTCTGCCCCATATAGCGCCGACCCCAAATAAAGTAAAATAGAAAAGCCAGCGACCCAAAAAATATAGAAGATGAAGCAGAGGAGAAGAAAACCCACATCTTGCAGGCGAAACGCAACAATTTCCAATCACTTCCGTTGCAGCGACACAATTTTCTATACATATTTATACGTTGAGACAGCAAGCCCAGCTTGAAAACAGTTCCTGAAGTTTAAATGCCCTTGCATGTGGCATGTGGCATGTGGCAAATATGGAATTTTAGAATGTGCACCTTGGCAAGATCTGTGCTTAGGCTAAATAAAACTTATGTTTGGGAAGCAGATTATAAGGAAGTTGTGCGAAGAGCAAAGGAAACTCGTAAATGGTTTTCTTACTTGAAATAAGACAAAATATAGAAAATTATCAGAAGAAAACAACTCCAATCTCATAAAATATCTACATTCCTGATCAAGATCAGACGAGTGATAAACTTAGAAAACAAGTGTTCGCACAACAAAAACAGATCCAGTTAATTTTATTTTATCAATCGTCCATTTCGGAAGTATCGATACAAATCGATTTGCGATAATGTTAGCAATTGTAAATGTATACAATATACACAGGCATATTATAGATCAATTATAAAAAGAAACACCAATTTTAATAAACTACCATTTGCATTATTCATGTATATTCAATGGTTCGCCTAGTTGAGCTCACTCTCATTTACAGATTTATCATTTTCAACAATGAAATTCATACGAAATTGTCTATAAAACTCACTCCGTCGCAAAGAGGACCACAAAATGATGCAAACCTTAGTTAGGGTATTCACAAGTGGTTTGAATACACGCTTAGTTTGTTTTGGCCCTGGAATTGGTAACAGTCAGCTCCTTTTTACTTTGCACATACCTTCCCCACTTACCACTCCCGTTCCTACCCTTACTCCTGCCACACATTGCGTATGAGTGTTGTCTATGCCAATGGGGCAGCAAGAAAACTTTAGTGGGTTGCAGGGGGGAGAGTGGGGGCAACTCTTAAGTGTTGCAAAATGAAAAGTTTTCATGCGCTTTGTTGTTGCAATGATTCGATTTGTTGCGATTGCGTTTTTAGTCTTTTGCATGTGTGCTCCAAAAGTTTTTTAGCGAACAACACTTGCAACGCATTTTTGTGTGGTGGAGCACGGGGCACGTGGCACGGGGATATATGCGTATTGTGTTTGGGCCAAGATAAAGCATGCAATTGCCAAGCAAAAACTTTTACTCACAAATACCCAACTGGGAGAAGGAGCTCTGCTCCTTGGATTTATTGTTGCAGCTTAAGGTTATTGCCGTACTCATGGCAAGTTGCAAGCAGCTAGTTGCAAGTTGGCAGCAGCAGCAGCTGCTTATCAATTGTCCAGAAAATTACTTAAACAAGCTGCGATTAATTATGGCTGATTAGATTTTGTGCAAATGTGAAATAAATATTTAAATACAAAATTTAATTTCGTGTAAATTCCCCCATGTGAATGCTAAATTACTTTACAGCTGGAAATGCTGGCTGGCATAAAGCCAAATTATAGTAATTTGGCAGCGGTTTAAAGCATGTTGCTGCCTCATTTTAAACGCTTGCTGTGAGCACGTCATTTCCTCAATACGTCAGTTAGTCAAACAGAGGCAACAGCTTTATGGCCATAAATGAGCAGCTAAAGTCAAGTGGCAAACACCAACAATACACACACACGAGCAAGCCAGCTAAAGAGTATAATTACAAGTAGTTGTTGCCCATTAAGTTGAGCAGAAAAAAGAGAGAAGCAGCACAACAACTATAAACTGTCGCCATGTTATTTATTATTATTATTATTTATTTTTTTTAAGCCCCCACCACTGCCACATTTAATAATTGTGAGCTACGTGAACTTTGCATTATATATATATGTATTTATAAATTGTTAGAGTTTTTTCAACATTATTTGTACAGCTTTTTAAACGTTTTCTTTCTTCCTGTTGTTTTTTTGCAGAGCGCAAACTTTTCGTTGGCATGCTGAATAAAAAGTACACTGAAGCCGATGTGAGGCAACTGTTTGCGGGCCACGGCACCATCGAGGAGTGCACCGTGCTCCGGGATCAGGTGGGGCAGAGCAAGGGCTGCGCCTTCGTTACATTCGCAACCAAACAGAATGCCATTATGGCGATCAAGGTAAGTCCCGACTCAACTGTATGCATACATATATATGACTATAATTATCGTATACTTGATCGCACTTAAGGCTTTAAGCCTATCGTTGTTAAAGCCTCCCCCCCCACCCCTTTCTCTCTCTCTCTCTGTGTGTGTATGTTGGCCACATCGCAAAACTGTCGCAATGATTAATTGCTGTTGCGGCAAGAGTCGCGCATATAAAACACGACGCTCGCCGGTTTCACCCACAACTCACTGATACCGTCAAGCAGCTCATTTCGGTCAATTCGGTCTTACAACTATAAAATACCCTGTACTATTTCGTTTGATTCAAACTACACATTTGAAGTCTACTTTTATTAGTGTATGCAATACTTCGCTTTGGCATTTGAGACTGGCCAGCTATCTTTCTTTTTTCTATCTGTCTATTTATTTATTTATAAATCTTTCTGTCTATCTACCTATAAGTATATCTGATTATCTGTCTGTTTATCTGTCTATATATCTATATTTATATGTACTTATCTATCTTTCTATCTGTTATTTTTGTATCTATCTGTTTATATATCTATCTATATATACATCTACATCCGAGTTTCTATCTGGCTATCTCCATCCCCTTATCTATCCATATATAACTGTATAAGTACCTAAGTACCTACCTATCTATCAATCAATCTATCCTTCTAGTCGTCTACATTTCGAGTCATCTATTTTTCGATACATCGAACTTTTGGTCCAAGGGGGTACACAGAAAACAGTCTATTCTAAATTACTTTTCACACTTTCGAAACAAATATTTATTTAGTACGAGTAGCCTTTACCTCCTTATCCACCAAAGCTAAAATAAGATAAATAACAAAACCATGTATACTCCATGTACGCCCAAATGCCAGAGCATAAACCGCATGCAGCTGCAACAACAACAACAACAACAAGAGCCAAACAGGAAGTAGAAATGCAAGCAAGACGCCGCCGCTGGCAGCGGAAGAAGTCTACGGCAAATGCTTCTGCAGCAGCAAAGTGAAACAGAGATCCGAGCAGACCAGATTCCATGGCATAGAACCTGCTATGGTCACACTCACACACACACACACACACGCCTGTCACACACTAATGCAAGTTTTGTGCCGGAAACAGGCAAAATTACAAACTTCCGACAGGCAAACACAAACACATGTAAAGCACACACCCAAAAGCAACTGAGGGGCTACCCAGAGGGGGCGAGGGGGTATGGGGGTAGTAGGGGACATGTGGGGTATATTGGAGGCAAAGCAAAACATGTTGTCTCTGTGTCTGTGCATTGCACATAATTTGTCGCCTTTTGCAAGATGAATGTGTTGCGGGCGAGCATCATTATATATACAAAAACACAAATACAAATGCAAACATGTGCATGTGTGTGTGTATGCATGTGTGTGTGTGTACAGTGAATGCTCTAATAACGTACAGCTTATTTAGCATGCATATCTTTGGTAGATCAATTTTCTTTATGTTAGTTTTACTACTTTCTTTTCTAGTAAAATAAATCTTAGCAGAATAAATTGTTTTATTATTTACAATCTCAGATTGATCATTTATAAGTTAATTTAATTGTAAAATAAAAAATAATATTATTATTTGTATAAAAACAGCGTTTTTCTGCCGAAACACTTCTCCTTCTTAAAAAGATTTACATATTTAAAAAGGTTTCATAAAATGCTTTACTAAAAATTACCAACATCCGGCAACTAATTTATATACCTTTCACAAGAGCAATCATCAATATTATTTTTAATTTATACTGAAACTTAGATGATGGTTGGTTGACTCTGCCCTGAAAGCGTATTTAATCTTCAGCTTTTTTAATTATTTTCCAAAATATATTTCCAGTGTTATTTATTAGATATTGCTGTGAGTTGCTCTGATCAAAATTCAGATTTGGTTTGTCCACTCAACGCAAGTTTTCACTGTATATATAAATGTACACACCTCTATTGTGTATATGTGTGTGTGTGTGTGTGTGTGTTTGTTTGTGTGTTTGTTTGTGTGTTTGTGTTGTGTATGTGTGATGTGCAATTTTAATGCATTTGAAGTCAAATTACTGAATGCGAAGCACGCACCAGGCCAAAGCGCAATGAGCTGCTGTTTCTGCTGGCCAAGAAAATGATTTGGCAAGTAAGCGAATGGTTGTTGGTGAAGGCAGAGTGGGGAGGGGCTGGGGGGTAACTTACTAACTGCAAGTCATCGCAGTCCATTGACGCCTGAAAGTATGCAATGGCAAATGGCGAGTTAGAGCGCAACTGCATTTAATATTAATGCGCCCTGTTTATAACCCAAGCAATTTATTTTACCAGAAAACTCCAACCCCGCACCAGCGACCCCTGCTGTAACTGTGACTGGCTTGTTTTTGTGTTGCGGCTACACAGACTGCTTTTTGTTTACATCTTGGAATGAATGAATGCTAAGAGCCAAATGATGATGCACAATTTTTCATCACATGCAGATTTTTCTCTTTTGCACAAATTTGTCAAGTGGACTCGAGCAACGGCTGCTCAGAGTTGTAAGTAGAGTAGAGTATTTCATTGCTGCTGATTATCAGGTCATTTAACTCACTTTTTTCCTTTTTCACAACGGGCCAAGTACTAAAAAATGACAGGCGAGAAAATAAAGCTGAAGCTCCTTTTTAGAGCAGCCCATTTTTCTTATTTTTTCTTTGCCTCACTTGATGAGTATATAAATGGTATACAGCAATTTAAGGTCGAGCAGATTAAAATATTTAACTTGCCAAGATCATCGTTTTAGTATTTCTTTGTATACGCCCTGAACCCATGACAAATTGTATGACGAATTATTGGTAAATAATTTAATTTCATTTGTTACGTTTCGTGTTTCTTTGTGTCGATTGACATCAGTTAATAAATAACAAATAAATAAATAATATCTGTAGGGTATATTGAGCTATTTCGACTAGGGCATTCTAATTTTTGCTAAAGTTTGCCATACACTTAAACAAAAGGTGTATTTTTTTTTTTTAGAAGGCTGTTGCCTTTGTGCCACGAAGGTTATTATTACAACAGCAACTTTGGCGACCTGTTTAAAAACACGGAAATTTGCCTAATTACCTTATGGCCAGGCAGCAGGAACTGCAACAACAACTGAGGCAGAGACAAAGAGACAGCTGCAACAGCAGCAGCCATAGTCATAAAAGTCGCGCCACAGCCGCAAGAATTATAGTCAATGTAATTAAAGAGCACTTCTGTTCTGGCGGTGGCCAGGACAACCAGGGCAACGAGAACAACACCAACACCCCTTCCACCCTGCCCGACTCGGCCACCAAGTCGAGACTAGAAAGTGTAGAATGTTGCCACAGCTCGCACTTTGTGCAAAACTGCCGGCCACAATTGAGCGGAAGTTGGGCGCCTGGTCTCAATGATAAAGTCTACATAAACCGGGAAATGACTAAAGTGGCTTGGGCCCATTTTCACCATTTCTCTCAACACCCCCCCCCCCCCTTCCAGCAATTTCCCCTCTCATTTTCCACGGCGACGTCAGAATTGCATCGCGCGATTTGGCCTGGTTTATGTTTTAGTTGGCTGGCCCCATTTGTTTGTTTTGTTTTGGGCTTAGTCGAGAGGTGTAAATTAAGTCGCTTAGGCAAACTGAGCACCCAGAAATTGCTGTGGCTTTGTACACAGGCGCAGCAGGAGCAGCAGTTGCGAGGCGGCAGCAGCAGGATCAGGATGCGGATGCCTTGGACAACCATTGGCTTTTGTTTGCTGGCAAGCTTAAGTGCACATCATTATTTTGTTGCCTGTAAGCCACACTCATAAAACTTATCAAAACAGCTCAAGTTTGCCGCAAGGAAACCAGCCATATCTCTCTCTCTCTCTCTCTCTCTCTCTCTGTGTCTGTCTCTCTCTTAATTTGCCACAAATGTGCGCTTCGAGTGCACTCGTTGAGCTTGCAGCAACGGTTCAATGCAACCTCTACTCAAAGTGCATTGAAAATGGGGCATATGGTAATAAGTTTCTCCTACAAGTGGTAAATACATTTTTAAGGCAGTGTTTAATTACATGTAATTAAGTGAAAATGGGGTTAGCGATATCTGATGTTAACACAGCTGACAGGTTGACTGAGACAACAAAGCACTTGCTTTGTGAACAGCCCACTTTTATTAGAAGTAGGTCAAATTATGAACTTTATCAATTAAATTTCTAACCACTTCTCTAAAATTATGTGCAATAATCGAGCTGTGTTTTTAGGGAAGAGTAAAAAATTGTATAATTTTGTACATAATCATAACTTGACCTCTATAATAATTATTATTCTACACTCAATCTTAGAAAGAATTAATCTTCAAATTCTCTGCAGAGAACTTAGGAGAGAATTTAGGCCTTTACTAAACCGACTTTTGCAACCAATACTATTTTTGATTTAGGTTTGACTAAATAAATATGATTATGTAATATTAATGATTATCTAATAAATGGCTTTATAATTAATTATAGTCATTTAAAGTATAAACTCAAAGAGAAAACTTAATGACTTCAAATCATTCATTAAGAAGGGGAATTATTCCTCTCTGAAGCTGAGAGCGTCAAAAGATAATGGGAAGCGAAATATGTACCAAATGCATAACAAATATACAATATGATATATATATTTAAAATATTATAAAATATACACAACAATTATAATATTAATTAAAACAAAAACACTTTAACCACATATTTGCAGTCGCTGCACCAGAGCCAAACAATGGAGGGCTGTTCGGCGCCGCTGGTCGTCAAATTTGCGGACACGCAAAAGGAGAAGGACCAGAAGAAGATGCAGCAGCTGCAGGCGATATGTGGCATCAGTGCACTGACCCAAACGCCCAGTGGCGCTGCTGCTGCAACAGCGACGCCCACAGCGAATGCGGCAACAGCACTGATTGCTGCCACACCAACAGTGCAACGCACGAATCCATCGATGGCAGCAGCTTTAGCTGGTGTGCCGCCGGTGCAAGGGGCAGCTGCAGCTGCTGGACAAACAGCCACACTGGTAACGGTGCCCACATCGGCGGCAGCATTGAGCGCCTCGTTGGCGCCCACGCTGCTGGGCAGCTCGCATCCGCATTCGCATTCGCATCCGCATCACGGACAGACGCCGGGCAACGCAGCAGCAGCGGCAGCAGCAGCAGCCGCCGCCTATCTCAATGGGGATCCCACGGGCGGTTTGGGCGCCGCCTCAGCGGCCCATCTGCAGCTGTATCAGCATATGCAGGCCTACGGCTTGCATCCGGCTCACTATCTGCCAGGTGAGTGCTCAACCGGAAGCAATTTCCGCCCCCCCCCATCCCTCTTTCCCCCAAAATTCCACCCCTCAAGATAGTTAAGTAAGCTCTACAATCCAATCGCCCGCCCGCCCCGAAAACAAAATTCCTTCTCTCAACTCAGTTAGCCATTATCACAAAAAACCAAAAAAAAATTAAAAGAAAATCCACAGTTGTTCTTTCACTCGCGCTCTCTTTCTCTCTGTCTGTCTCTGTCTCTCTCTGTCTCTCTCTCACTCTCTCTCTTTCTCTCTGTCTGTCTCTCTGTTTGTCTGCATCTCGTGTAATTTTCGTGTTAATTGCGCGCACTTTGTGACTTGTGTGTTGTATTTTGTTTTGTTTCTTTTACTGCAACCCCAAAAAAAGCAAAAAAAAAAATTAATTTGTTGTTTTATTTAATTGCGTGTTTAGTTTATCTATTCGTTGTACTCATTACACACATATAATTTGTTTAACTATTTGAACATTTATCTATCGACTTAACTTAACTGCTTTGTGCGTTTTCGTTTCCCCGAAACTCTAGTTTCAATGGCATTTTAATTAGTTGGCATTTAGTTTGATCTTTTGTGTGTGTGTGTGTGTGTGTGTTTTAATGGTTTTTTTTTCGTGTGTGCAGCAAGTAAAAATCACAAAATGGACATAAAGCACAAACACTGATTGGCAGCAAAAAAACGAGTACATAAAAAACTTTGAATGAGCTGCGTGTGCGGTTAAAGCTTGGCAGGGAAGTAAATGTGATGAAGTAGAATATTCGATTTTTAGATACCCCGAACACTGCTGCTAAATACATATTGGCTTGCTAATGGCAGTTTGTACAATATGTAATTGTGTTTCTTATTTGATCCTAATTTAATTCGTATAATTGAATAATGTGAAGTCTGGGTATATTCAACATCAATTCGAAAGCAATATCTTTACAAATGTGTAATCGATATTTATCGATGTTCAGTAATCGCTAACTTCATCTGCTTATGGTGTACGAGAACTTATATGCCCTAGCTCATATAGTCTCTGAGACAGACAGATGGACATAACTAAATCGATCAAATCGACCAAATCGTCAGCTATTAATCCCTAAGCCAAAACTAAAGCTGCGAGTGTCCATTGAGCTACCTTTAAATACGCGTCTCTTACAGTTTCAGGTCATCGGGGGTCATTTGGTTGGGTTTATGCCAGTAACCGTAACACCCATTTTACCGACAAGATAAATGACTTTAAGTGTTGCACACTAAGCACGCTGCAGTCATTTGTTGAGCATTTAAAAAACTAAACAAGAATTAATGTAAAATGTTGCAAAAGCCAGAAAAATACTTTTAATTTTTTCTATATTTTTTCTTCACTCTAAACTTGTCGTCGCTTCATTTATAACAAGGGATGGCTCCCTATTTCTCTCTCTCTCTCTCTCGTTCTCTCTTTCTCTGACTGACTGACACAAAGTCAGCTAAAAGGGAGAACTAACAAGGACGTGAATAACAGGCAGCACCCTTTTACAACCGCCAACCCCACACTACCTGCCCCCGGCAGAGAAACACTCCTCACCGGGTGCCTCTTCAGTCATTTGCAAGCGACAACTGTCAAATAATTAATTTCAATTTAAGCAACCGAAATTTGCATAAATGTAGAAAAGAGTGCAAGAAAACCAAAAACAACAAAACAAAATAACAAAAAAACAAAACAATGGGGCAAACGGAAGGGTGGGTGGAGGTTGGAGGGGCAGAAGGAGTGAAGCTCGTTGGACTAAAGAGCATGATGAATAAAACAAAAATTCTAATAGGATTAAAAGGTGGACAGGCATTGCACAGATTTCGGACTAAAGATACACAACACACACACACACACACAGAGATACACACACAGATACACACAGTTACACAGTTACAGTCAGAGATATAAGCGGCGACAGACGGATAGACAGACGGACGCACGTGGCGTCAATGTGAACGTGTTGCATATGCAACGGCGCTTCATTAGAATGTCCAGCATGCCACGCCCCATGCCAACAGCGCCCCGGGGGAACTTTCGCCCCCGCCTTCAATCCAAACCCTTCCCCTGCCTGTCTGGCCAGTCTCGGCGACATGAACATTTTGCGCATAACAAATCAAGCACAAGAGCACCACCAGGCAGCAACAGCAGCAACAACAGCAACAGCAACAGCAGCAAAAAATAGACAAGAATCACAGACAGCCAAATGTTGAGCGGTGCGTGCTGTAATGGTGAAAAAGAGAAGAAAAAGCAAGTAAGCAGAGCTAGCTCAGGCACACCGAAGCTTAAATACCCTTCCAGATACCCTCCGACATCTTAATTTAACTAACTCATAAACTAAAAATAAAGAAAACTTACTTAAAGAAAAAAATCTAAACTAACAATACAGTATTTGCCAGAGCTAATTGTTAGATTGATTGTTTATATGAACGCCATATGATTATTATTTATTATTATAATTGGGATACCCTTTCTTAAATGTTAATCTAAAATGTTAAAATACATTTTTTTAAATTAGAGAGCAAGGTAAATCAATGTTCCGCATATATGTGAGATAGATGTATATAGTTAACTCCACAGCGGACTGGAGGGAATCTATAAAAAAAATATTTAAAAAAACCCTTGAAATGGTCAACACACACAACAACAAAATCGCAATCCCTCGACAATTTATTATGAGATCTAATGCCACATTCAATATATTTAAATGCTTTTGATAAGCTGGAAACACTAAGTAAATGAACATATCCCTGTACTTATACTGTCTTTTTTAAAAGGTTACGAACTACATGCTAAAGTAAGCATGCTTCCATTTGTAAGCAGTATAGTTTATAGTTGTGAGAGGGCGAAATCAGGAACAGTTAACGATGACGACGACGACGACGGCGACGACGAGTAAGGGCTGAGCGGGTAAGGGCAAGAGATGGGCAGTTAGAGGCAACTTAGAGCGACGTATGCCACTTGAATAACAAATGACGTTATTTTTTTAAATGTCAGCAACGGACTCCGAGCGACAGAGACTTCAGACTTGGACGGGTCCAGAATTGGACGCCCGCTGATGGTCAGCAAATGTTTGGGACGTGCCTTTTATGCGAGGGCACTAAAAGCGAACAGAAAATAACGAAAAAATAACGAAAAAATAAAAATAAAAAAAATAAATAAATAAAAAACAAATACAAAATACCGTTAAGTGTGCAACCTGTAAATGCGACTGATTTAACCAATCTGCACGTTAAACGAACTTGTTGGCTCACCTCTATAAAAAGGGGGCGTGGCACTTGCTAATTATTTCATATTTCAAGAAGCACCTGCAAAATCTGCCTTTACCAAATATCTGCTGTGCCAAATTATGATATTCTTTGGCTTTTCCCTGGCTTTAACGTGGCTGACACGTCTGGCATATTTGGACACTGCCATTCTTAAAAGCCATGCCATCGCCTCGAGGCAGAGCAGCAGCATCAAAGTAAAGTAAGCCATAAGAAAAGGCCATGCAAAGGGTTGCTGCACAGCGAGAAAAACCGAGTGTATTCTAATGTTGTGCTAAGAACTTATCATTCTATAATAAGCAATCTTAAATACAATCGCAAATCTTAAAAATAAGAAGTAAAAAGACAAAGCAGACTTGATTTAAGGTTTTCAATTTAAGTTTTTAACTTAATTCGAGGTTTATTATTCCTAATTAAAGCGAACTCAATCTATGAATATATTTTCAAATAAACCTTTAATCTTGATTCAAGGTTCATCAGACTTAAGTAAAGCAAACAACATAAATAATATTATTTAGATTTGATTCATGACTTAAATAAAATGGACTCAATCTAAAAATATATTCTCAATTTATGGCTTAAGCTGACTTCAAACTTAATCGGGCTTAAATAAAGCCAACTCCATAAATACATTTTTAGTTTAAGCTTGCTGACTTAAGTTTTTTCTTCACTGTGCAAGCAGAAGGGGGCGTGGAGCATTGTGGGTGTGGTAGTACCAATAGCCGCGGGGCATGCAACGTTGGCATGTAAACAAATGCACAAGCTGGCAAAGCAGAAGAAAAGCAAGTAGAAAATATGAAGAAAAAAAGGAAAAATGGAAAACCTGGCCACAGGTGAGCGCACTTAAAGTTTTATGATAGCGACAAAGCCCCTAGGTGGAGGAGGAGGGTGGATGTGGGGCAATATGGGGTTCTGCAAAAAATAAGGAATGGATTGTCTTTGATAGTTGAACTAGTGGCTTTTCCAGCGGCTCATTCAAAGCGAACAATTTTCCCTTAGCAAACTATTTGTAAAGCAGTGAAAAAAACCAGGTATCTAAAATTCTACTTTTGTTTTTTGTTGAATGTTGTGGCACCTATGAATGTACTCATTACACACACACACACTTACACACACACTTATATATACACATGCCTGGCAGTCTATGTGTCGTTCGTTCTTTCTCTACCTCTCTCTCTCTCTGTCTCTATCTGTCTGTCTCTATCCCTCTCTGTCTCAACTATATGTTTAGGAGTCTCGTTTTGTGTAGCTGCTTGCAAACTAATTGTGTTATCGAATTCATAGCTCAAATCAAATTAAATAGCGCCCTAATCTGAATTAATTTGCCCGCCACGCCTTTCATTTTGAGCAGCCATTTTTAGCGCATCGTTTTATGCAAATGCAAGTTTTAAATATTTGATTTATTTATATTTATATATATTTGTCTAACTGCATTTGAATTTGAATTTATGTCTATGCAATTTAATATTTGATTTATATATATTTATTTTTTTATTTTCTTAATTATTTTCGTTTTGTTTTTAAAGACAATAATTTTCTTCGATTTATTATCTTTTCAAAAAGTATACAATTTCATCTTTTAGTATTTTCTATTTACATTATTTCGAAATTTAAAAAATACTACTTTTTATATTTATTACTTCATTACTTATTCCTTACTGGTTTATTTGATTTTTTAATTTCAATCGATTTATTTATTTCATTATTTAAATTTACGTCTTCTGGTTTCACACAATGATTTTTTACAAAATTTAATAAACCTAATGAATTATTGTCTTTTTATGCATTACTTTAATTTTTTATTTATTATTATATAATTTATTATTTATTTTATGATTTCAAATTTTATTTGATTTTCATTTTCGTTCGTTTTATTTTATTATTTTTTTTTCGTTTTGCCCTTTTATGTTTGATTTATTTATGTTTTATGATTTGTATGTTATAAATATTTACATGAAAAACCAACAACAAAAACAAATTAATTTTTAATTTCTTGTAAATGTAAATAATCCAATTGGGTGTGTGTTTTCTTCTATGTTTTTTATATATATAAATATTCGTTGAACATTTTTATGGTATGTCTATGATTGACTCTGTGGTCATGTACAAAAAACAAACAATTCAATCAATCAATCAATCAAATCAAATCAACCAACTCAACCAAAACCTTACAACCATAAAACCAAAACTCAAAACTGTACAAAAAAAACAAAAAACAAAAAAAAAATACCAAAAAATATATGGAAAACTGAAACAGGACTAAATTTCCACCCATCGGATAATAGTGCCCACCACGGCGAACACGGTCCATCTTCATCAACATCAGCAGCAGCAGCAGCATCATCCGGCGCAGCAACTCTATCGGCTGCAACCGCCGCTGCGGCAGCAGCAGCAGCAGCCGCTGCAAGCATCGCCGGTACACCAACAGCAGCATCAGCATCAGCAGCAGCAGCACCTGCATCAACAACGTCATCTCTCCCACTTGGCCTCGCACCAACATCCGGCATCAGCGGCGGCAGCGGCAGCAGCAGCAGCGGGCTCCTTGCCGCCGGGCATGTTGCTGGCACTGGACTGCTCACCAGTGCATCCATGTCTATGCAGGATTTGGTAACACTACTAAACACATCCCAGCACAACAAAAACAACAGCAACATCAGCAGCAGCAGCAACATCAGCAGTCTCAGTCACAGTCATCGTCTCAGCAACAGCAACAACAACATCCTCAGCAACAACAGCAACCAACAACATAGCCAACAACGTCAGCTAGTCGCCAGCTTTGTGCCCCAACAACAACAACAACACCACCAGCAACAGCAACAACAACCACAGCTGATTTCGCATGCACATTTGGCTCAGCTAATGGGCGTGGCACCGCCTCTGCCGTCAGCGAGTGCGAGTCAAGCGCTAACGCTCAGCGCGCTTTGTAAGTAGATCAATGTATCTATGTAACTGTATCTTTGTGATCTGTGTCTATGTATCTGTATCTATGTATCTGTACATGTATCTGTTGTAGCTGTAATCATAGCTTAACGTGTTCCTAACTTGTTAAATGTCTCGTTTTCAACATATTTTTACTAAAAGTGCAATTACAAAGATATTTAACAACAGCACGACCCAAAAGAAAACCCACTCGATTCCCTTACCGCCTGCATGTGCCTTGCCCTGCCCAAATAATCAGATAAACACAAAACCCTACTAAAACCAAAATTAATCGCTCAACCTACACAAAACTATTCCCCGCAAAATCAATTTCCCACATAAACTAATTGAACCTATACCGAAACTCCAAAAGTAGTGTAGAAATTTTTGATTATATGTTATCTTTGTGGTTTCAATAGTTATGTTATTTTAAAATAAATAATGTTCTACGAACGCTACAGCTTTTATTTTGAAGCGCTGCAAAACGGAAACAGAGATTTTTGATAATTATACAAAGCAAATATTTTTTTATTCATAATTTTAAAATGCGGATCAGACAAATCATAAGTTAGGAAGTGTGTTTAGAAAGTTTAAGCAAGAAAGAACGGCCTTGATAGACTAGAGTTGAGTAACCAACTTCTAAAATTCCTATAGGAATATTCCTATAGGCCAAATGTGAGGCGAATAATGAAATGAATATGAAGTGACTTTAATTCGCATATCTTAGTAAACAAACAAGTTGTTCATATAAGAAATCATCTATATCTCTTCATATCTATGCGCTATAGTGTTTCGATCTGGCAGGATTCACATATACGAATATATTCCAAATCAGGTCAGATTTAAAAGCAAGTGGCTTAGTTCGCGGACAAGCGGACTTCCCAATATCTACTCAGCAAATGATGCTGATCCACAATATATATATATATATATTTAATACAATGCGTTACAAAATTCATGACAAAATTAAAATACCCTCTGCCATGGTATAAAAGCAACACAAATCTCTCTAATTCAAACGCGGTGACCTCAAAAAGAATCGCTCCACGCCCCCAGCCAAATGCCATGCCAATTGTTAATTAAAACTGGGTTTTAACTGTGCAAGTTTTGCAGGCTGTCAATAAAAATGGTCATGCAACAACAATCACAAAAATATAAACAAAGTGCAACTATTTTACAATTTTGGCACAGCAAAATAAGAGAGAAAAAAACGAAATATGCAACTGGAAAATATCAAATCAACTTCTGATACCGGAAAATGGGGTTGATTGCATTCGAAGCATAAAAAAGCGAGAATAATAATAAAAAACAATTGCATTTCGCAATATGCCAAAACCAAAACAGCAAATAGCAAAAACTGCTGCGTCATTGAGTGTGCATTCCATATCAAAATCAAAATCCTGGCAATCAACGTGACATTATAAAAAATATATCAGGTGATCTCTGTTTGACAAACAGTATTAAAATACTTTTTTAAAGTAGAAAAAAAGGGAAAAATAACAGTTAAATTAATATATAACTACAATATTTGAACTGGGATAATCAAAGGCAAAGCAGCTTAAAACGTAACGCAAACAAAAATATGCCAAAGTATTGCATAAAAAATTTAATTACATTCCTTTTTTTTTTTGTATTTATTACTTCGAAACACAGCTCAATAGGTATTAAATTAACAATACAAATAGGAGCACAAACATTATTTCACAAAGAAAACTTTTGAATTAAAAAACAAACAAACATATAATTTTTTATGATTTTCCCAGCGCTGCACAAATATTTGAAATTGAAAATCCCATAAGTAATAATTAATGCATTAAATAGAATAATAAACATATCACTTGAATCTTAATGATAATATCAAATAATTTTGCTTTTAAGAACTAAGAACGTTAATCATTCCAAATTAAGTATTTTCCAAACTCAATCAATGGCGACACATACAAATTTGGATATTATAAACTTAAATTAATATTGACAAAAATTCAATAATATATTGATTAACATTTCCCCGATCCACGTAGTTATATTCTAACTGTATTTTGACTGACTCTCAATTACTATTTCCACCATTGCTTGTTAGCCACAAGGCTTTTAAAAATAAATTTCCCTAAATTGGGCCACAAAACTCAGTTACATAAATGAAGCGAATAAAAAATGTAGAGCCATAATTTGATGGCCATATACTAAAAACGGCTATGAAAACTACAGTCGGACTAAGCCGACTTTGTCGTACGCTTCTGGCGCGAAAAAGGTTTGGAAGAAGTTGAGAGTAATCTAACCTTCAAACTTAGTAAAACTCTGAAAGATATAGGATTCTCCGATTTTAAAGTGGCCTGTAAACTTAACCTTTTTTCTCAACCTAGCTTATGCTCGAAGTAGGCATCCATAAATTAGTCTGACTCCAGGTCCAAGACTGTAAAATATGCATAGATAGGCCTTATCGATTAGCACTTTGAAGTATATCGGAATTATGTCGATTTCCCCGCACAGAGCCAAATTTTTAATGCAGACCTGAACAAATATATATATTCCAAGTCTCAACTGTCTGGCCTCAGTTGCCGCCAATACACTCTCTGCCACCTTCGGGCACAGTATATAAAAAAAAAAACAGCCAGTGTTGATGAACCTTTTTTCTTTTTTGGTCATTTTTGTGGCACATAAAATTGGCTGAAATGCAAAACTTTCATTGCGTAAGAATTTCTTATTTTTCATATTGTTTTCTGTTTGTTATAACACGTATGTAAATAACAAAAGAAACCGAGCCAAAAAACGTAATAAATTTTTAGTAGATTACAAAAATTCGTGTGTTGCACAAAGCATACGTGAGAGTCAGGTGGGAGGCGGGGCGGGGTGCGGTACACAGCTCAATTAAAAAAAAAAACACAAGTCAGCCGTGCGCACAACAAAGGCTAACAAATTTTTTTTGATATGCTGCACAAAAGGATATATAAAATTTAATAATGTAAGGCAAGCAAACAAACCAAAAAACAAAAGCAGAGCAAAAGCAAAACAGGCAAAACTAAAGGAAACCCAGGTCAAAATATATATTTATATATATATATGTGTGTGTGTGTGTGTGTATTTATGTATATTGTAATTCCCATATGCGTTAACTCAACTCAGCGCGTTTATTGTCTATGTGTGTATGTGTGTGTGTTGTGAGTGTTGTGTGGGCGTGTCAGCCGCCCTGTTTCTGTCTGCATCTCTCTATATTCGTTTGTGTGCCGTTTAATTTGTTTTTATTATGAGAAACATGCATAAACTTAAGCAACAACAACAACAACAACAACAATATCTCTGTCTATCTCTCTCTCTCTTTCTTTCTCTCTCTTTTTAGCACAGCAGAGCTTTTGCATTTATTTTGAAAGAAATTCAACATTTTTAACTAATTATATCTAACGTTTTTCTAGGGCCCACCAGCGCCGCAGATCCTTATGGAGCAACCACACTGAGTGGCTTAACAAATGGCGCCAATGCAGCCGCAGCCGCCTTCGGAGCCGCCCAATCCTTGAATGCCAGCGCCTTGCAGGCGGCAGCAGCGGGCGTGGCAGGCAAACAGATCGAGGGTAAGTCTCCAAATAAATTCAATAGATCAATTGGAAATGGAAAAATGGAAAAAAATAGGCAATAAAATAATATTATAAATAGAAAATTTCAAATATTCAACATTGAAACACTCAAAAAATGGGTATGATGAAGTTGTGCTAATAATAAAGTCGATAATTTCTGAACGCATAAAGTATCTTTCTTTATCATCTTTCCGTCTGTATGAACAAGCCCAACTCAGACTCTATAAGAGCTAGAGACTTCAAATATAATATAACTTCTCGTATATCTTACGCAGATCAAGTTTGCTTCTTATATCCTCTTATAAATATATAAAATAATTACACATATATATAGACTTATAATGGGAAATCTCAGGATGCAGGGTATTTCCTAGTCAAGTTATCTGATGAGTTAGAGCTAATTCAAGAATCTTTCCCATTTTTTATTTCCCTACTCCTACCAAATCAGTGACTATATAAAATGTTGAGCACCCATTGAGAATATTTGAAACAAAAAAACAATTGCATAACTTTAGGCGACTGTTTAAAATAATCTCTCTTTCTCTGTCTCTATCTTTTGATCATTTGCAGGTCCGGATGGCAGCAATCTGTTTATCTATCATCTACCTCAGGAATTCATAGATACCGATCTCGCCTCGACATTTCTGCCCTTTGGCAATGTGCTATCGGCCAAGGTGTTTATCGATAAGCAGACGAACCTATCGAAATGCTTTGGCTTCGTCTCCTACGATAATCCCCACTCCGCCAATGCGGCCATCCAAGCGATGCATGGATTTCAGATCGGCACCAAGCGTCTCAAGGTCCAATTGAAGCGGCCCCGTGATTCGGGCAAACCCTACTAAATGTGGGCTGGGTAAGGGGTAGAGGGGTAGAGGGGGCGTGGCTTAAACACCAAAACAGACACACAAATAGAGAAAAATAGTCGTAGTTCCACATTGTGCCTTTTTTAGAGAAAGAGTTTTGAAACCAAAGGACCAATTATAAAATCTATTTAATGTTAAGCACAAACCAAAAAAAAAAAAAAAAAAAACACCAACATAAAAATCACAAATCATTGTTTTCTTCTTCTTCACACACACAAAACCAACCAAAGAAGTAGCTTAAAAGTTGCATCCTTGTTGTAATCACTTTTGCTGAACACAATTTCTAGTGCGTTAAATCCATTATTAAAAAAATACAAAAATTACAAATAATTAATATTGAAAACCAAACATTAAACTAAAGCTGCGTTGTGGCGCCAAAGTATTTTCAAAGCCAAATAGTTAAGCAAACACAAAAAAAAAGCAAAAGCGAAAAAACCGGGAAATCAATGAAAGTTGTTATCAATAGAAAAAGTCAAATTACACATTTGGAAAAAGAAAGAAATCATATTAAATTAATTTTTAGCTTTTAGTGATTTAAAAAAAAGTCAAAATCAAATCAGAAATAAATTTTTAGACCTGAATTATATGTATATTTATAATATATATTTCCTCTATCAGGCATTCTTTAGTTATATGGCACAAAACATTCGAAACTCCGTTCAAAAGTTAGTAAAGTCTGCTCTACAAAAATATCTAACAAACTGAGTTCTGACAAATCTAAAAATTTAGCCTTAATAATTTCACAAACACACAAACACAAAACATGTGTCAGTCGTACTTTTAGATTTTAGTCTATTGTTTCTTAAAATAAAACCCTACTAAACATAGTGCATAATAATACTATGTTAATAGTTATAAACTATATTTTGTTAAATCTTTCAAATTATTATTTAATGTACAACATGCAAATTGTTTAAAAAAGAAAGAAGAAAGTGTACTTAAATTGCATATAAAAAAAACAACTACAAATAGTAATAATATTTAAAACAAACACAAGAAAACCCATTTAAGAATCAAATGATCTAGCGTTTTAACAGCTTCTCCATGAATATGGAGGGCGAACTTTATAAATATTTTAAAGTATATGCAAAACAAGCAAACGTTTTAATATTTTTAAACAAATAAATGAATATTAAAAAACCAAACAAAACAAAAAACGAGTAAGTTCTTTATTATAACTTGGGGTTTATATTTCCAACTAAGCTAATATTCTAAAGTAATGCATTTATAACAATATTAATCCTCTTTACAAAACACTAGTCAACAAGCAGAGTTAAACTAAAGCTACGATTTTATTTGATTAACTTGAAATAGCTCAATATAGTAAAAGTATTTGGAATTTGCATATAAAATCTTAAGAGGCAAAGCAATGTTAGCCAAGTCGCTGTCTTTTGTCCTCGAGCCCTGCTGGCAGCTATTGTAAGCGGTTTTGTTGAGGGTTCTTATCGCCTTTATGCTATTGTACATGCATTTTTTATGTGTGCTGACAACTCAACTGCCGCTGATAGCCCAAGGGAGCGTCTGAGCGAGCTGCCCGCCCAACGGCGGACCATAAATCAAAAACTGCCTGCAGTTTCAGTCTCAGTTGCTGCTGCAATTCAAATGTTGGCGTTAACGCATGAAATATGCATATGGACAAGCAAGATTGCCCACGCTGTGCCTGTGTGTGTGTGTGTGTAAGGATGCAGATGCTGGGCAAATGTTGAATGCATTTCTTGCCGTTTTTTATGGCATCTAGCCATATTTAGTCATGGCTCAAGCAGGATAGCTTGAGGTTGCAACTAAGTAGTACTTGGATAATTAAATACATAATAAGAAATAATTTAATCATTATGTTTTTCATATAAAATACTGATAAACAGAAAGTCACTTAGAGTTCAATGAAAGGGTATATTTTAGTCGAGCACTGTTGTGTGTTTTATGTGTGTGCTTATTTTGATAGGACGCCAGGTCAAAGTAAACAGTGCTCAAACCATAAGCTGACTAACTGTCAAAATCTCGACTCGTTTGCCACAGTCTCAGTTTTGACGAGTTTGTGAAACGAAAAACAACCAATCCAAAAAAAAAAAAACTAGAAAAAAAAGTAAAATCAAATAATATTTAAAAAGAAACCTAAATATCAAAACAGAAAACAATCGTGAAATAGATAACATTTATATTTATTCAAATAATAGTTGAATAGAAAGCACACACAAGCAAAATGTCTGATTTGGACCCGGGTCCAGGACCCTCGACGCCCCGTCGACCCAGGCCGCCACCACGTCCCATCGGCTCGCCACGCGGACGAGGTGAGAGCTCGGCAGAAACCCGAACTGAGGGTGTCCAAAGTAATCGATCGCCAAGGCATACGGTGTGGCGCGATGGCAACATAATTCCATCTGTGCCTACCGAAATAGAGAGCTTACGTCAGTCCCGCTCCAACAGGGTGGTTAGATTCTTACCGTCCCTGGGCAATGAAGCAGTAAGCGATACTGATCCCGATCCAGATCGTCTGCGCATTTCAGGCAGAGAGGGGCAGCAGAAAGCAACACGCATTCTCTACACCACCGATGAGGAAGTGCGGGATGCACTCATGGAATTCGGCGTCTTTATCATATTTCTAATTCTAACCTCGCTCGGTGAGTAGACGAATATTTTTTAGCATAGTGAATTGAAAGATTCTATCAGATATGTAGACAGATTTGTAGTATATGTTAGAAATATGTTTATATAATATATGGTAGTCTGAATCTTGGATCTCTTTTCGTTTCATCTTTAGTGATTAGTCTAAAAGCACACTTCAATAAAACAGACTATTAATTACAGTGCATCCTTAGAATCGTCGTATGACATTATTAACGGTGCTTACTTAACAGTACTCACTCAACTTAACTTACTTAACAGAGATTACTTAGCAGTACTCACTGAACAGTACCCACTTTACAGTACTCGTACCTCACTTAACAGGGCACACTTAACAGGGCACACTTAACAGGGCTCACTTAACAGGGCTCACTTAACATCTTATTGGTTGAAAACATATTTCGACATTTAAGGGCATTTAGAGGAAACCAGTTTTTAAATGTTTCCTTGCATTTGAGGCTATGCATAGACTATATGTGGATGGTCTAAATTTGATCAAAACTTAATATTATCACAGTCACACTCTCGGTGCGTCACACGTATATGTTTTACTTTAACGACACAATGAGGAAACAATTTGCGGTACGTGAAATGGTTGTAATGCCATCGGTGACGATATCATTTGAGAAACTGATAACTGTACAAGACTTCTGGAACTATTTGCTGCATAATTTTCTGGTAACACTACATGGCGACATGTCCATAGTAAATACCGATGGGTCCCATATCGATGATGGTGAGGGAGTGGATTACTATGAAGAACCACCGCCCGAGCCAGGCGAAGAAGGACCACCGGAAGAAGAAGAAGGACAAATACCGGCAGAGGAAGAACCGGGCGTAGAAGAAGATTCGAATGAAGATGAAGACGAGGATGAAGATGAAGTCTTAGATGACAAAAAACGAAAGCGACAGAAACGTAGGCGACAGAAACGCGACAACAAAGTGGACAATCGAGAGCATATGGCCAAAGGACACACCCAATACGATTACGCCAACATGACGCACCTGGAGGGACGAGTGTTTCTGCATGAGAATCTAATGCTTGGTCCGCCTCGTTTACGCCAGATCCGTGTACGCAAGGATAGCTGCTATGTGAATGATGCCTTCATCCGTTATTTCAATTCGTGCTATGCCGCCTATTCCTCCGGAGCGGAACAGATTGGCGACGAGCACGGCGGTGCACCATATCGAACAATGAGCGAACTGGACTCGACACCATTGTGGACAACACTGGGTTTCTATAGGAGCGGTGGCTACACCATCAATCTGACCTACAACAAACGAAAGAATCTGCAAATTATTCAGGATCTGAGGAATAAACATTGGTTGGATCGCGGCTCACGGCTCTGTTTGATCGAGTTTAATCTGTACAATCAGAACACGGAAATCTTTCTGAGCGCCAAGTAAGTGCAGCATCATCTTAATCAGGGAGAGCTTCACTGGAAGATATTCCCGAAATATGGCTAGTTTTTGATAAGATCAAATTAATTTGAACGAGAACTTAATGATGATCAAGGCTGTAAATTATTTCTGAATATAAAATATTGCCAATTTTTAATGGCGTTCTTGGCACTTTCAGATTCATTGCGGAAATACCACCAACTGGTGGCGTTATACCACAGAGCCAACTGCAGACGGTTAAACAGTTCACGTTTTTAACGGATACAAGTCTAACGATGTCCGTTATCTATATATTCTGGTATATTATGGTTGTCTACTATAACATATTCGAGATCAAGGCAATACGTAAATCGGGCTTAAGGAATTACTTTCGATCGCTAATAAATGTGCTCGATTCGATTATTTTAGTTGTAAGTAAATAATTTAGAAGATTTTACTTAAAATTGATGACCATTATATTTATATATAAACTATACACATATATGTTATGAAGTTTTGTTATCTGGCTCTAATCTACAACGTGTGGCATACGGTCAACGTGGACAACATGGTCAGTAGGGCCAAGTTTGAGGAATCCTATCAAAGTTTGGATCAATTGTGCTTCTGGAATACCATCTATGTGGATATGATGGCAATCTTAGCATTTCTTGTTTGGATCAAGATCTTTAAGTTCATCAGCTTCAACAAGACACTCGTACAATTTACAACGACGCTGAAACGCGTAAGTGCGATCAACTTTAATTACAACTCTACACTTTTATAAATGGGCCTATTTTAGTGTTCCAAGGATTTGGCCGGTTTTAGTCTGATGTTTGGCATTGTATTTTTGGCCTATGCCCAGCTGGGTCTGTTGCTCTTTGGCACTAAGCATCCCGATTTTCGTAATTTTGTCACCTCAATTTTGACCATGATACGCATGATACTCGGCGACTTTCAATACAATCTCATCGAGGAGGCCAATCGAGTGCTGGGACCCATTTACTTTCTAACCTACATTCTGTTGGTCTTCTTCATTTTGCTGGTAAGATGAAGAGATCATATCTACGAATCATATCTGGACTCACTTAAGGATTTCTTTCTTGCTTAGAACATGTTCTTGGCCATTATAATGGAAACGTACAATTCGGTGAAGAGTGAAATTACTCAGGGTCGCAGTCAACTGGGCTCCTATATCTACAAGAAGCTAACATCGTTCATCTATTTTATCACCCATTGTGGACGCAAGCGGCATGCCCCACCCATTCACCAGCGGCCCAACGTCGACAATCAGGATTATGAGACGGATGATGCGGGTAAGAAAAGCTTTCAAGCGCCCAAAGTTCAGCTGCGTCGCAATATGACCGAGGCCGAGTAAGTATCATCAACTCAAATAAAATTAAATTCAATTCAATTATTGCAAACTTTTATGGCACGCAGGGCACAATACTTTGAAGATGTGCCCGATGATGTCAGGAACAAGGATATGTTTCGGTGGGTAGTCGTACAGTACTCATTGTCTATGCTGATCTTATATGTTCAATGTTCAATTCTCTCTCTTTCTCTTTCTCTCTCTCTTTTTCTATCTCTCACTTAGGCTTAACAATCGCGTCTCGCTGCTGGAGGAAATTTTGGAACAGCTAGTTACCAACATGGATGGCATTTTGAAGCGTGTTGAAAGAGAAGTCAAGAAAAACCAGTGAAGAACCAAATACAATTTAATCTATACTTAAGTATCTATTTAATTTATACTTAGATAGATAGTATCTAGAATTATTTTTTAAATTCTATAGGACTGAAAGGGGAAAATTAAGTTGTGCTTAAGAGAAGACGGGCAATAGAAAGAATATCGATACAAATCGATAGCAATAAAAGCCTCAAAAGTAAAGATATAGCCTTTGAACTATATAATATTAGGGTATATTGCTCAAAAAATTGTAGTAAAAGTAGATCGTATGAAATTCGCAGATCTCGCATATTGCGATTATCGAAGAAGGCAGAATTACAAAGCTATAGCTCTCCTTATTATT
The DNA here is from genome assembly GCA_035042305.1 of Drosophila glabriapex. Lineage (NCBI taxonomy): Eukaryota > Metazoa > Arthropoda > Insecta > Diptera > Drosophilidae > Drosophila > Drosophila glabriapex. Next base: position 12,895,205 of record JAWNLN010000008.1, read on the forward strand.
ATACAGATGGATCATATTGATCAACTTAAATATTTGAATTACCAAAATATATTTTCATGGTGAACAAACCACCATCAGCCTATTATTATGTATTTAACAGTGCCTTTCGTCCCAGTCGAGCTCTCTCGACTCGAGCGTTCTTTCACTTCTTATCTTATTTATTCAAATAAAATTAATTAAGTTTAACTCACAGCCCAAAACAAAGTAGCCACTAAAAATGCGCTCGCTAATCTTTGCCAAATCTGTGTACGGTTACCGCTTCCTTCCACCCTTCACCCCCGCCAATGTTTACCTTGCCCACAAAGGCATAGCGGAAAGGGGGTGGGGGTTGGGGAATGGGCAACAAAGCGTTGCCAACGAATTAAACTTTATATTTTGTACAACATGGCATGAGGAGACCAATGCCAAAAGGACAGAAGGATAAAAGGAGCACATCATTAAGTATCTATGTGTGTGTGTGTGTGTGTGTGTGTGTGGCACGCTAGAGGACAACACTGTTAGCCGCTGTGTTGCGGTTGTGGCACGTGTGTGGCAAAGGCAAAAACAGCTGTGTTGAAAGCAACAAAAATTACAACGACAACCAGACTGAGGCTGAGGAAAGTTATGAAACAAGTTTAGTGTTTACAAATTGCATTTAAACAACGTGTAAATGTAAAAGAAATTGTGCTGCGAGTTAGATACAAACATACTGAAAAGATATGCAACTTTTTAAAAATGTTATTAAAATATTCAGGTGTGAAAATTGTTAAACCAATTTATACACAGTTCATAGTTATGGGTGTGAAACGTTTTAAACCATGCTATTTTATTTACAAATTTCTACATTCACAAAGTTTTAGGAAAATTTTTAAGATAGGCTATCAAATCTGAACCGGAAACGGAACTGGAAATGTACCTTTTATTTTGTCAAAATTAACACATTAAAAATCAAGATACCGAAAACGAAACCAAATGCCAACAAAATATTTGTTAATCGATTCATGAATTATACTGGAACCTTTTATTCTACCCATCAGAATCTGGAAACAAAATTCGTTATTAAAAAACATGATTGAAATAAAATCGGAAAGCGTAGTTAAAACAAATACGGAAGTAACATCAATAATCTGGCAATATTCTCACAAATATATCTTATTTAACAAAGAATTAATTCTCGTTATTTGGCAATTGTAAATACAAAATATAAAATGCAAATTGAAAAACGCAATCATAATTGCAACAAAACCAGCAACTGCAATGTAAATACGAAAGCGAAAGAGCGGGATAGCGAGAGGGGGCCAGAGAGCAGCACTTGAAGGCTGCGCCAATTGTCGGCGTACGGGTGGGAGGGAGACAGCGCCATAATTACTTACCTTTATGCACGACAACAGAGAAATGTTAAAAATACGGCCATGCAGATCATGATGTTAACCATGATGATGGTGATGATGATGCTGGCGCTTGGCAGCTGGCCAGCTCGTATGCATTCACAAACATGGCGGCCACTTGTGCAAAAAATGCGTTAAGTGTCTGCGTCCAAGCGAAAGCAATATGAAATTGACGCGTAAATATTAAACAGGTAAATATGAAATGAAATGGCAGAAATTACAACGGCTTTTGCACTTATTTGCACAGTATACATCAACAACATCACTTTAAAGATATGCATTCAATTAAATAAACGCGTAATTTTTGTTTAATGTAATATTATAATCAGTGCTGCCCATCGAAGCAGCTAAAACAAGACTGCTGACAGCAGACTGCAAGAAGCAGATCTACTTAACAGCTACATTTGCGGTACATTTATCAGCAGTCTGTCAAGCTCAACATTTAATTGCAAGAGTAGCATAAAAAACATTTCGATAAGCGGCTTAGTTCAAGCTGTTTGGTCAGAAAAAAATTTAAATCAAAATAGATGCCACTCGTCAAACGGATGACGTGTAATTAACTGGCCATAAGTTAACCATTAATTAAACGCACAACTCATTAACAGCAATAAAACGTATTTAATCAATTTATTATTGTTGCAAATTAAAAAAAAAAAATTGAGATTGAGAGGATCACATAAAAACCAAGAAAATAAAAATGAAATAATGAGAATAAAAAAAGTTTGAAAACGGAAAATAACCTGTAACCTTTGCATGTCAAATTAAACTGAACGAAATGAATAATAATTGTCAGAAATACTGAGACATCAATTACTAATACAATCTTAGTTTTATGCATATATTCTGATAGAGCATAGACTGTTATGGGCCATGTCTAAAATGAGCCCCTAAAACGGAACGTTATGCGTAATGATCACAACTATGTAACACTCTGATGATTATGATATTATATACAGCACAGCAACCCCCACAAAGTTCAGTTCATCAAAATGCAGAGTGACGAAAACAACAAAGCGGAAATGGAAATGGAAAAGTTTTTATTCAACATAATATATATATTGAGTCGAACGATTTATTGGATCTGTCGTTTCTGTGTCTTTGGATCCTTCAGTTTCAATGAGAAATCGGGAAAATTATACATATGCCAACACTCAGTTTTAAAAAAAATAGTTGCCAGCATTGTTAAGATACTTTTGACAGGCTTAGAGAAAATATGTCTGGACATAACTTTTATGTACCCATATCCATTTTGAGCCATGCGAACTGGCACTATTATAAAATGGTTTATATCCTTCATAATCGGAAAATAAGTGCATCCTACGTATCGGTAATCAATGAAGTAATAGCAATACACAGAATAATGATCTCGACTTTCGACAGCATTTATTTCACTGTTGAAATCAATATTCTCATCATTTTTCTACTTGAGTCTATATTAAATGCTCTACAAATATGGAATCAACTTTCAACAACAGTTATTTGGATAACTAATTATCGGCAACTTCTCTTTGAGCTCTTCTATCAGCTTATTTTGATATCCTGGCATAAAGTTTTGCTTAGATGCCTGAAATCCTCTTTACATAATCTGGAGAACGGTCATCGTCATCAACAACAGATTATTCTCTTTTATGGACTATACTTTCGGATTTGGAAACTACATTCTCGAGTTACCAAACTTTGGTTAAAGCTAGCTGGAGCCCTATTTATCAGCACTTTGGCCCTATCAAATAGTATGTGCGAAGAGTTATTCAATATTATTTATACACAAAGTCAACCCACGGAGAAGTGGCATTCCTTCCTCAATTTGCAAATTAGCAACTGTTTGGCACCTCCTAGTCGAGTCTTCCTCTTGGGTCTCTGTAATAATCGCATCGAGAAACTAACCATACTCTTAAGTCAACAAATCATTCTCATTCACTTGTTGCAAGGACAAAAATCACTGAATCAAGTACAGTCAGTTCAAGAAATATTATCTGAACAGCTGTTGGAATGCAAGGTGAATATGTGATTAATATAATTATGATCTATATAATTACGCTTTCTTCTAGTTCAACTGTTTTGTTCTTCAGCAGCAAACACGACCGATCAGAAATCATATTTGATTGATATTGATTTGGCAAATGCAAATGATTAAATAGACACACTTCGTCCGTTCAAACCTAAAATGAAAAATGTCTTATAATCTCTATGATTTTATAGATTTTTAACCACTTCAATGTGTTTTTGAACTAAGAAATTAATTTTCTTTGAATTTTAAAATAATTTATGTCATGATTACTGATAATATTGATTTATACTGATTTTCATGTCCCAACTTAAATGTGAATTTAATTTGATATTTATTAATATTAACTACATACTACATATATGTGTAAAAATAATATTAGAGTCAATTAGAGCAAACCTTTAATGTTCCAATTTTTTGGAGTGCAACATTTGGATGACAAATTATTCTAAAGGTTACACACATTATATTAATGAGCTAATCAAGGCGCTTTTAGTTGCACTCCATTTGAGTTAAGCTAAACGAAGCCACTAATACAGAATATTATGCGTAATGATTGCACTAACTTATTATTCTGATGCGGATTCATCCAGCGAACTAACGCCACAAAGTTTAGTTCATCAAAATGCAACCTGGTGAAAACATTAAAGCCAAAGTGGAACACTTTTTATTCCACATAACAATCTATATTTTTAGTCGAGCGATTTATTGGATCTGTCGATTCTGTGTTTTCGGATACTTCAGGTTCAAAAAGGAATCGGGAAAATTGCACATTTGCGAACACTCATTTCCTAAAAAAATAGCTGCCTTCATCACAAAAGTATATTGTATATACATGGATAAGCATAACTACTGGTACTTTCAAAGTGTAGTTTATGCCTGTTTGTTAAAAAAGCTTATTGACAATATGTCTGGATATAACTTTTATTTGTATATGTCCATTATGATCAATGCGAACTGGTACCATTTTAAAATGGTTTATATCCTTCATAGTTGGAAAATAAGTGCATCCTACGTATCGGTAATCAATGAAGTAATAGAAATACATAGAAAAATGATCTCAACTTTCGACTACATTTATTTCACTGTTGAAATCAATATTCTCATCATTTTTCTACTTGAGTCTATATTAAATGTTCTACAAATATGGAAAACATTCTATTTAGTAAGAATTTATAAGCAATTACTCTTCGAGTTATTCTACTGTGCCTACTTTGTCTATCTGCTTATTTTGATATCCTGGCACAAAGTTTTGCTTAGATATATGAATTCCTATGTACGGAAAATGGAGAATGGCCAACGTTTAAACAGACGGGATCTACAACAGATTATTCTCTTCTATGGACTCTACTCTCGGATTTGGAAACTGCATTCTCGAGTTACCAAACTTTGGTTAACGATAGCTGGAGCCCTATTTAGCAGCATTTTTTCCCTAGCATTGAATATGTCCGAAGAGTTATTTGACATTATCTATAAACAAGGACAACCCATGGAGAAGTGGCATTCCTTCCTCAAGTTCCAAATTGGCAACTGTCTGGCACCTCCTATGCGAATCTTCCTTTTGAGTTTCTGCAATAATCGCATCGAGGAACTAACCATACTCTTAAGTCGAGAAATCATGCTCATTCACTTGTTGCACGGACGAAATGAAAAATATTCAGCAGAAGAAATAAGAATCACCAGACAGATGGATTGTGAGGTGAATATGTGATTAATATCATACTATATTTATGCTGTCAATAATATTTTGTGCATCTTAGTTCAACGGTTTTGCTCTGCAGCAGCAAACGCGACCGATCAGAAATCATATTTGGCATGTGGGACAAACGATTAACAACGAGTTCCTTTTATTATATCTTTGGATCGGTTTTTTGAACGCGATGTCTGATTTGCAGTATGAATTCGCAAATGTACATGAAAAAGTAAATGAAGTTCTGCCGTTTAGGAACAAAATACAATAAGTAAAAAGGAAGCACTTTTATACCCTCTATAATTCAATCGAGAAGTGTGTAATGTAGAAGAAGAAGAATACATGTGCATACCCATAAAGTATATATTCTTCACATTAAATAAATTCAGTTTACAATTGAACAGATGAAATTTGTGTTTACTCGTAAATATTCAATTAATTTGACGCTCTGTTAACTTTTAATACGTTTTATATATATATCAAGAATCGAAATATCTAGCTTCTTTTTGGAATACCCTGAAGTGATTAAAAATGGGACAAATTATGAACAATATATAATTCAGATATTAATGATCAGCTGTACGACTTTCATTAAGATCGAATAAGAAACATAGATTTAGTTAAGCAAACCTAACAGGAAATTATTCAATAAAAATTCAAAACTGATCTGTATATTCTATTGATATTTGTACTGCAATCTGAATTTAGTGTTGTGCAACTTGTGCATAATTGGTGGCAACCCTGCTTCTATGCATACAATCTACTGTTATTTGAAATGTTCTTTTGTGCATATTTCACTTACCAGCTGCTCTTGATGGCCTGGCTCAGAGTATTAAGAGATCAGCTAACGGAAATTTAACTTTTTCCGGGTTCATTTTGTAGTCATTAACTTATTCGGTTTTATGATTTACATACTCGCATTTGCCGAGTCCATGGGCTTGTAAGCCAACTCTGGCTGCAAATCTCCGATTAGCTCTATGTCAGCATTTTAAAGTCCAAACATGACTTTGTCTGTGCTTTGGATGCGTGGAGGAAACTGGATGAGAGAACATTTGTGATACTCATTCGAGTTGGCCGCTTTTTGTCGCCCGTCTTCAAATTCTTGCTGCTTGCCACATGCAACGATCGCATCGAGAAGTTGAATCAACAATTGAGGCAACAATTATTTCACATCGAATTATTGAATTCTCAACTTGAAGTGTTTGAAGCGAAAACACATTCAACAAACTCTTGGACATTGAGGTCAGTGGCATGCAACTAAGCCGAGTACATAAAATAAAAACAAAAAAATGTTTAATAAGAATTGAATATATTCTTTACTTCACACACACAGCCCATGAGGTATTCAATTTGGTATCTTCAACAGGCTTCGAATTTCAAAATTCTATTGATTTTTCTGTGCTGTTTGGTTTTTAATGCCACAATGATGTTGCAGCAGCAGGTATTCTGTCCAGAGCTGTTTTAATAAATAAATCTATTTAAATTTAATTCATGTATTTTGAAATGCAAAAATTAAAAACAACTAAATTAGGCATATTTTGTTCTTTTTTGGCATAATTTATATTTTTGCATCAATAAATATTTTGGCATGCATTTGTTATGCATTTAATACTCGTACTTAGACACAACATTGATATAATAATTTAATGAGTGCTGCTCGGCTCGTAAAAACATTTGAATTTGTTTGATGAGCTCAGTGAAAATGAATGCAGTTCTGCTTAGACAACTAAAACACTTATTACAATAATAATAACTAAAGCTAAATTGGTTGGCTTCACTTCAACAGCGGCGTCGGCGTCTTAAGCGATAATTTCTCAAATTTGGACATTGCTGCAATTGCCGATGGAGGCAGCTCAAAGACCTCCGCATCGGGATTATGGGGATAGTCCGGATTCGCAGCGGCGACATCATTAACAGCAATATCATTGGATATATCCACGGGCAGATAGCTCTCGAAGGCATCAATTGAATTATCCAAATCGTTTGTGGGATCAGCGGCGTCCAGTGTTGCCCACTCATCGTTGAATGTGTCACTCATCTCAATGGGATTGGCATTGGCATCCTCATCGTCCGATGATTCCAGTTCTTCGCGTTCCCGCTGCATCAGCGACTCGCGTTCGACTAGCTGTGAGGACTCGAAATTCGTTTCGTCGTCGTTGGCAAAGTTTTCAATCAGACTGTCTCTATCGTACAGCGGCATTTCCGTTTCCGTTTCTGTTTCCGTTACGGCTTCCTCATTATGCGCCATTGTGTCGACATCTTGAGTCAACTGCTGCAGCTGCTGCTCCTCGGCCTCATCCACCTCCTGCTGCACTTCCAGCTGTTGCCCCTCCTGCTGCTCCTGCTCCTGCTCCTGCTGCTCCTGTTGCTCCTCCTCCGGTTGTTGCGTATGCTCCTCCAACTCTAGCTGCTGCTCCACCTGCTGCAGTTTAACATCTTCCATTAAATCGGACATTGTTGCGTTAACAGTCTGCTGTTGTCTGTTCTCAGTTCCCTCGGCAATGGAGTCTTCAATGGGCGAACTGGAGTCAAGTGTGGCTGTAGTTGTTGTTGTTGTTGTTGAGCTTGTGCTCTGTGTATGTATGTGTGTGGTTGTGTTTAATGGGTGCATCAGTTATGTGTGCATAAATAAATTGAATAAGAGTTTGCATTACTTTTGTGTTTGCCAATTAAGTGTGGTATTAGTTTTTAGTACAACCAGTCGCTGCCACATGCAAATAAATATTAATAAAAACTTACAGCCAAGAAACGTGTGTGTGCCGTCCACGCGTTGTATATTTCAACTAAATGGCCGCTTAGCAAGCATTGACTTTTATACATAGGGTTTAGCATTACGCATAGCGACGCTGACTCATCAGCAGCAGTCAAGCTTGGTTTCGGACTCAGAGAGAGAGGGAGAACGTGAGCGCGAGAACGAGAGTTGTTAGCAGCGACGCTGTTAACCTATCAGCATTAGAGAGCAGTGAATGAGAGACAATATCAGCAGCAGCGCTGTTAAGTTATCAGTCTACCGTTGCTGGACTAATTTATAAATGATCATTAAGCTGTGCTTTCAGACTGAGATAGATAGAAAAGAAGACAGCAGGAGCAGAGTAGAGTTAAGATATCAGCACTCTCTTTTGTTTGGCTGTGCTCTCACGCAACTGTGAACGGGCATTAGCAAAGGCGCTGTTAAACTCATAGCGTTCTGATTGCTTAACTGCCCTTCCTTAACATGTTTCCATCTTTCGCTCTTACGTGTGAGCCGTGCTTACTTCTAAGCTGCTCTACTTCCAGTTGTATTTCCCCAATGTTAAGTTGACAATCTTTTGTTGCTAAGCTAATGTGTAAGCTTCTCTTCTCCTACTTCGCTCTGTTACTCAGACATTGCGCTCTCGCTCCCACTCACACTTGCTATTGTGTTAGTCGACATTAATTTACATTTCTGCTTATTATGCGTCGCCTCACACATGATTCACCTTCGTCTGATAACATTAGGTTCAAATTGTATTTATACCTTGCAAAAAAAATCAGCATGCGACATGTGAAGTGCCCCCCGCCTTGTTATTCACTCACACACACAAACACACAGAGAATATTTGTTGGTCACTCGGTCGATCAGTGTAATGTGTGACGTCACAAGCTCATTATTTATTCCCGAGTTTGACAGCCTTCCCTCAGTCACTTAATTCTATTTTTGTTTGTTACAAATTGCGAAAAAATAAATAAATTCACGGAAATTTGTCTTAATAATGTGTTTATTTTTATTTTTTCCGACGCTCACTTAAATCTTTTGATGATTAAATTGCTTAACAGTGGCAACCACAAATTCTTCAACTAGTATCGTAAAATGAGTCACGCTATCTGAATGATTATTTCCGGGGAACTTCTCGAGAATTGCGATGCTAACTTAAAATTGTATTCTTGCATGGATGAGTGATATTTTATGCTAATCGATTTAACATTCTTTAGCGCTTATTAAGTTGCGTCATAAAAAAAATTAACTTTCTGTTAAGCTGTCTTGTAAATGGGGTATTCCTTAAGAAACTGCCTGAGTTATGCATGCCAATTTTTAATATAGAGACACTCCCTCAACCTCAAACTCCTCCTCCCCCTACTGTTAATTCTTTCCAGTTTAACAGTCTGTTTTACGCTGCATATTTCATGTGTGTGCACTGAGGTTTTACAGTTTACAGTCAACAGGGCCCCGCTGCTTTTTGCTCATTTCATGCGCACTTTGTGTGAAGCCACCCTGTAGAACGAACACATCCCGTCCCCCCGTCCCACCCTGTACCGTAATGTTTAAATAGCGCGTAAAAAAATCGGGCACATAACAAATTGAAATGCAAGTGCACAAAGTAATTTTGTACAAAGTTATGAAGGGCTACATACATTTATGCGATAAATGCGGTTTACATATACATATATACCAAAATTGTACATTTTTTTAATAGTAAATTATTAATATAAAATATCGCACATTTATTTGGCTGTTTGACTGGCGAGCGACAGGCAAAATTTTGCTTAACAGCCTTCAACAATTTTCACAAAATATTGTGGGTGTGTGTGTGTTATTCCATATTAATATTTATGAAAAATGTATATATATTCAAATAAATGCATGTGCTGAAAGTTTGGGCTACCAAAACCGCAGCTTTCAATATCCGCGTGTTGCAAAAAACTGAACTGCATATAAATTGAATAAATTTTTGCCACTTTTTGCAATAGTTTCAACTACCCGACAACCATGTAAAATTTTAAATTTTGTGCAGATATACATATATATATATATATATTGATATGTTTACATGTTGCACTTACGCTTTAAACTTGTTCATAATTGCGCATTTCATTCTTTTTTCATATGGTCATTTATTAATTTTTCTCTGATTTATGTGATTACGTACCAAAAAAAATAATAATAAAGAAATACCAAAAATAACATTCTCTTTCAGACAGCAGTCAGCGCCAAGGCGACATTTAACTTTCACTATAAAAAACCCTTTGAAAACTATATATTATAGTAGTTCGATGTTGATGATATCTATGTAAACAGAAACGTTTTCATTTGTGATTGATTGTTCCTAAATCAGCTATATGATGTAGTGATTCGATCTGTCAGAATCCGACATATTTACTGTTTGTGATGCTAATCAACAATATATACAAGCTACGGAGTCGGAGAGGCCTGCTTTAGTGAGTTTAATTAAGATATATTGTTGAACATAAAGGTTTGCAAGAATTAATTTTTCAATCGATAGTTCATAGTACATGCGATTTAGCTTCTTCGACAATATATATCTGCTAGTAATTCTCCTCATTTCAACACAAACTACACAGGATGATTATAATACCCTTTAAAAGAGCATACAAAAAGAGAGTAAAAATGGCAACACGCAAAATGCTCGAAAGTCGCGTGCTCGTCGAAATTCGATATAATAAATTCTCATAAATACTACACGGTTGCCAACTGCCACGCCCACTTTTTGGTGCCCCTGTATACGTCCAAGACAAGGATTTATGTGCACGACGCACATGACTTTTAATATAAATTAATTTTTATTATGGCTAAAAGTAATTAATGGACTTGAAAAACCGCATATATGATGCATGTACCGTTAAATTGCTGCAACAACTGTTAATGGTGGGGCAGCAGGCAGCATTTGTGCATGTGGCATGTGGATGGCAACCCTGATTTGCACGTTGCCAGTTGTAAAATGTCATGTGCCCATAAATTGCATTTGCAAGTGTGTCCTAACATAACTTGATAAGGCTTGTTATAAAATTACATATATATCAACTTTTGTTTTTGGAAATTCTTTTTTAATTTGGGTTTCTACTAATTGCGTGCAGAGCTTTTAGCGTGTAGAATTCAGAAAATCCTAGAAATGACCTAACAAGACTAAGGCAGTATTTTAAACCGGAATCGAAACTGAAATTCGAGCCAGTAACCGAAAGCGATATTATTTCCCTAAAGACCGTATTGGTAATAGCCAGTATACATTAAATATAAATATTTGTTACATTTCTTTTTCAATTTTGAAAAAATCAAAATACCAAAGCGGAACTAAATACCGGAAAAAAATAATTTTAAACCAATTTATATTTTTTACTGAACCTAAATTCTGTTCGGTTTGACACCCAGCTTTATACTCATATTACTTTAACAAAACTAAACATAGTTTTAAGCTTCAGAGAACCAGCTAAACTTTTATTCTTGTATTTATTGTTTACTCACAGAAAAAGTTACGCAAATTTGCAATTGTCAGAAAGTCGCTCAATTATGCAATTAATCTATGCATATTTTATATCACAGCAGATTGCTATTAGGAATATCGTAAGTTGTTTTTTTTTTACCATAATATATAATTTATTTTTATGCGTTCCATTGTCACATAATAATAAAATGCATAATTTGTTTGCATTATTAATTTAGGTGCAATGACGTTAATCCGAAAGCAAGCAAAAAGCGCACCAATAAAAATATGTCTATCTAAAAAAACAAAGATCAACAAATAGAGAGGAAAAAATACTCTAAATAATGCCCGACTAGTGAAGACCCTTTAAGCTTACTACTACGAATTGTATATATCAGAATATAGAAATCAATAAGTAGAAAATAATGTATCGATAATTATCGATATTTGTTGGGCTCGTCTTAACTCTTTTCTTTCTTTTTCACTTTTCAGTTTAATTTGTGTGTGCCCATTGTTTTACCTCCTACAGGGTATAAAATAAGTAGAAAAATCTAATTGTACAATTAAACATTTTGTCGTGTTAATAAAATATTTATGATTGCGGTGGCTGATGCTTTATTGGCCTGGCAAATTAACAAAACTTAATTATGGCTTCAACAACAACCGCAATAGAAAAAAGTAAATAAAAATATAACAGGCAAAACAGGCGAAATTTAAAAATATATAAATTGCCTAATAGCAAAAGCAAATTTACACGCTAAATTGCTAAGCTTAAAACTTTGAAGCAAAAAAAATTAGCAAAAGATTAATAGTGAAAATATAATTAAGTAGAAACATATGCAAAGACCCGCAGCCAGGATTTTCTCACACCAGTTGCCTTAACTTAGAAACTTATTAAATTAGTTGTAAAATAAAATCAAATAAAAGCAAGCAAAAATATATACAAATAGTTTTTAGATATCTTTTTAGTTTTATGCAAAACTTTATTTGAAAAAAAAATATTAGAAATGTATTTTTTTATTTATATATGTATATATATATTACAAGTTTACATAATTGGCTCAATATACATGAAGTTTATTAAAAGTTTATAGTTTATAGTAGTATATTGTCGGTTAGTAGAGATTTTTTTAATATTTTTTTTAATTTTTTTTTTTATTGGCAAGACATTTTTGCATTAGCTGTTTAGCTAGAAATGCTGTTTAAAGTTTTTTTTGTTTTTATACCTGAGGTTCATCGATGTCGCGCACCTCATTGTCCTTGGACTGCTTCTGGAGCGGTTCACGGCGATCGGTCTCATCCTCCTCGGATTCCTCCGGCAATTGGGTGCGTTTCGGTGGCGCCGAGGTGCTGGGCGCACTTAGCGGCTTAAATTCACCCTCCGAGTTGGTAACACCCTGGGCAACCTCCTCGCCACTCTCGAGGGGACGCACATTGACCAGACGCACCTTGAACAAACTGTTGTTATCACCATAGGTGGTCTCATTGATCTCCACCTTATGACCATCAACCACCTAAATGCATTTCATTTTTAATATATATCAATTGAGTTAGAACAACAACAACAAAGTTGTTTTTTATTTATTTATATATGTCTCACCTTAACCGTTGATGTGGTATTGCCATTCTTGGTGTTCAGCGCTGTCGGCAGTCTCAGGCCGAAGCCAAGCGTTGGCTCTGCATCCGATGTATCCCCATCACCGGAGCCAGCATCACTCGAATCCACGAGAATGGGCCAGAAACGAGGACGCAGGCGGCGGAAAATGTCTGCAAAAGAAAAAAAAAACGAAAAATGGGATGCATAAAAAATTTTTGTGTCTAGTCTCTTGTATAATTTCACGCCAAAGCAGACTGGAATAAGTTGTATTGGAAGAGTTTCTGGACTAGCAATTGCCCTGTACGTAATTCAAATATATCGATATTTATCGATTTGCGAGGAACAGTGTAAGTTCTCAAACAAGCCAAAAAATTAAGCCTACACATCAAATTCTATTCATTGTCTTTGTCTTGGTTTAATTTAATACAACACATATGCAAAAAGGCTAAAAATCTATCTTTGCGGATAGATGAGATCTGCACTACAAGTTCTGTGCTTTGTTTTTGTCCAATTTCATTTCTGAATTTGGTGTTTATCGATAGCTATTTAAAATAAAAGTTAAACAACAGCTGAAAAACTGAAATCTACATGCCAAATACTTTAGCTTTTCTTTGTCACTTTTAATTTCCGATATATTCAAGTATAAAATAGTTATTGATATTTATCGGTTTACAAATGCTGCACATTAAATGCCCCTTTAAGAATGTATAGTGACTACAGGGTATAATGTTAAAATAGAAGAGCCACACTCCCAAATTGAAATAGGTAGGAGCAGCTAGAAAAGCGAACAGTGCTGGGAATTGTCGCAGGTGTTGCAAAGTGCCAAAGTGCCATCTGGCATCGACTTGGCGCTGGTTCTTTTTCGGGTTGCTTTTCTTATTGCTGTTGTCATCTCTTTGATGACGACGCCCGGGCGCCCAGACGCCCAGACGCCTTTTGCCTTGCTAATGCGTTTTTCTGTTTAAATTCCCTAATCCGCGAACGCACTACAATAAAAAAAAAATAGTAAATGAAGCGTTTTCTGTGTCGCCCTTCGTCTGCTTGTTTACCTAATCCTCTTTGCCACCTTGTTTCCCTTGTTTCATCACACACACACACACACACTCTTTACACTCATTTTTCTTTACTCTTTGTGTGTGGGGCAACCTTGTCATAAATACTTGACCGCATTGTTTAGCTGGCTTTGGCATGTTGCAATTCATTTGCTTGTTGCATTCTAATGAGTTTAGAGGGAAAGAGAGAGAGAGAGAGAGAGACGCCTTTAAATACTTGACCAGCCAAATGCTTGACATCATTTTTCTAACTACAATCGGCCACCTTTGAACTTTGCTGAAGGTTCTTTAACTTTGCTGGGCGACAACTTTAATGGCAAGCAATTCGAAATATATTTTTGTCAATTTGCTAAAGTTTTTGTATTATTGCTTTGCAAAGGTAATAAGACTTGACAACATTTTATAAATTGACTGTTGAAGTTCAGCTTAAATTTTAAATCAAATTCAGAAATTGTTGGAAAGAAAATTAATTTTATATAATTCAGATAGATGTAGATATAATCAAGATAGTGTTTTACCTTATCAAGTTCCTATTATGAAAACATTTCAATTGTCCCTAATTATTCCTCAACCGTTCTTTAATCTATTAATATCTTATCAAAGCGTTTTATTATCAATTAACTTTTAAATACTTATAAATCCGTCAATTCATATTGGCTAACTGCTAAATTGAATTTCATAAAATTAAACAGATAATTATTATCAAATATATAAATATTAAAGTAATTGTTAGATTTAAGAGGCGCCTGAAGAAAAATAGCATAATTCATCCCACGTAGAGTAAAGGAATTCCACACACACACACTTTTTTGTGCAGTGTATGCTTAGTAGCGAAGCTAATGAAACTTTTCACAGTCTTATTGTTGTTTTTGCGTTGTTATCTTTGAAGCTGTTGCTAAATAAAAGTTTCTTGCATATAAAACGAGCCATTGGCTTAAGAACTTTTGTCAGCGTATTAGTTGGCAAAAGATTTATGAAGTTTTAGCCACTCATCCCTGGCTAAACAGGCAGCATTTTATAAATATTTATGTCTTCTTTCCTACTTCTTCATCCTCTCATATATATATACATTTATTTTTTGCCAAGTCTCAAACTTTTCACTTTTAATGGTCAGCAGAGTTTTTGACCCAGCCTGCACATGCATATCAATATAAATACAGAAATATAAAGACTAAAAACTTTGACTGCTTCCCCCCACAAAAAAAAAGAACATTTCTGACATAATATTTTGATAAATTGTTTACTCCCAAGTTTATCAGTGTCTGTGTGTGTCTTGTTGTGTATGTGTATGGGTCGAACTTTCTGCTGAACTCCAACGCAGTGTTGTAAAATGGATCTACCAAACAAGGAGTGGAAAATGTGAGCAAAGCGGCACGTTGACTAATTGCCTGGCTCAAATTGCAGAGCTTCCCCATTATAAAATTGAAGAAGACTTTGCTCAAGCCTAAAAGTTTGCAAACACACTGAGAAAAAAGAATCTACAATATATATTGTTGCTTAAAGAACATAATTGAAGTATATATTATATACTTAAGATTTGGGTGCTCTGTTAACTGAAATTTATTCTCTGATAATAAGCGAAAATAGCGTCAAAGAATCTAAATTGATTAAAGCCAAAAGATCCCGATCCAATAATATATTATTAATTACACGCAGAAAACCCAGAAACAACTTAATCGGACCAATTTCCGATTAGCTTTTTTCACCCAATCAATAATTTGTTGCCTCGGCTTATGCTTCAATAAATATGGATTGAATCCTATCGTTTATCGTACAACGAGTTCATTAAGGGTATTCCAACTTTAGCATAGTCAAAAGTGTTGATTCGCTGGCAGGTATAATAAAATCTCTCATCATGTAATAAGCATAACAATGAAAAGTGCATTAAATGCATGCTGCATTTTGTAATTACTCGTTTGTATGCCTCACTCTCCCTCTCTGGCTTAATGAGGCAACATAAAAATTTAATTAAATGCAATTGCAACATGCGTCATGTGTGGCAGTCATAATATAAAAAAAAGCAAAGAAAACTCACCGTCAAAGGAAAAGCTGGGAAAGTGGAAAGTCGATGGACTCGGCTGCAGGAATGGATGAACAGCACCTGTATCGACAAAGTCACGGAAATCCGTATTGCCAGACTCCGGACGAGCAAGTGGCACATCAATCACCTCAGCATCATCCTGCGGACTGTTGCGCGCTGCAAGAGAATCAGAAAGAAAATTTGTATTAAAATATATTAATATTATTCATAATTAAAAGATGCAGCTAAAGCTTAATTTGCCATAAATTAGCCGCATTAACTGCTGGCGAAATAAGCCAAATCAGCAAATTCGTAAGCCAAAACCGCAAAGCGTCGACTACAAATTTTTTTCGTTTTATTTTGTTGTATTCTGGACCCTTTCTGGCTAATCGTTTAGTGGCCTCATTAGCGCTCATTGGGGTTTTCTATTTTTGCATAATTTGTTGCTGCTAATGGGGGGTGGAAGGTGGATATATCTTGAGCGCCCCTTTTGAGACTGACCTTGGGTAGAGAAGCTGCCTGAGAAACGCTGATGAGACCAGTTATTTTTTATAGCCTTAATGGTTATAATGAAGAGCGAGCGCCTGTAACAGGCAGAAGTAAGCAGCTCGAAGCACATAAAGTATAAATATTCTTGATCAGCAATTAACAATCTACTCACAACTCGTCTGTCTGTAGAAACAAGCCGAACTCAGAGACTTTAAAAGCTAAAGACTTTAAATTTGGCAAATAAGTTCTCGTATGCCAAGCGCAGATTAAAAATTTTTTAAATTTATCGATATCTCCAACCGTTGCGCATTTATCGATACAAATCGATTTCTGATAGCATTAAAGGTCGTAATTGTAAGGATGTAGCCTTCTATTTGATATATAGCATACCCAGACACATTATCATTAGGATCGGCAAAGAAGTCCAACTAATATCAGCTATTCAGCTATTTATTTAACAGACTTGTTTTAAAATGATATTTTATGCATATATTTCTTATATATTTTATATTTTTGTTTTCAATTAAACACCATCCTTATGTTTAAATTTCTGTTAGTAAAAATATTTGTTTAAAAATTCCTTTCGATTCAATCAATATTATTTCACTCTGCTTCAAGTGAAATGCAGTTGTTGAAACTAGGCCAAGGAGCTTTGGAAAAAAACCGCAAAGTGCCTAGAGCAGTGGGGTTAAATAAACAAGAAAGCTTGTAGTAGCTCAGCCACAATTTACAATCAGTCAGTCAGGCAGGGCAGGGCAGCAAGTGCAGATAAATGTGTCCCAACTCGGCCATGTTGCACTTCATAAATCTCAAGCAGCTGTGAGTGACATACTCACTACATACATACATACATACTTGTTGTACAACAAGTGGCAGGAACAGAAATTGTTCAACTAACGATGTTAAAAATAAGTCAACCAAGTTGAGACTTGACTTGCAATGAAAATGAGAGAGAGAGGGAGATCGAGAGAGAGAGATAGAGATAGAGAGAGAGAAAGAAGGGTTTATAAGCTGCGTAAAGTGCGTAGATGAAAAATGAAAAATATACGTGAACCCACCTAAGGGGAAGGAACCTCAACTGAAGAGGTCAGAAGACGAATGCACCTCGAACCATTCACTTTTTTAAGCCGATTTATGAGAAACACACACCAGACTCGCAATATGTTTGCTATAATATATATATATATATGTATATATACGACAACGACAAAGAAAAACAACAAATTGTCACACATGAATGTCATTTACAAGTGCAAATGTTTACCCTTTGTGGCGCTGCTGAACAAAAAGTGGGCTACAAGCTGTGAAATATATATGCCGAGCTGGATATATATATTTATAAATATTCATATGCTGTGCAAATAACTGTGATATTATACTCAGTATAATAAAATGAAAACTGAACTTACAGCTCTGAGTTAAGACTTTTTAGACTCAATTTTGAACATTTTAAGGAGTTTTAAATTTTAGCAAAGAAAACGAAATTTATAAGCCGCATTTACAGCATTGTTTTGAAGATTTTATGGCCACGGTTAGAGATCCTAAATATATCAGAAAAACGAGGACGAACGAAGACGGAGACTTGACTTTTGATTTCATGTATTTAGCTGGCTTCAGCGAAGTGTTTCCTTTTTTATGTATTTTTTAACAAGTAATTGTCAAGGCAAAAAAAATCACTATTTAATTGTTTATCAAACAGAAACAAAATCAAAATTGTTGTGTTTTAATTACAGTCATTAC
Source organism: Drosophila glabriapex (assembly GCA_035042305.1). Lineage (NCBI taxonomy): Eukaryota > Metazoa > Arthropoda > Insecta > Diptera > Drosophilidae > Drosophila > Drosophila glabriapex. The sequence goes on from JAWNLN010000008.1 coordinate 12,913,341, forward strand.
TAACACGCAAGTTGAGTTGTAAATTCAAACTGAATCTTTTACTTTAAATCAGCAGCAGGGGTTTTATGATGATGATAACCCATGCAAGGAACGTTGACATTTTATGTATTGTTTTTGCTTATTCTAAAAAAATAAAAAATTTATTTTGTTTTAAGTGGTGCCTGCTGAGTTTTCTGTACCTAAACACTAAATCTATTCTAATCAATTAATTTATTGTCCATGAAGGGTTCCAAATGTTGTTCATTCTTGAACAGTTAAATATAATTTTATGTCATGCTATCAAGATTTAAAGCTTCTATCTTAAAATGTAAGTTTGATAAACCAAAAGAAAAGTAACACTTTATAAAACCAGCTCGTTCAATTTATTAACGCTTAATTTAAAGTTGCTTCGTTAAAAAATCCAGAGAACTTTTATAGCTCGCCTTAACTTTTTTTTTTTAAATATTACTTCACAAACTGATCTTAAATGCGCAATTCGCACAATTTAAAGTGCTCGTAGTTTTAAAAAGCCAGCTAGACTCTTGCACATAAAATATTTAATGGGTTTACATATGTTGAATACCTTGAGGCAACTTGCTGCAAGCGAAAATTTAAATGTGTTTGCGTGAAGAATTTATGAAAAATAAAATCCAAAAATGTTTTACGCCCCTTCAACAAAGCAGAGTTATTAGTCATGCGAATGCTAAACACAAATGAGCGGGAGTTGGCCTAATGAAAACATCTACATGGCATATTCATTAATTTTCCAATAATTAAGTCTCGTGCCCCATGCACACAACGGTACTGTTTACCCATACCCTCCCCCTTGGGCTGTTGCCATTGTTACGTTTCGACTGAATTATGAAATTAATAAAAGCAGTTGGCGCAAATTCGCCGAGCTCGACGCTTTTGTTCTAAACACAACGAATTTTGTTGCTAATTATGTAAAGGTTAACTGCAGTAAGCCCCAAAACGGGTTTGGAGTGTGCACAACCACACACCCACCCACACCCTCTCTCTCGTCTTTTTGCTGAGACGCCACAAATAAAATGCCGAAAAAGTGCGCCTGGCAAATCACTTGGCCTGCGTTTTATGGTGCTAATTGCCAGCAGGCAAAAGGCAAAAGGCAAAGGGGCGGTTTCTGGCCAAGATTGGAGGCAGGTCCTCCGTGTTCCTCTCTGTGTGAGCGTCGTCAATTAATTAACATAATTGTACAATTTTGCATAATTTACTGTGAGGCGATTTTTCTGTTTTTTTCTTCTTCGTTTTTTATAATTTTGCTTCTCACTTTTTGGTGTAGAAAGGGGTTTCTGAACTTGCGAAGCTGGATTGTTGAATTTATGAAATTATTTCAGGGAATGGTGGAGCAACATATTAAGAGATTAAATCAGAAATTCAAAGCGGAAACGGAAGTGGAACCGAAACCAAAATTCAACTTAAACTGATTGCTTGACAAGGAATCAAACCGAAACCGAAAAATTATTGCAAGTCAACCGATTCAAAGGCAAAACCCTAATCGAAATTCCGTAATAGACATTTCCTTATAGCGAATACGAGTGGAAACGAAATAGTTTCCTAACATTAACCAATTGAAACCTCAACCAAAATTAGACAATTCTTGCTAGGGAATCAAACCGAAATTTAACGTCTGAAATTCAAAAGAAAAATTCCCTGATTCTGTGATTCTGTGATAGCATAGAAATTGCCCGATTGAACCAGAAGCAGACCCGAACCGAACCGAACCGACCAATCGAAATTCGGTTCACTTCGATTCCCTTCAGTTTGTTTAAAAGCATTGATGACTTCTTTCCTAACTTAACTTCTTTCTTTCTCATCTTTCTTAGCTTATCTTGACTTCAACTCTAAACCGGATTTCCCACAAGCTAACTGCATAATTTTATCCTCTACATCCAGTTAGCTATCTCCATTAAGTTTAGCTTAAGAAATCTTATTGTATACAGATTGCAGGCAATCATTTAGCAACTTTTGTAGAGCTTTCGAAAAGATTTGCAAATCCAACTAAATCAGTAAGTGCAGCTGCCACCCTTTTTCACTCAACTGCAATCATAATTACTTGCTACTCAGTGCGCCCCCAACTTGGGGCTGCCTAAGACCGGCACACGACTGCAACCCCTATCAACTGGCAGGGGTTGGCAGAAACATCCTGTAACTATTATGGCAACTTTTTACATTAACCAAAGTACGAGCTATTAAAAATTCATTAATCGCACGCAACAGTCGAGCAAAATAAGCCATAAAAAATAACGATTAGGGGAAGGTGCTCGCCTAGGAGAATACCCTGCAAAATAGTTTTAAAGAACTCAGAGGAATAATATACAAATGCTTAAAAAAATATGTATTTCAAAGATTAAGACTAACTTCTATAATCTAGAATTTAATTTGTAGAACTACAGATGACAGATGACAGATGACAGCTGCACTTGGCTTAACATACCCGCTTCAATCGCTTTACGACTACAGGGTAGAAAAAAAGAGAAAAGAACTGCACGGCAAAAGTTTAATTGATTTGCGTGCAAAATGGCAAAATAATTGATAGATAAAAGCGTGCCAAATTTAATGAGAATTCGCCTGCAGAAAAAGTGGCGAATATTTACAAATTTTGCAATACGATAATTATGAACAGAAAAAAAAAAAACGAAGCAGACAAACTCGTCGTAGTTATAGTTATTAATTAGAAAAGTTTTGCGGCGCCCAAAACTGACCACAATTCAGAATTGATTTTGCTGTTGGGGTGAAATGTAAAATGGAAAATGGAAAATTGTGAATTGTGAATTGAATTGCAATTTGGGCAACTGTGGCAAGCTGTGTCGATAGAAGCTGATGCGATTGATGAGTCTCGTGCCACATATGTATTACATTTGCTGGCAATCAGTCCGCAACTCATAATTGCAAAACACATGCGCTTTTGGCCTGGTCAAATATATTCAATTTTCGTGGTCACTTGAACATTTTCAAATTTTGTTTTTCGCGTTACAATCTACACTTTTAATTACCGCAACTGCCACACAAAAAGCGCATTTCATAGTTTTGCCAGCAATTTGCCACAGCAAAACGAGACAAGTTTGAGCGTACAAAGCCAAAGCACACACATAACACATACACACTCAGACACACACACACACACACACTTAGTCATATATGGTAGCCATGGCAGTTTGTAATTATCGCACATATTTATTTGGCATTTGTCTCTGGGCCCAGTTAAATACTCGTCGCACTTCTCATATCTCATATTTCAAACGAAAACATTTTGCTGCCAGCCTGCCTTTCATTTGATTTGTGCCTGTCAAATATTTTGAACATTTCGATATTCGAGCCAGGCCTTCAGCAAACACAAGAAATTATTTAGCAACATTTGACAGCAATATCAAATATTAATATTAATATGCTTGGCAGAGGCAAAACTCAACCCAACCGTAAAAAGAATGTTTGGAAAATGCCCAAAATGCAAGCCAATATTCAAATTAATTTATATTTGATAATGTGAAATTTGACTTCTCTTTGTGAGATTTCATTAAATATTATTGTACAAAGATTTCTTGAATTTCATATTGTTGCTATCAGCTTTAAGTCGAATCAAAAAATTATGAGAAAATAATGTTGGAGAGAATTATCTTTTTGAATGCAGTTAAAATGTATTTTAAATTATTGTTAGTGTTCCCACAAAGCTTGCTACAAGAATTGTATTTAAGATGTTTTTTTATACTTTGATACCCTGGCAAATGATATTATAATATTGTTGTGACGTTTTGTAGAAGACGTTTCCGACTTCTTAAGGGTAAGGAATAATGAGCTTTTGTATAAGAAAACGTTTACCTCATCAAGTTATCAAACCAAACTTTATGTTCCCCATATTTAAACAATCGCTCGGTTTCTTAAATTTATAATGACGGCAGTTCGACTGCCTTCCTCATGACAATTTCAACTTCGACCAGCTTAAGTTGATCGTTCCTTTGATAAGCAGCAAACCGGATCTCTCCACACTTCCTTCATAGCATCAAACCTATCGGCTGCAATTAATGTGCAGCTCCCAATTATAATCAACGCAAACATGGCATATCATCTCTCTGATAACCCACCCAAGCCCACACCCAACTAAACACCGCTGTTGTCCATCAATAGCCGGTGTTTGTGTCGCTATCGTGGATTCCCTTTCACTCGGCTGCCAATCAATCGCTAGTCAAGTGACCCCAACAAACACAGTTAGTCAATGTGTGAAGAAAGCGGAGCACAAAGGGGGAACTAATTCCCCTTCTCCAATTCGCGTTGATAACTACAACTACGCCGTAACCACTAATAGGCAACGCATCCGCAACAGAAATCCCCGGACTCTGGAACAGACTTCAACTCCCCCAACCCCCCTTCAGCCTGCTTCTCCTTTCTTTTGGTTGCGCATGACATTAATCAAGCCTAGTCCAAAGTCCCCACATAAACCAACGCCATCGCCACCTGCATCCACAACATCATCATCATCATCATCATCATCCTCATCATCCACATTCACATCCACATCATCATCATCATCTGCAGGGGTGGCCAAAAAATCATTGTAGACATTTGTAATTAGAATTGATAGCAAGCAGGCTGCTGGCAAAAGAGTTGCCGAGAGGGGCCTCGATAGGTAACACCTTCCCCCCTGCAGTGTAGTATATAAAGCACCCACACACAACACACACTCACTTACACTCACACACACACAATGAGTGTTGCAGTGCAAATGCAGAGCGGGCGATTCCACTGCGGCTGTTGTTAAACAAATTTCATTCTAGAATTCATTGCAAAGTGAATGGGGTGCGGAAATGAATGAGTGTGTGTGTAGATTTGTGTGTGTGTCTGTAGATTTGTGTGTATACACATCCAGACACTACTGTGCACTACATACATACATTTTGTAGCTTAAAACATTGCGACACGAGCTCATCTCCAAAATGCACCCAAAAGGTTTGCTCATGCAGTGTCCATCATTTGTTAAAAGTTCTTTTTTTCTCAGCAGCAGCAGCGCAGCCCCTAGCCAATAGGGGGTGTGTGTGATGGCTGTTGAGGGGCTGCCAATGCGTGCTAACAAAATATCAGCAGACGTCAATTGAATGGCATTTCACTTGGAGGCTAGGCTGACAGCTAACTGGGCTTGGGGACCACTTTCACTGGACGAGACGAGAAAAGGCCCCATTTTCGGTCAGAATTGAATTTTCAGGCTTGGGTTTCACTTTCGGCTCAAATGCTGTTGACACTTGGCAGACAGAGAGGGGTAGGAATGAGAGCTAACTGACAGTGTGTGCAACTGTGTGTGTGTGAGAGTGTGAGAGTGTGTGTCTGTGTGTCTGTGTGTGCCTGAACATCAAACTAATTTTGCTCCTGCTTGGAGTTCTTGAACGTGACACAAGTTCACAAGTTCAGCACTTATTCGGCCAACTAACTGACAATCTCCCTCTTTCTCTTGCTTTCACTCATTCTCTCTTTCTCTCTCTCTCTCTCTCTCTCTTGCTCTGTCAGTTCATTGCACATTGCATTTCAACTGATTTGCAATGATTTTAAGCCAAATAGCAATTGACTTTGTCAACTTTGGCGACATAGCCTTTGTTTTAGATTCTTTTGGAAGGAAGGTGAATTTTTTATGCAGTTCGAGGTGTGTAATTAAGAATGTGAGTGTGTTTTTAAGGTGTTTGTTCCACTTCTCATTGCAGGTTAAGTTTTTAACGTGCTTTAGGCAAACACATTAAGCAGAGTGGGCGAAACTAATATTGCAAGGAAAATGAACATTTATTTTAGAAGAAGACAAAGGGATTTCTGATAGCAAAGGTTAACCTGTTTTTCACTTAAAATTCATATGAAAATTATGCCTTAAAACTGGAAGGAATTCTTAAATTGAATATGCTACTTGTTTCGATTGAAACACTGCTAGCAAAGGTTGAGCTGGGCACTTATAAATGTGTATGTTCGTATATATGTATATTTGTACATGTATTTTTTATTTTATGTATATATACTCGTTTATATTTACGCCATGCCTGATTAAAAGGACATCGATACCACCACTGATTAAACCTTAAATATAACATACAATTGTAAGGCTATAATCAGCCGATTTAAGGCACAGATTACTAGTAAGCTCCCTCAAGGATCGGGGCACAAATATAGAGCCTTGTAATTGTAATTTTTAAAAAATTCCTTTCAATAACAATATTTACAATTAGTGCCCCCAAAAGATGGCAATTGAAAGCTGCTCTTTCAATCTTTCAATCAAAAAAATCAACCAAAATCAAAGCTATAAATATTTTAAAAATTTCTGCACGTGCTGTGAGTCGGTGCAAATAAATAAAATAAAAAAAATATATAAAAAATAAATCTTAGGAGGGGCCCAAAATTAAACAATTTTACCATTTTGCTGTTGCGGCTGCTGTCAAATAATTTGCTACATGTGGCCAAAATGGGCGACGAATGAGATGAGCGACAAATCATAGTAAGTTTTTTACGGGGGGACACAGGATGTCGTGTCCGGGACCAAACAATCAAAATCAAATTCAGATGGGGGGCGTGGCGGGGTGCGAAAAAAACTCATTTTAAACGCGACAAACGTAACGTTCAATCTTCCAGAACATTGCGTACGTGACACGATTGTCACATTTGGCAAACAGCAACAACAATAACAAAAAACAACAACAAAACAACAACAAACAACAACAATACACTCCAATTGAGGGTTACAACGTTGCAAGGTTTTTATTTAGGCATTTGGTTTTCAGTTGTTGTTGATTTCGCGCCGTGTTTTTTGCCAAAATGCAAATGAAGTGAATGAGGAATGAATGAATAGTGAGTGCCGAGAATGAATGAGAAGTGAAAAATGAAGGCAGCACCTGAGTTACCTGACGCATCAAGAGTCAAGAATCAAACTGAGTGCCAGCTATACACATATATATATACATTTTATAAATATTTTATTTGCACCTGACCCAGCGACCCACAAAATTAATTGAATTACATTTGATTATATTGCAAATTAGTTTTTCAAGCTTAGCGGTTTCATTTTATTTTTAATTTCTTTCGATTTTTAAATGCTGAGCAGAAAGCTTTGACAAAATTGAAAAGATTTTGAATAAAAACAACGTTTTTCATTTAAAAATACATACAACAAGTGTGCCTGGAAACTAGCCAGAATTTTTTATTTAAATATGCTATTTTCAATGGAGTGCTATTAAAAATATAAAAAAAAAAATAGGAAAAATTGTACTCAAAAACTTGCAAGAATTCAAAACATAAATATGTCACTTATATAAATTGAAACATTGAAAAATTGTGCACAAATCTGCCAAAAATTCTCTGTTTTAATGTGCAACTTAATTCAAATGAAACACTGCCTTTAAAAATGAGAAAATAAATTGGAAAATTATGTCTTTAAGATGGCCAGAATTCTCACCTTAAATATGCTACTTATTTAAATTGAAACACTGGAAAATTGTGCCTAAAAGCTTGCAATAATACACACTTTAAATATGAAACTTTTTCAGATGGAACACTACTATTAAAAACAAGAAAATAAATGGAAACTTCAAAGAACTTTAGCCCAGTTTGATTAAGTAAATACCAACTTTAGTTGGCTGCATATTTGCATAACTGAAAATGCCCAAATAATTGCAAGTATGCCACATACGAGTTGAGCTTAACTTGGAATTCAAGGCGAGGCCTTCAATTACAAACTTGGAAAATACAAAATGTGCATTTAGGCCACACACACACACACACACATGTCAATGTGGTCTAAAATTCAACAAAACGTTCGCATAGAGAGCCACAAAAGATGCCGCATTGAATTGCAAGCAATGTCAAATTTCCCAAAATGCCAAAGCGGAGCTTTGATGATTTATGATAACCAAACTAGTTAATGTGTAGCAAAAGGGGATGATGCCTCTTGTGGCACATGCATGTGCGGAATGAGAATGAATGGAGCGACTATGTTGCAATTTGTTGTTAATTGCAACGAACGCAAATGCATTGTGACAGTCCCAGACAGATAGCAACAGAAATGCATATATATTTAAGATATGTATATATATAGATATATATGTTATAGTTGCGTATATTGTTGGCTGGGCTGCAAAAACCACAAATTGCCATTAACGAAAATCTAATCATAACCGGAAATTAATTTGACAGGAATCTCATTAAATTTACAGCCACAGCAACTGTGCAGCACTTTCCAAAACCCTTAAATCAAAAAACACCCCCCACCCCAACCCCTTTGGTATGACAAACGTTTAAATCTGGATACGTTGACATTGGGTGCCCAGTGTCCAAATGCCAGCTGACTATTTGAGTAATACCCCAGGATTTTCATTATAATACACAACTAATCACATAGGTACAGATATATATATATATATATATATATGTATTATATATATGAGCAACTGCATCTGCGAATCCCCTCTCCCTTCCCTCAGCCCCTTCCTCCATGCGTGGCTTGCACATTTTGCCAGCACATAAATTAACATAAAGAGCCGGCTAGCAAAAACGAGTAGGGAAGATGTGAGATGGGATTGGGGAAGTGGGTGGGGCAGGGGTGAGTTTTAGGTGCCACACAGAGTGACATTGAACCAAGTTTCTAAATGCCTCTACAGCTTTCAATCACAGATAGCAACAGAAAGCGATAGAGAGATAAACGCAAAAAGAGACGACAACAGTTTAGCTAAATTTATGATTATTCAGCTTTAATTTTAGCATCCTTACTGTGGGGATTGGGTAGGGGTATGCAAATGCCTTACAGCTCTTCGTGACAGCTGACAATTGTCAGATGTGTGTGTTGTTTATTGTAATAGCCGGAAATTGCAGCTGATAAGCACACTCATCTATCGAAATTGTTTATTAATTTTACGTTGCGTTCTGTAAATTGCAACTGAAACACCAACCGAAAACAGCTAAAATGACTCATTTAAAGCAGATTAGGCAATTTTTCTGATATCTACTAATGAGTCACAAAATTAGCTAAAGTAAATATGATCTGGGGGAGGGAGCTCGGCTATCAACTGATCAAATATTTTGGTAAGATATATGCTGCGATGAGTAAGATAATTCTTAAAAATTGTGTTTTTTATTGCTATCACAAATCGATTTACAAAGATATTTGTGTTAATGAAAAGAAATATTACCACTTAATTATTTCGAGAAATTATTAATTTTCATTTTTAAAATTTCGCTTTCAAGCTAAGCGAAAAAATTCATTTTTAATAGACTCGCTTTTTTCTAATAATCATCGTCTACAGACCTATGAATATTCACATTAATATTTTTACGTTCTTTAGACGAACTATTGTTATTTTATTATATTTTACAGGCAAGAGCTATAAATTTCTGAACCCACCCAAGTAGAAACAATACACAAACAGAAAACCTATTATTTTACCATCTATTATATATCAACACTCAAGCCAGTCAACTTAAATATTTGTGCACAGAGATCTTCTAGTGAATCATGATTAATCATTCAATCGCCGGCAAAAAAATATAAAAAAACAGCTGCCACAGTAGTAATAAACAACAATGGGTGTCTTATGGGTTTTTCTCTATGTGCATTTCGAAAACTGGTATATCATTTAATTTACCCTTGAATTATTCATTTGAAATGACTTTGTGTGTGTGTGTTTGCGTGTTAAAAATAAATATTTAAAATTGTTGAATAAAGTTCAAAGGTGTAAATTGTTTTTTTAAATTGCTAAGCGGCTTACTTTCAATTCCAGAGCTTTTCTCTAGAATTTTTATATGGAGTGCATTTATTTATACAGTGTATAAATAATGCGCGCAGGCAGCAACAAAAACAATCAACTTTAATCGATTGCAATTAAAAGTGTTTATAATAACAGCCAGATACAGCTTTGAAATATGGTGGAAAATATAATACTGCATCATATATCTTAATGGTTTAAAAACAGAAACATTTTGGTTTGGTATCTTGGAAAAATGAGTAGTGTTTCTACTTCGATTGAAATAAGAAATCACTTCCATAATTTTGGTTAGTAAGGTTCTTCATATAATTTTAAGTCTATTTAATATAATTTAAAGTGTTCAACCAAAAATGTTTGAAATAACCTAAAGAATTCTCTCAGCTTAAGAATTTTTCGAACTTGATTTCATCATTTAGACTATCATTCGTATATATAATCATGTAATTAGCTGATCAAATTACAAAAATTTATTAAAAGGAGTTTGCATTCTAATTAAATAGAATTTACTCGAGTGGGTAAAGCACAATTTTAAATAAATTTATAAATTGCGTTTGGCATTGATTTGTGGAAACTAAATGGCCGCAAGTTCAAGGAACTCACTTTAAACTGAATCAATGAATTGTTAATTATGTTAAACGAATTTCAATTGAATTTGGTCCCTCAGCTGAAAACATAAACACTTTCCACAGTTTAGCATTTAAAATTTAGCTGTTGTTTGTAGCTCAAGCGATTTGCAGGCGTTTAAAATTATTTATTCGCTCTGCAAATTGAATGGCGCAATTAATTGACATTGAATTGGGAAATGGAAAGAAAACACAATTTAAAATTATTTTTGAATATTAAGCTAGCAATTTCCTTACTATTCTATTGCGGATTTATTAAAAAACAAATAAAATATGAAAGACAACAAAATAAACCAACTATTTAGTAGTCACACAGCTGCAATTTAAAATATTTTATTGCTTTACTTATTTATATTACACTTTTTTTACGTATTTTCAAGTGAAATATCACATCATAAATTATTTAGCGCAAACCAGAACTAAACTAATAAATTACGAATGCAATTATTGAGAAAAATAATAAATGCATGCAACAACCTATTAAAAAATCAAATAACAGCGTTGCCGGCAGGCATATCCGACTGTGGAATACTCTGATAACACTTTGAGAGGGGCTGTAACGGCATTTAAAATACTTGTCATTAAAGTATCTATTAATTTTGGTGTTTCTATGTTTAAAAATTTTGTTTTTACAATCTTTGAAATTATAAATAAATAAATATCAGATATAAGTTCTATATTTGTATTCTTTGGGCAACCAATTTATTAAGAAATCTTCCAAGTTTGGTAAATTTAGTTCGAAAATTGAGAAAGACATATTACTTCCCTAAAGAGAAAGAGATCCTCTAGATATATAGAAATATATGTAAATCTTCGAAGGACATCACGAGAAATGTACACCCCAAATTTGGTAACTCTGCCTTTCAAATCGTGTAAGATGTGTGATTCTATCGATTTGCACTTATCGATGATATCGATTTTCCAGCCCCACAGTGGGCGTAGTGAACCAATTCTAACTGTGCTCCCAATATACACTTTCTAACTTAAAAAACAGAGTATGTTTAAAGACCAACCCAATTGCAAAAAGCAATTTGCACCCACGCAAAGAAAACTATTGACCTAAACAAAATGCCGACCCCCGAAGCTAATTAGCCGCAATTCACAGAACTAATTCAAAAAACGTTTTTGGTCAACGTAAAATTAGCGACAATTGGCAAAAATAAATAAATATGACAAAATTAAACAAATTGCGTCGCAAATAAAGCAAACAAAACGCAAATGGTGAAAATCATATTTCATAATATAATTATTAAGCGATTTGGTATATATGCAAAGCCGCAGCCAACTTATTAGTTGACAAAAAATAGATAAAAATAAAAACAGCAAACAGCAAAAAGTAAAATAAATGATGAATTATGTGAATTAGACTGCAATTTGCACAACATGCAGTTGCAATTTGTATATATTTATTTTATTTGCACCTATTTATATGCATATATATATATATATATATATATATATATATATAGAATATACAGATATATATACCATATAGCAAAAAGGCCTTAAGCACGAATTATGTCCACAATTAACCCAATTCCATTTGGCCGTGGCAGCTCTCATAAAATAAATTGCCACCAAAAAAAAGCATTAAAAAAACAAAATAAGAATAAAACATAAGGAACAGCAATGAAATTGCTTAAGAATTTCTCTGCATCTCTCACTCTCTCTCTCTCTCTCTCTTTCTCTCTATCTATTTCTCTGTCCCTGTTCCTCTCTTGCCACTGGCTGGCAATTGCAACAATTGACAAATTGCAATGGAGAAAAAAAAGAAGAAATCAGGCCAAAAGCAAAAGAAGTAAAGAAAGAAATTGCAATTCACAAGAAGTGGGTTCATTAAACTGATGAATGCTTCTTGGCTTTCAGCCCGAGACTTATCCCAAGCACTCAAATTATCATATTTAAAGTGTGCGTGCACAATATGAGATCTGGCGAATAATGAAAACACAATCATAAAGCAGCCGCTGTGGATGATCTATGAAATGCAGCTGCTCCATGATGAAATTGAAAGCATTTCTCTGTTGTTAGGTAGACTTAAATAAAACTACTTAACAAACACTCTAGACGAGACCGCTCGATTAGAAGATACCCTGCAGCCAGCTGTTAAATACAATAGGCTTACCAATGGTATGAGAATAATCTGTGTTTCTCAAGTGATCTTAATGCAATTTTTACAGTTGCTCGATAATATGTCTGGGTATATTATGTATCAAGAAGAAAGCTATATCTTTGCAGTTGCTCATTTTATTGTTATCGGAATTCGATTTGTATCCGTATCCCCGAAATGTGATCAGTTATTGATAAAATAAAATAAACTTGATCTGCGTTTGGTAAATGAGAATTTATATTATATTATAATTTGATTTCTCAAATTTTTACACAACTGCATTAACTCTTGTTACCATTTTTAAGGACTTCATGGTATAAAATGTGGATAGTAGTGTCGTTCTTAGGCTAGCGAGCCATTTCACTTCCCTCGGGCTAAGAAATACACCCTAAACACTAGAGAAAAGATAACTCAGAGACCAGGAATCATCATTAGATTCCTAATGCATTCGTGTTGGACCAAGACCAAACTTGGATCTCCTGTCCCTCTTCCTGATAAATGATGTAGCTCATTTATTAGGGAGAATCACAACAGAACCAAGTTGTTGCCGTGCACAGACTATAACAAAGCAGCTGATAACAATAGAAAACCAACAATATATTTTAGGAAAACTGTGTTCAACTATTTAATAATACTTTGAAAAACACTCTAATTCGTTTGTAAAACCTGTTGCACAATGAGTTAAAGTATATACTTAATTGCGAACAATGGCATTTAATTTCTGTCACCTATCAACTTTAATTATATTTTTTTATAAATTACAAAACCAGATTAATCTGATTAATCAAATGGCCTGGGAAAAACCATGAAAAAATATGTTTTGTATGTTTTGATTAGTTCTGACTCATCTACAAGCGATAACAAAAATATATTTTTTTTATTCAATTTACTTTATTTTTGAGCCAAATATTAAAGCAGCGTTTAAACAACAACAATGAGTTAAAGGAAAAACCAACAAGCAAATATGAAGAGCAAAAAAAGGTCGTTTGTGCAACGGAATTATGCATAAAATTTGCATATCTTGTGCCTGATAAAAGATTTTGACAACTTCAAGTGGCCGTTGCCATGGGGCAAGGGGCACAGAAATCAGAGTCTTCAACTTTAGCTGCCTGCAATTTATGCATTCAAGTGGCAGCAACCAAGATGACGATGAGGACAACGATGATGATGGGGCAACTGCTTGACTTCCATTTAGTATATTGTATCTGCAGGATGCATTTTTGTAGTTTGCTGATTGCCTGCAACAACAGCAACAACAACTGTTGTTGTTAGCAAAATCGAGCATCATTATGCCACGCATAATTTCTAGTAAATTCCTTGTCATTTGCTTTATCAATTTGCATTGACAAAGTCGACGCTGAAGTTCAAAAGGTCCAGCATTATCAATTTAAATACAAAGAAATCTTGTTTATTGCTAAATGAGATTCTAGTTGTTTTTATAATTTATACATAAATTTAAAAAAAAAGTAATAATAAATATACCTTATATATATATACATTTATTTATTTTTTTTAAGTCTATAACTCACCTGGCAGAGACCAAACATCGGTGACAGCCAAGACGATCAGTAGAAAACCGCACAGCAGCTTCATCTTTGATTTTCACACGTTGCTTTTGTTTTTGGTTTTATTTATTTGAGTTAAGCAAATGCTTTGTTTTCTATGTTTTTAAATTTGCTAAGCTTTTTGTTGTGGCAACACCGGTTTTCGATTTCAATTCCGATTCTGTTCTGTGTCGTATGACAAACAATAGTCAAATGCGCTGAAATGTGTTGAGGAAACTACAAATAAACACAATGTACAACAAAAAAAAACAAAAACGACAGAAATCACTGAGTGAAATGAGCAGGCAGATTGAGCATTACAGAGAGATAACTGTAGAATGGGGAGAACTGGGCGAGAACTGGGCGAGAACTGTGGGAGAATCGAGGCAGAACTGAGGTGAAACTGTGGGAGAGACAACACTCACAGAGTGAGCACTCAAACTCAATTAGTTGGCCGAGCCGCGAGTGTTATTGATATGAATACATTTCAACGAAAGTGTCACTAACATCACTAAGAGTGCTAGACGGGGAGATACCCTGTTAAATATATTAAATTAATATCAAACTGTTTCTAAACCTAAACCTTAAAGTGTGTAAAACTGTGTAACAATCAGAGATAGTCTCAGAGCAAAAAATTTAATATAAAACACGCAAATCAACTTTGTTTCATTTAGTGGAGAGTTGCGACATCGATACAAATCGATTTCCGATATCAATAAAAGACACAACTTTACAGATTTAGTCTTTTAATTTATATGTGATAGATTTGAATGCTTAAGCGATCTTGAAGAAATTCAAGGCTCTACAGGTAGTCAATTATATTTTGGGGTATATAATTTTCGACCTGTCAAAATATCATCAATATCGCTTAATAATCGAAACTTATTTTCATATTAAACAAACTATTATTTAATATATATTTTCTTTATTCATGCTTCCAACACGCTGCCTGCTACTGTTAAAATAAACCCGTTTGCACAAATAGCTCATCTAAAAATATACGAATATAATATATGTTTTCTAAACGATCAACAATTGCTGTGGGAATTGTTTTTTGGATACATTTTTATGGCCATTGCTGTAAGCGCTGCTTACGGCAAACGCGGCGAATGCGCAATTCTTAGTGCATATTCGTTGCATGTGCCCCTTTTTATTTATTTAGCTTTTTTGCAATTGCTCATTTACGGGTTAATCAATTGTCGTTTGTGCTTCGTTAGCTGCACGTTTTTTACGCTATTTTATTTTGTATTTCTTTAGATTTTTTTTGTTGCTTGATTTGTTTTTGCTTTTGCTTTTCTGTGTTAGCCTCAAATGTGTCCGCGAGAAATTATGTCAAATTGCTAGTTGGCAAAATAATCGCTTGTTATTTGCTCGACTGACTGCCGAGTTCAAGGTCACACTGTTTTCTCTGTTTTTCTTTTTTAGTAAGCAAATTAATTTGTGCTTCTTCTGCTTCTTATTCTCAATTGTTCACACTAACGTATGGAATCATTAAGTGTTACGATTTTATCAACAACTTGTATAAACGAATTGAACTTAAAGTTCAGTTACATGAAACTCAAGTGTAATCTGCTATAATTATTAATACTTAAATTAATCAGATAAACAGTCTCCTCACAATTAATTTGCTTATGATTGAGTGATTCTCGCTCATTTACATCACAATGCGAGTCACGATTTATTTACATACTATATTTAAAGGCACGATTTTAAATAACATCTAGTTAAGTAACATTTAGCTAATAGATTAGCAATTCTTTCATTCTTCTTTCAATTTATTAAAATGTTATCTAAAAATTTAGTTAAAGCAGTTTTTGAGTTTCATCTCGCAATTATGTCCTGTTTAAATGCATTTTATGTTCATAGTTTTGTCTCTTTAATCGAGCTAAAGCAATTTTCCACTTTCATCTAGCAAAAATAAATGATATTTAAGCAAATTTAATTTTCACGGTTCGCACACGCATTTGAAACTGCTTATATTTATTTTTGAACTTATTACTTTTGGCACAAACCAATTTCACTTTTCAACACATGATCTTTGTTGGTATTATGTATGTTATAATTTCTTCAAATAAACGCAATATTTTTTTTTTTCTTTATAAACATCAAACGGAAATGGCCCAAGTGTTGTTTAAATTTGCCAAATGCTTTTATTTACGGTTGTTTTTGCTCGTTGTCGTTGTTGTTATTGTTGTTGCGGATACGCGCGATCGTCGCGTCCGTTAACTTTTATATGATTTTTCGGACTAAACCGTTGCGTACGAATTTGGCGTAATTTATACCAAGTCACGCAGCACAACACACACGCACACATACGCACACAAAGAACAAGCAAAGAGAGACTACAGAGAGAGCAAAAAAAGACCGATCGAAATTTGGAACGTCTTAAGAATGGAGACGCATGCCAATGCACGTCAGCAATGCGTCAGTGCCTTCAGAAGGAAAAGTGAACGTCTCTGTTGCAGTTGCTGTCCACCCTACGCAGAGAGAGAGAGAGCGAACGGTGTCCCCTGATCAAGAGATATCCAATTGAAATTCATAGCAGATCGCGAGCAAAGCGCGCGCCTAGCAGCGTTCCCAATGTGCCAAATGAAGCATAACAACATTACGAAGAAGAACAGCAAAAACCATAAGAATCAACTAGAATGCTTAAGAATGTGCGACGACGAGTAAATATCCTAAGTTGAGAGACGATGACGTTGCTATTTAGCTTGTTTAGCAATTAGATATTTTAACAAAAGAAATTTGCATTTGCGTTGAACACCTTGCTAGATGTAAATATTGATTTTATTTTAATAAATTCACAGATTGAAATATTTTAAATGCAACTTTTTTATAGGGTATTCAGACAACTTCAATTCTGAGTTTTATTATTGTTTTGTGTTGCCCAGATTGGGATCACAGCGCTGTCTTTTTCCATTGTATTCCCGTTCTACTATATAAATATATATGTATAAGCATGTGTATAAATATATTTATAAGCAGTCTCCCTCAACCGGATCCACATTTAACTGCACTTTATTGTGCTTTATTGTTGACCGGTTCAGCTGTGATTTGCCTTAAGTGTAAAAAAACATTTAAAATTCTACAATTAATTACTGTTTTTGGTTGAGTTGCGATTTTTGGCGGGGAATCTTACAGCGACATTCTTGCGGCTGCTGCTGCAGATGCTCAAAATTCCAAAGAAACTGACTTCAAGGTCGCAGTTTCGAACCAGACCGAGTTGATTACATTTTGCAGCTGCCCGCACTGTTTCTCTTCTCTTCTTGTGCTCTCTGCCTCTCTCTTACTGGGAAGATTCCCAACAGCGAAAATACACTATTCCGAATTCGATTCCCAATCTAGTACATATTTTCGACAAATCGTTGTATATACATACATATATAATTAATATGCAGAAAGTTTACAAATATATTTTATTTTTTTCTACACACTGCACCAGAGAATTAGTAGGTAATGAATTATTGTATGCATACATAATACATTCGGTAATGAAGGGTCATTCACTAGATCGCTCACTTTCTCTCTCTCTCTCTCTCGCTCTCACTGTGAAGATGAGCAACATTCTGTCATGGATCTTGCTGTTAATTATAGCTCAATTATCATAGCTGTCTGATGTCGCCGCCTACATACAGTGCCAAAAAATCATGCTCTTGACCCTGACACTGTTGTTGCTGGGAAAAGCTTCAGTAGAATCCATTAAAAAAATCATGCGCGTGCTGAAAATATATTTGATTTTCAGGCGCTAAATCAAAGCGCCACCTAAGAAAAATAATAACAGTCGCTGTTAGCGCCATCTGTTGGCTGTTATACATCTTTTTATTGCGCATGTGAAACTTATACTGTTCTCAGGAGCGATTTCTGTAGAATATAGACTTTAAAAGCTTTACAAAATTCCTTGCAATTGTTGTTATTTAAAGATTATTTAAATATAAATTCCAACTTTTTAATAAGAAGTGGATAATTTACCAAAATGAGTAAATGTAAAGCAACCCTGCGTTGTCCTAGCAACAGTTTTGTTTTGATTTCTTGTTTGCTTTTTTTGTTTATGAAAAACAAGTCAAAAAATTAAAAGGGCAGGTGGAAATTAAAATGTTTCGACGCGGTAAATTCTCGTTTCTAACGAGCAAAGATGATCGCATTAAAATCATCAACGAACGCATAAATCTCACCGAGCGACATTTAATGGAAATGTGCTCGGCATTTTCGCTGCTCACAAGGAAAATGGCAAAGTAAACAGAATTAAATTAAAGTTGCCGACAAATTAATAACTTACAATTATAATCTATTGAAGATATCGCGATGCACACGATGAGCTGGCCAAGAATGTGAAAAACTATGCGGATGAGGAGGAAATCAATGAGAGTCTCTGCAACGGACTAAAGAGCTTCACAAATGCCTTAACAATAACCGGCGATTATATGGACATAAATGTCCACCGATTTGAGTTAAAGGTGACAGACAAACAGACAGACAGACGCTGGCTACTAAAAGTTAAGCTACAGTTGGGAAAAGACCGTGGGAAATATTTGTAATCGCCAACCGTAGTTTATAGAAAGGCACTAACATAAATTTTAGAAAAGAATTTTCTGGTTTAGATTTACTAAAATTAAGTGCATTATGTTTTTCTAAGACTAGTCAAATTGATCGCTCAATTTTAAAGCTTCATTGCTTTAAACTTGTGTATAGTACCCCCAAAAAAGATTAATATTTGCCAGTGCCGAACAGGCGCAAAAAGAAGTGCTCCTCTCAGAAAGATATCCTAAAGATTTTAGAAGGAAAATCTGCTTGTCCGGAATATGTACGAATTTTCCTGAAAACTTCTTTTTGCGGCTGTTCGGGATTTGCCAGGAATCACAGATTAAGCAGCTCATATCTAACGCAGCTAGTAAAATAGAACCAACAAAGATGGAGTTATTTATGATGCAGTCTCATGCCTAATGTCAAGCATTTGAGTAGATCTCACAACGGGCAAATCAATCCTACGTTTGACAACTGTAAAAATATGGTCTGTTTCTTTTCTGTCATCCCACAGATTGTCAATGAGTTGGCCCACTTTGAGCAGCTGTGCAAATCCACTCGGGATAATTTGCGCCTGGCTGTCATCGCACGGGACAAGGAGGTGCTCAGCCAGCGCCAAATGCTCGAACTGAAATCCAAGTTTGCCGCCAATAATGTGAGTCTATACTTATCTATATACACTTGCGGGCAAAATAATAGTAGTGCTAAAAATAATCAATGTCGAATCTTGATCACCGAAAAAAGTAATCTTAAATGTTATAATAACTGATAAAAGGATTCTAGAATAAACCGGTAGAGAATTTGTGTTGTAAAGTTATAAATTTAGTTTTTAACGATAAGTGTTTTTTGAATTACTATAATTTTTATTGTAAATGTATATTATGAACTATATCTAAGCTTAGCTCCGAATTCTCTAGAGCGCCGCCGACTCGGAGCTGTTTAAGACGAAGATGGAGGTGCAACGAGCCAACAAGGAGATCGATGAGATTATCAGCAATTTTGAGCAGCGCAAATTGCGCGATGTGAAACAAGTTTTGAGTGATTTCATATTGATTGCCATGAAGCAACATACAAAGGCGCTGGAGGTGCTCAGTGCCAGCTATTATGATGTGTGCAACATTGATGAACGCGATGATTTTCTGCAGTTCCAAAAGCTAATGAAAACCAAAGAGGAGCCCACCAACAAGGCCGCCCTGAAGAAGGGTCTGCGCTCACAGTCCATGGACAGCTTGGAGCGGGATCATCATTTGAGTCCGCTGAAGCGACAACAAAAGTTGTCCAGGAGCAGCAAGAATCTAAGTGGAGCAGGCATTGGACGTGCCCACAAAGCGGAACCGAGCGAAGCTGTTGATGATGACAGCGATGTGGATGAAGAGGAGGAGGAGGATGACGATGAGGAGGAGGACGAGGATGGAGTATACTAATCTAAACTCTCCAATTTTAGGCAATTATTTGTGCAACATTTCTCTCTCCATTTTTAGGAGAGCGAGCCGAGTGCCGAGGAGGATGAGGGGGATGCTACGGGCAGCGCCTCCGATGATGAAGCTGAACGCGTGGCGACAAAAGCGTTGCCAACGCGTGACAATGTTTTCGGCGCCAAGACGCGCAACAACAAGGAGCTGCAGCAGCAACAAGAAGCTGTAGCTGGTGCAACCACATCAGGCATGCCGCACAAGGCGGTGCGGCAGAGTGTTAAACATCCGTTTAAGGCTGTGGCAGCAACGCATGTAAGGTTGCAAAAGCAATTCCATGTGCCACAAAACTAGCAAAACTAGCAAACTCGCAACTCATATTTTGCATATCTGGCAAATCCAATCAGCAACTAATCAAAATGCACGCCTCATTTTATTTACCCCAAATAAACAAACCAAATAATCATAATCAAACACAATTTTTGTCTGCATAACAACAACTAATCAGGTGGCATAAATATCCTTCCTACCCCATAAACATAAATATCCCACTACCCTTCCCCGATCCGTTGCAGGCAACTTTGAGGCGGCGACGCAGGGAACGCGACGCTGGCTTGGCAACTGGGAGTCGCCACCGCCTGGTTACCGTTGTTGAATCGAAGCGTTCCTAAAAAGAAAACCACCCCCTACAGTTTGACGAGCTGCGACTCCACAAAATGTAAACAAGAGTTTATATTCAATTATTTACTAGAAAGTTGAAATTAATATGCCTGCAAATATTTCTGGTCCCACTTGTTATGATTATGATTTTAATAAACTATATAAATAATAAACAGTTACCATGTTTATGATTTTAATAAACAATAAACAAGAATTCTGTATCTCAAACTAAATATTTTATATTTGTATTAAATTAATTAATAATAGGTCTAAAACACCCATAAATTGTTTCGATAAAAATGTTTAAAATATAAATTAACAAATAGAACAGCTCTAAAAACAAAGTAATTTACAATTTATGGCTTTTAAAACGATTATTCTAATATCTCAAATAAAAAATTCTTTGAACGTTCTGTAAAGTTTTGACTAACTGATGATTTTTTTTTGCACTCAAAAATCTATATCTTCTATATTTACTGCCATTAATAATTGGACTAGAATATCCACAAATTATTTGGAAAATATTACTCTCAAAAATGTTAAAAACATGAATAAATACATGTAAGGCGTTAAAAGCATTAAAAATTAATTACTCCAATATGTGAAAAAATTCAATTTCAAACTTCAAATATCAAACCACAAAAATTTATACTTCCGCAGTTTTAGAGCCATTATGTAGGTGCTCAAATCTTGAACAACACTTAAAAATTTCGTTATATGGTTTTTTTGTGTACAATTCTCGATTTTTAATTATAATAAAAACTTATGGGCAAAAATACCAAATGTTGGTGCCGTTTTTGCTCCAGGAAAACAATGATTGTTGCAAAATGCACTTAAATTAATTGTTTTTCTTTTAGTTGTTGACAAACTTAAAACTATGCAAAAATAGGTGAGCAAAATGGTGGCTTTTGTGTGTGAATTGTGTGTACAGTTTGAGAGCAATTGCAATGTGAATGAAACATGAATGAAATTGGAATTGTATTTTTTAGTTTTCTAGTTAAGTGAGTTTTTTTTCGATGTATATGCATGCGTGTGTGTGAGTTGCTGATGCCTTTTTTATTTTCATTCTGATAAGGGGCGTGGCACTTGCACTAATTGATATTTTTAAATGTCCCCCGCGCTTCACTTTGGCGTTTTCTACATCTCTCAGAGACAGTTGGAGAGTGATTGGATTTTATTTTTCTGGACCTGGTCCCTCGACACCCGCCTGATTCATTAGATCGGCGATACTTTTCTCCAGATCATCGATACGATTGCCCATGTCATCGATGCGTGTGATTATCTGATCGGACATCGTTTGGAATTTATCCTGAACGTTCTGCAAGAGATTTTGCACCTAAGATTTTTTGTTGGTTTTGTATTTGTTGTTGCATAGTTTATTTTTGTAAGTGTGTCGTTTGTCCAAAAAATTACTCACGTAAATTGTTAGCTCTTGCATATTCTTGGGATCCGCATTGCTGTTCAGCGAATAGTTCTGATCCAGATCGCTGTCCATTTCGTTTCGCAAATCAGTCATCTTCGTTTGTGTTTTCTTATTTTGCTTGGTATAAAAAATACAAAAGTTTCAAGCGTATCTCTTATCGGTTGCCCTTTTCTCTCCCTTTTTCTTTTGCTTGTGTTTGCGTCGGCGGCCGCTTCTCGATAGAAAAACTTTAGCAAATTGACACAGAGCACAGCTGTGGGCCGATTAAAATTCTAACTCAACGATATATTGACTGTAATATCGATGTGCCTGTGCTGCTGTTAAAGTCAAATCACTTTTTTATCAAACAACTTGCATTATTTAAGATTGTAATCACTCCAAAGACTCAAATAAAATTATTATCAAGCTTTGCAACAATTATTTGGTAATATTTGTAGTGATTTTATATCGTTTGCGATATTAGCACCCATCCTAGTGTAGGCTGTTAACTTAACATACGCATCGAACTGTTAAATGAGTGTGACCATCTCAGCTCAAAGAATTTTAAGAACTGCTGCAGTATTTCGATAGCTGACGTTATATTGATAACATAATATTAAACTCGGCGCCAATCAGTTTATTATTTTGAGCAAATATTATAATAAAAACGAATTAAAATTAATAAAACTTAAATTTCCGTACATAATATATGTACAATTTTAGCAAATGTATTCTAATGTTTATTTGAATTGCCTTGTATTTATTCAGCAAACATCTGATAGTATTTATGTTTTTAAGACGACAAAGACAGGCTTTCTCTGTCTTTCTCACTCTCGCTCTATCTCTCTCTCTCTCTCTCTCTCTCTCTTTATTACTTTTCAATGACAACTGGTTAAGCTAGTTTTGCGTTCTTTGTTTTGCTGCAACTGGGACTGGGACAAAGGAGGAGTGTGTGACACAAAGAAAAACAAATACGGTCCAAAATTCGAACTAAAAAAAAAAATGCGTTGTAATAACAACAATAGCATAAAATGCACTGAATGCAGGCAGAAAAACATACCCCCTGCAAAAGCAGCAGAGGGCATAGTAATATTATAAATAAACGCAGTGGCGTTGTTTGCCTTCAGCTGCTAGGGGTCTCAGTCAGCTGATAAGCGCACGGAGTACGCCTCTGCTAAACAACAGAGAGAACGAGCGCGAGAGAGATAAAGAGCGCGAGAGTGTATAAATGAGCACGAGAGATAATGGGCAAAATAAGTAGAATATAATTTTGAGTTTTTTCGTATTTGAAAACAGTCTGTGTCTTGTTAACGGTCGTTGAGGATCGTTCGTCGCCATTTCAACAATCAGACGAATATAGACAATAAAAAAGGCGATTGAACCACTGAAATTTGAGTAATAAAAAATAATTTCAATAATTATTCAAATTGTAATTTAAGTGTGCGGGTGTAAGTGACCCCGTTTTTCCCTATGTGTGTGTGAGGAGCATGTTTATTTTTCGTATGTGTATGTGTGTGTATTAGTTTCATATCAGCAGCGATTGTGTTACAACAACAACAATAACAACAGTGCTAACAGCGACTGTCTAATCACCAACTTTTGACCAATAACCAATCGAAATGCAATATTTGTGGTTTACAGCACTGCGACAATCGCGATAAGCCACAAAATATTTGTAGCATTTCTAATAAGATCCACTGTTCGAATGTGTGCTCACGCACAACACATAGACAACAATATGCGTTTGTGTGTGTGATAATCAGCTGGTGCGAAGAAAAGAATTCCCTGCGAAAATGTGTTCGAAACATAACCAAAAAAATACAGAAATTTAATTCAAAGATATAACAATTAAAATGAATTAAAACGGCTACAAAAAAGCGGTTTACAGAACAAAAGCAAATCAAGTAATAAAATATACACATGCATGCAAAAATGTGTGTCAGAGTGTGCGTGAAGAAGATGAGCAACACACAAAGGCAAGTTGCAATAAAAGAGAATATGAGTGTGTGTGTAAATAAATATTAATTTGCCTGCCTCAATTGCATATGCAAAACGGTTTGCGTGTGTTTGCTGATAAAGAGCGTCAGGTTGAAAGAGATTCGAGATTGTATTTAACAGAGCTGTTGTTGACAATTACAAGACTGTTGAAGCTGTAATGAAGAGAGTCTAGTTTTAACATAGCTGGCAGTTAGTGTTTACAGCGACAGGATCGCTGTAACAGCTTTTAAAGATGTTTACAAGTTAAGAGCTTTTGTTGAATTGCTAACATTATATTAACAAAAGAGTTCGCGTAATTGTGCAACACGTGTGGCGCAATAATAATAATAACGAAAACAAAAAAAACAACAGCTGCTGCCAATACCAATAAAATCGAAAATAATAAAAACTGTGTTTGCTCTTTCTCTCTTGTGCTATTTGTAGGGCAAGTTCTGATAGCAACAGTGCCAGAAAACTTTAACATTAGATGCAATCGCCTCCTGCTCTCTCTCTCTCTCTCTCGTTTGTCCATGTCAATCAGCACGCTAAGAAGCTAATGAACTCTCACATACACCCACACATTCACACCCACACACAAACACACACGCGGCTTTTAAGAGGCTCGCGCTCATTTCGTTTTCTTCAAATCCGAAATCGAAAAGAAGAAGCAGGCACAAAAACAAATAAGCTTAACAAGCTTGCATATACAGTGGTCGCTCGCTATTGCAAATTCTATAAATACCTATACATTTATAATAATTGTGTATAGTTTTTTTTTGGTTCTAATCAAAATCAAATTAAATTAAAATAAAAAAACGGATTACAATAGTAATTTTTAAAAGTGGTGCATAGTAGGCGCGCACTGTGTGAGCATTTTTTTTCGCGCGAATATAATTTATTCAAAATTGTGCCGTGCCTTTAACAGACACAGAGAGCGGCAGAGAGAGAGAGAGAGAGAGGGGTAGAGTAACAGCGTGTGTGTATTACTAAAATAATATTAAACATTTTTGTGGTGCTAAAAAGTGTTATTTTAAATAAATTAGCTAACTGTACTTGATGATCAAACGCACAGGTTTTTAAAACAACAACAATAACAGCAATAAAACAATTTAGAGAGAATTTTAGCAAAATGTCCAGTTGGAGCTTGGCCAGCGGCATTTCGCCCACTGTGACGGGCGGTGACGTCATCCGGCTAAACAATCTCAAAGCCAGCTCCGACACAAATATTGCAACATCGACTGACAAACAGCTGAGGGCCAAAGCAACAGCAGCAGCAGCAACAACACCAACAACAACAGCAACAACACTAACAGCCCGTCCAACAACACCTGTGCCTGCAAAGAAATTGACACCAAAGCGACACCAGCCACATTTGACCCTGCAGATCCATCAACAACCGACAACAATAGGCAAAACTTACAATGCACCCCTCGCTGAGTCCGAGGAGAATATTGCGCTCTCCTCCAGCTCCTCCATTTATGACACACCCTTGTGCACGGGATTAACAGCGGCAGCATCACCAGAGAGCTTTGGCCCCACGGCCAAAAGCCACAACAGCTACGAGTGCCACAGTGGGCACAGTGGGACCAGTGCGCACAGTGGGAGCAGCACCTCTGACTCCATATTCCCACACGAGCAGAACAAAACGATCAAGAAAATTGATATACAATTCGACAATGTGCGCTATAGCTCCAAATTTGGTTTCTTCAAGTCGGGTAAGTGAAGAAAAAATTAAAGTTAAAGTATATCTAGTTCTTTATTTGAAGGAAAACATATATATATATATATATATATATATATATATATATATAGTTTTAAAAGAATTCCAGGAGCAGTATGAACTTTTGTTTATACGAAGAATACTAAACAATAAATTACAAATCTACATTTGAAAATACTGCAAAACTAATCCCCATCTTCGTTTCAACCAAAAAAAAAATGATGGTGTAACAACGACTAGTTTTTCCAGTCAATCACCTTATCAAAGCGGGAAATATTAATTAAGTTTCACAAAACTTCGTGTGTATCTGTAATACGTTGTGATATGATTATGTCATGCGTATTTTATAAGCCACAAAACCTATATGGTACTCAATGTATTCCATATATCATCTTCAAGTTAAGAATTTAAGTCGGATAAGAAACTCATATTTCTTGCGACAAATGCAAGCAGTTGTTTTTAGTTTCGATTTGTGAAACTTTGCTTAAAATATTTAATATATTTAACTCCTGTTTATTGGTTAGTGACTTTTCCCCCGGGGCTCGAATTATATTCGAGTCTATAAAAAGTAAAAAACTTAGCACTTAACCTGGAGCCAACAAAAGCATATTTAAAATATTTAACGGCTGGGTTCAGATTATCTCCTAATTGAGTTCATTCGACTAAAACATTCTAACTTTTTAAGCACACTTTATTTGTTTTTAACAAGTTGGCTATTATGCTATGAGCATTTATATCAGCTATAAGCAACTAAACCTATCCCTCTATTTTCTATATGTTCATTGTTATTGTTAATATGGTTCTTCAGCTATATTTTACACTCCACATATCAGTCACGCTTCAATGCGTGTTCCGATAAAAAAAAGAAGAAAAATACAAATAGCAAACGCGTCGGTTCATTTGCCTACTAAATATGCACAAATTAGTGGAGAAGCTCTAAATAGAGTTGGCTAAAAATATATACATATATATACATATATATATGGAGATATATAAATAAATGTAAATTTGCATGTTCATTTGAAATCGAATTTGATCAGCTACAAACGAGAACTATTAAAAGAATAATAAAAATAAAATATTATTTGCACTCATATAACTGTGACTACTAAACTGTTTTTAATAGTTCAAAGCACTAGCTGTAAATGTAAATCAGTTATATATTTATATATCAGTTAAGATATATATATATATATATTATATTAAAACATAATCTATCAATAATGATATCAAATGATTCTTTCGACCTTGAGCCCACCAAATAACTTCTTTGTGTCATTTATTTTTCCCATTGCTCTGATTAGTGCAATCAGTATCTCAATATTTATATATATTGTATAGTATTTGTATTATAATTTAATGGATTATAATTTAACTGGCGTATAATATTAGCTTGTTTGTTCTTGTCTCGGATTCAAAGTTCCCAATGAAAATGATCTGCGCATTTTTGCTACGTATTTCTTGTAATCAAATGAAAATTAAACTAAGAAACAGAAACACTTAAAGCTGATAACAATGAGTAATGGGCAAAAAGACGATTAATCTGAACAGTAAGGAAACTAATATTATTGACAAGTTGCTAATTGAATTAATCAAAACTATACTCGAGTGCATGGGTCAAGCATCAAAGTGCACGTCGATATTTTTAGTACCAATTGAAAATGTAAAATAAATATAGTTATATAGAATATATATTCGATATACAAGTTACATGATCAGTTTGTTACGACTGTCACTTAGGTTGGCAATTTAATGGATTTTGTTCTTGTTTCTTATGGGTTTTCGCGGAAGTAATTTTACTATTTGCATAACCAATTAGGTGTGAAAGATGTGAGTGTGTCTTTAATATATCAGGAAAGAAGAGCTTACCTGGGCACTCCTCAGATAATATTCCCTTGCAGAACCGAGCCTTTCAACTCACAGCTAAATTACATCGATTGGAAGTAAACAATACTCTGACATAATAATGCAAAGCAACAATCATTTTTTAAGAGAAGTAACAACTTTTTCAGTAAAAAACTAACAATCGAAATCAGTATACACATACTTTGTTGTATTATTCAGTATTGTAATATACATATTCATTCCAAACAAAAGTCTTGGTTTATTTTTCCACATTTTATTGTTCGGGTTCTTCGAAATTTGAGTATGGGTAAACACAACTGAAAACTGGCATAAATAGCGCAGCACTTTAATTTATTTATTTATTGTCGATATATATATATAAAATACTACATAAGTGAAATTAAAAACCATTAAAAATTCAATTCAATATTAATGCTTTTTAAATTTTAACTACAAAATTAAGATCAAATTTAATACAATTTTTGAGTGCAAAAATTGGTTCAACATTTGCTGTATGGATTAGAAAAACAAACAAAGAAAAAATACCACAATCAAAGCATAAATAAAAGAGTGTTTGTTTGTTTGTTTACAAAGAAAAAAGAAATGCAATAAATCGAAATAATTTTGTGAATAAACATGTTGTTATAATGGCTTCAAAAATCTGTAAATGCAAAAAGTCAACATGCAATTATAATACCCATGGCAATGGTCCGATAAGATTGCTGGGTTACAACAGTTGCGCCAGTTAGAAATATGTATTCATATGTTTATAGGCATGTGAGTACTTGTTATAAATGTTTCCTTCTATTTTATCAAGGGACCTTCAACACACAAACACAATAAAAATAATAAACAATACATATAAATGCACATTTCTTGCCCTAATTACCCATTTCGGTGTTATCTGGGGACCACATGTTTGATGAGGTAACCACTGTGTCAAACTATGTTTGATATTAAAAAAAAAAAAAATTGTGCTATTTAATGACAATGGTAATTAGTCGCTGTATATTAATTGATGTTTTGATCAGCCAACGATTAGAGATACTGCCAATTGCCCCATGACTCAGACTGAGTCATCAAGGCTGTGGTTTATGTTCCTCTGCAATTGAAAATGGGCCAAAGTCAGAGTTGACTGTGAATCATTATGTCTGCGATTTGCCATAAGGTGCGTAAAAAAAAAAAATTAACTTATCTATTCGCTTATCTAAACACTTTTTTTTATAAAGCGTCTGGCAGCTACAAACGAGTACCATTGAAAATGTGTCCAAATGAAATATGTTATGTGTAACAGACAGTGATAAAAAATTACCAAAATATATTAATATGCATTTATTCCACACTACAATTATAAAACACAACAATTGTTGGCTTGGCAACAAATCTTAAAAAAATATATATATTAAGAAAAGGTCGCAAACGTTTTAATTAATATCACTTAAGATCCATTAAATATTATGCATGTTCTCTCATTCATTTGTGTGTTTTGCTATTGCTATTGTTGTTATTATTGTTATTATTATTATTGTTGTCGTTTCATCTTGAGTCTGTTTTCCTGTGTGTGTTTTCTTTCTAATTTTTTATTCGATCTTCCTCGTCTCTCGCAGTTTTCAGTATCATTAATAGCTTTAACTGTGGACTGTGGCCTTTTCACATGAGTCACGACATCTATGCTTCCTTACTATTATAATCATAATCCGGGACAGCTTATGCGTGTCATAAGATCAAAGCAATTATATACATTTAAACAAAAAATATAAATTAACTGATCCCAATTTTTAAAAATGTCCGATTAAAGTAATCCATTACAACAATTAGTATTTTTGAATGGAGCTTTTGTGATAAGCTTGATGCGACAAAAATGACAAAAGTCGACTACTCGTTGAACTCTGGCCATGATTTTATATATTATGTAAAGTATTTAAGATCATTTGCTTAAGTTGTTTAATAATAGGATTGCATTTCTACAAATAGTTGTTACTACCCGGAACACATTTAGAATGGGGAAATGGGTATTTTGAAGTTGTTCAAAAGTAGATAGAAGAAAGCAACTCTGATCCCATAAATATATATATATTTTCGATCAACAACAACAGATGAGTCAATTTAGACTATTAGATCTGGAAACTTACACAAATCAAGTTAATTTATCTTACGAATATCGATACAAATCGATTTCCGATGACAGTAAAAAACTCGATTGTAACGATAAAGCTTTCCAATTGAGAGTACATTTATTTATAAGAAATATGTCTATTTTCAAGGGTGTTTTTATAGGTGTAACCGAACGAGTTTATGTATTTAATAGCTGACAGCACTCCAACTTGTTTACGAAGGGTATAATAAAATGTCGTTACCTAATAATAACAATGTAGACAGAAGAGATAAGCAGGAGGAAGTGAATTGGTCTGACTAAATGCATGACTGGGATCAGCATTCGATTATGACCATATATTATAGTCGTAGTCATAGTCGATTAAAAACTGATCGACTTCTATATGGTCTGCACGATTTGTGAGCAGTTGCAATGTCAAGCACAAGGCCATGTCAACGGCTCTGTTGGCCAAGTGGTCGTGAAGGGTGCAATAAACAGATTAGCCGATATCGTCTTTTCTGTTTGCTGAACATCTGGCAGCAATAATATGTATATATACATATATATATATATATATATATATACATATATATAGAGTCGCGTCATGCACCTGTGGTCGTAAAACGGGAGCGAGCGATAAGATTTGGCGCGAATCCCGCGATAAGTTCGACCCGTCTTGGCCAAATGCCTGACCAAGCTAATCGATAGATTATCGACCACTCACGCTTGCTCTCTCTCTCTCTCTCTCTCTGTCTCCCTTCAGCTACAATCTACTAAGACCATAAAATCGTAACTGTAACCTCCAAAATGCCACAAAAGTATGGCATTATCATTGCAGCCTGGCGATCAAGGCGATCAATCGCTAATGGCAAACATTAATTGGTCTGTCCTTATCAGCTTGGCTACTATATGTTGACGATATTGTAAATATAGCATGCTCGTTATTAGTTCCTATCAGATATATTTTAGAGAGAATGTTGTATATCAGATCAACGTTCTCAATATAAATGCTATATAAAAAGCAGATACGATTTGTATATGAACTGAGGCGTCACTTATACAAATATCTTAGATAACTTATAAATTGATTAATACGATTAATAATAATCGGATTGTGTGTTTGAACTTCCTAAGTGCTGCTTGATTTCTGAAGAGTTATGATAAGAATTTGAAATGATACTTTGCTCGAACTTAAATACTAGTTTCCTCGAAAACTTACTGGTTATTGATAATTTTATATTATTCCGTTTGATTATATATATATTTTTAAATTGATAATTAATTGATTGCTCAATCCAATTATTTTTGCAGAAAACAAAGACATTTTACTGAGTCTAACTGGGCACTTTCGATCCGGCGAGCTGAATGTCATCGCTGGACCCTCCGGTGCCGGCAAGAGCACGCTGCTGAACATACTCTCCGGCTATACGTAATGTAACCCCGCACCTTGAACCGTTTCCCATTGTATACTAATCTTGAGACACATGTGCACATTTTCAGATCCTTCGGCTACACGGGTGATATACGGGTCAATGGCAAGCCGCGTGATCTGAAGGCCTTCAAGCCAAATGTGGCGTTCATTACGCAGGACACAACGCTGCAGCCGTTCCTCAGCGTCAAGGAGGCGATGCATTTTGCGGCCAATCTTAAAATTGGCACACACATGTCAACGGAGGCGAAGCGGGAACGAGTCCTCAGCATCCTAGTTGCGATTGGCATGTACGAGACTCGCAATACGCTCACCGGAAATCTGAGCGGTGGTCAGCGCAAAAGGTTGGCCATCGCCCTCGAGCTAGTCAACAATCCGCCAGTGCTCGTCCTGGATGAGCCCACCTCGTAGGTCCAAAATCCGTTTCAACTCTTGTCCAGCTTAACTAATGTTTCCCTCTTCATGCTCCATTAGCGGCCTGGATAGCTCCACTTGCAATCAGCTGATAACGCTGCTCAAGAAACTGGCCATGGAGGGTCGCAATGTGATCTGCACAATTCATCAGCCCAGCGCATTGACCTTCTCCATGTTCGATCATCTGTATGCTATTGCCGAGGGTCAGTGTATCTATGCCGGCGGCACTCAGAATCTGGTGCCCTTCTTGAGCGCCGTCAATCTGAACTGTCCCGAATCCTACAATCCAGCAGACTATTGTAAGTGCAATTTTTGTGAGAGGAGTTTGCAATTACATTCAGGAAAAATTGACCTGCAATTTAGAAACAACAACAACTTTCTAGTTTTAAGGGCGATTTTAATTTTAGGGAATTTTTGCTAAAATTCAGGTCGATTTTATAGAAGACATTGTTATACAATTTGTGCGTTTTACAGTAATGGAAATAGCAACACATGACTATGATACGGAGGAGGAGCGACAGGTGGACAAGCTGATAGCACTGATGGACAATGGACGCAATGATGATTATAGGTACAGTAAAACGGCGCGAGTCGTGCAATTGGCGGCCATTAAGAAAGTGGGTAAGTTTTAACTTTATAGCTAGTAAAGTTATTTCGACTGCGAACTTTGATGTCTGATGCCAAGAACCTTCTCAATATTCGTTTGCAGAGCAAATGATGGCCTCGGGTAAGATTACACCCGTAACACCACCTGTGATGTCAACTGGCAACCGGCAAGCCTTCAACTTTAAACCGATGACACCGATAAATGAGCTCTCGTCTCACATCTGGGATAGCCAAATGGGTTGCGATGAGATCAGTGGCAACAAAGCGGATGCCAATTGTTGTAAGCCTATCAAAAAGACGAAGAACAAGTCCAAGCTGACCATGTCAATGCCAAATCTAGATCCGGCTCACCTCTGCAAGCGTGAGAATATCTATGCGACGCCCTTCTATCGACAGCTGAGCATCCTGCTGCTGCGCACCTTTCTGCTCATCTGGCGCGACAGTTCGTTGACAACGATGCGCTTTGGCATCCACCTGGCCGTTGGCATCCTTATCGGCATCCTCTTCTATGGCATTGGCAATGATGCCAACAATTCGATGAACAACTATCGCTACGTCTTCTACACCATCATGTTTATCATGTATTGCGCTTTCTCCGGCATTGTTGTCAAGTGTAAGTCTGAATACACTCAACAAAATAATCGAACTGAATGAAAACCAGGGTTTTTCTTTTCTTTCGGAGTACATTTTTCTAAAAGAGAAACAATCTAGTTTTTAGTTCAATTTTTTCTTAATGATTTTAGTTATTTTTTCTGATTTTCTTCAAATCTAATTCGTGTTTGTTTTCCTTTGCAGTTCCACTGGATATACCGATTGTGTCGCGTGAGCATTTCAATCGCTGGTATTCGCTGCGTGCTTATTATGTGGCCATAACACTGGCCGATCTGCCCATCCAGATAATATGCAGTGCGCTGTTTATTGTGCCCACGTATCTGATGACCCACCAGCCGCTGGAACCGTGGCGCTTTGGCATGTTCTTTCTGATTGTGTTCATGACGGCGCTGGTTGCCCAAAGCATTGGCCTGACTGTGGGCGCAGCGCTCAGTATGCATTTTGGAGCGATATTGGGACCGTTCTTCATCTGCCCGTTCCTGATCTTCAGCGGTTTCTTTCTGCAGGAGCGAGATGCACCCGTCTATATGCGTTGGTTCTTCGACGTCTCGTTCCTCAAGTACAGCCTGGATGGTGCCATGCTCGCCATATTTGGTTATGGCCGGGCGCGCTTGGACTGCGAGGAGATGTACTGTCATCTGTCGCGTCCGAGATATATACTAAAGCATGTGGATATGTTGAATGCCAATTATCACATGGCATTCTTTTTCCTGTTCGGCTCACTGATCCTGCTGCGCATTATTGCCTTCTATATCATGTCCTTTCGACTCAGATTATTCAGATGATGTCACATTCCGTTCATCGAATCGATCGAGTTTTGTTTTTATACATATATATGATTTCTTGTAGCATTTAATCTGAGAGAACCATGTGCCAAAGAAATGAACAGCGTTTTAGCATAAGAAGAAATCGTGATATACAATACAATACTTATCTAATTTATACCCGACCCCTTGACACCCCACAACTCCTTAGCTGTTTGCATACACACATCTAGCATAACTTTCCATGTTTTTTATAATCGTATTAATGTCACCCCCATCCTACACCCGCCACCCTCCACCTCCGCTCCCTCACCCGCTCCCAAGTCATCAAAAACTATTGTTTAGTTTTAAGCGCATGTACATATTTTATTAAGCTCAACATATTTGGGATGAACATATTTTTAAAAAATATTAAATATTTTGTAATTATCGACTGTCCTTTATAATTTTGTTGTGAAAGTATATAGTATATTTACATATATATATATACATAGTAAGTATATATCTTGATGAAATTTTCAATATTTGCAGATCATTGTTGTTTATCAAGATGTCTACAAAATATGCGTAAATATTTTAAGATTGCAAATAGCGTTTTGCTTTAACAGACTCTGGTAAATTTCTGAAGCTTGTTTTGCTTAAATATCTTTCAAGGTCTACATTTCTATACTTGTATCAAGATTCGCAATTGTTGGAAGAATGCACCTATTTCTTTGTTCTCAGTTCTCAATAGATGAGTTCTTGTAGGAAACCTAGTTTTTGTTTAACAATATATCGTAGATTGTGAAAAAACCAAGAAGTTATGCATGACGGATAAATAGGGTTTTTAGTTTTAACGGATTCAGATTAGATTCCTAAGATGGACATCTCTTAAATTCTTTGTTTCTAAGGTTTACTCTTGTATGTTTGTATTCATGCATTAGGAATCGTTATTCTTTTTTATGTACGATTGAATCACAGTTCTTTTATAAAAACTTTTTTGTTTACCAACAGATCAAACTTAGAAAACATTTTAAGATTAGCAATAGTTTTTTGTTTTAACTGACTCAGATAACTTTCTTAAGCAGGTTTTCTTTAAAATTTGGTTTTTTTTCAAGGTTGTATTCTTGAATTAAGATTCGTAATTTTGTTAAATGAATGAGCTATTTTTTGAGTGCGATTGAATCATAGCTCTTAAAAGATACTTATAGAAGAAACCTTTTTGTTTACCAAGAAACTGGTTTCTTTAAAATTTGTGTATTCCTCGGTTGTTTTCTTGGTTCAAGATTCGTAATTTTGTTTAATGTGCAGCTGCGTACCGCGTGTGGAGCCAACCAATTGATGGCTCCAAGTTGCATTGGATGTAAGTAATTGAGACTCAAACATGTTGGGACCTGGACTCAACAAATATGAACAACCATTTGCCGGCACTAAACTAATAAGCAATTGAATTCAGTTGTGTTTTGTATTTCAGCGGAAAGTGAACGGAGATCGGTTGCCCGACGCCATTTATATATACGCAGATCGGGCGTGGGGATAGTCGGTTAATTGTGTGACGTGACTTGAAAAGCCAATTTTGTGAAGTTAAAAAGCAAAAACAAAGTGTTTGAACATCTATTTAAATAAGTATTTTCAACATTTTATGTACATATGGCTGTGTATATTAAAGATCAGCAAGAAAGCCTTTTTTAGTGTTCTTTGTGCGCTGATTGCCAAGTAATAAAAACCCAAACGAGTTTGTTCTACAATCAATTAGTTACCAGCTGTGCCCTAGCAGTAATATACTTAAAATATTTCAATAAAATACACAAGTTAATTATGCAAAGCTGCATTAATAATACATTTCTAATATAATATATAGCGTTTATCACAACAAGTACGCAGTGGGCTGAATTAAGTTTGTTGTGCGACGACAATAATTGATTAAGGCATGCAAATCATTAGTCATGTTGCAAGAAGCACATAGCTAAGCTTGAAGCATAAAAACGTGTTGCATACTTTCGGGCATTGCTAAAAATGCTTCTTGATCTAAGACTTCAGTGAGTGCAATTTTTGAATTATGTAAACCATTTGGAAAAAGAAAGATTATTACACTTGAAGATGCACTAGGAAACTATATGAATATCAGATTTAAAGTCTGCCTATAAAGTCTGGCAAAGCACTGCAATGCACAGCTGAAATGCAGATGCATTTCTTAAGTCTTTTGTTACATGACCTGAGAGGCGTTTTCAAATTTAAATGTGTCATGATTTATCTTTTAGTTTCCTAATGAATTGCATAAGCAGCTTCAACAGAAACTAAATTATTGCCTAATTATACTTTTTTTTTAAAGTGTATAATTACAGAACAAGTGGCTGCATTTGTAATATGTGTCAAATGCAACAACCCTTAAAATCGCGATCTTATCAATGTCAAATGAAACTCATTAAACATTAGACAATTGGCCACAGACAAGACACAACAAAGTGATTACTTTTGAGTTAAACATTTACAAATTACAATTAATAAATATATAAATATAAATATATATCAATCTCGTTAAGTTTTTTTGTAGAACAGGCAGAACAGTAGTTGTACAGTTCGGATTGTGAAGATTAGATTGCAATTACCCTTCGCCGAAATTCGGATTAGACTGACGATTTGAGTCAGTTACGACGTTGATAATGACTGCAACTACTTGAACTTCCATAATCAACCTCAGAGAGAGTGAGAGTGAAAGAGAGAGAGAGAGAGAGAGAGAGAGACGTATCGACAAAGCGACAGACAGAGAGAGAGAGAGAGAGTCTGTGTAAAATAACCGATAAGCGCATTTAACTTTTTAGTCGATCGTTGCCTTTTACCAGGGCAACACGTATCAGACGTGCTTAGTACTATATACATCCAGCACACATATATATATATATATATATATATATATAAACACAGTCTAGCAATGGCTGATAGCGTTGCACTTAACGGGTTGGTGCCCAGACGGCCAAAATCAATGGAGCTCCACTTTAAACAGGTTTGCTATAGGCTAAAGGGCAAAGCCAAAGACTCCAAGACACAAATTCTGAATGAGACTTGTGGTGCTTTCCGATCCGGTTGCTTGACAGCTATTCTGGGTCCCTCCGGTGCCGGCAAAACAACACTCTTAAACATCTTGGCTGGTTTCAAGTAAGTCGGTCGAGCGGCTCACTCACAAAATGCGATTACTCAAATACTCTTCAGAGTCAGCGGCGTTTCGGGTGAATTTCTGCTCAATGGCGAGCAGAGGGATCTGCTCGCCTTTCGCAAGATGTCCTCCTACATAGCCCAGAAATTTGTGATGCTTACGCTGCTAACGGTAGAGGAAACCATTCGTGTCTCCGCAGATTTGAAGCTGCCAACAACCACAACCACACAGCAAAAGCAACAAATTGTGAGTAAAAATAGTTAGAGTTTTCCTATGGTATCAACGCATACACTCAGAAAAAATATTATGAATTATAGAAAATCGCACGAAAAATAAGAATTCGTTTTTTGTTTTTTTTTTTAAATAATATTTAAGTACAGAAAAACCCCTTTCTAAGAATTACAAATACTTTTTTCTTTATCAATAGTTTCTATGAATTGCGAAATGCATTTCTAAAATAAAAAAACGACAAATTTCTTATATTCAGGCTGATTTTTTATTCGGATTGTATAGTTTAGTAGATCAGACGGTATTAAAATAAATCCCTTTCTCGCAGCTCGATGACATTATCGAGGTGCTCAATCTGCATTCGTGCCGTCACACTCTGGTGCGTGATATATCCGGCGGGGAGCACAAGCGTCTGTCGATGGGCATTGAGCTGATCACGAATCCGCCGATAATGTTCTTTGATGAGCCCACCAGTGGCTTGGATTCGGCCTCCAGCTATCAGGTCATGTGCTACTTGCAGCGCTTGGCCCACGATGGTCGGATTGTGGTTTGTGTGGTGCATCAGCCCAGTTCGCGGCTGATGCAGCTCTTCGATGATGTCCTCGTGCTGGCCCACGGTGAGGTCCTCTATGCGGGCGCACAGCGCGATATGTTGGCCAGCTTCAGGGAGGCCGGCTTCAGCTGTCCCCAGTACTACAATCCGTCCGATTTTGGTGAGTAAACATATAAAGCCAAGTTGTTT
Organism: Drosophila glabriapex; assembly: GCA_035042305.1. NCBI lineage: Eukaryota > Metazoa > Arthropoda > Insecta > Diptera > Drosophilidae > Drosophila > Drosophila glabriapex. Next base: position 12,950,891 of record JAWNLN010000008.1, read on the forward strand.
CCATTTGTTAAACAATGCCTTCAAATAATTAAAAAAAATTTAATAACATATTTGAGCATTGGAATAATCCCTTTTTAAATGCATTCACGAATTGCCAGGAAGCTTAAAAATAGTATTCCTGATTTTATTAAGATAATTTGCTCACTCAAAATTGGCAAGTGTTAAGAACTTTTTATCTAAATTTTAGAAAATTCTTCTGCTAATTTAGAATGAGTATTTGTGTATTTTTTTTGTATATTTCTTAATGTAGTTTGGCTTTACAAAAGCAGATACTAATGTGATCTCTCTCTCTCCCTCCCTCTCCCTCTCCCTCTCACTCTCTGCACATCCCTCTCTTATATGCAGTTCTGGAGGTATGCAGCGAATCCTCCAATGAGCGCTGCGAGTTCCTCATTAACCAAAACAAGTCCAAATACGATGGTCTACAGAGTTTCAAAAAGGTTTCTGGTGATGAGCAGAGTAAGTTGTGCTTTGGTCTGCGGTAATTTTTGGTGTTTGCTGATGCTCTTCCAATTGCTTCTGTTTATGCCTCTGCTTCTGGTTCTGCTTTTGTTTCCTGCATCCTTGTTCACTATCCTCGCTCTATTCGCACTGCTCTATCTATTCCTTTTCTATGCCTTCCAATTCGCAAACAGCAGCGCTCATTGAGATGCCCGATTCCAGCGCCGAAAATGATAGCGTCCTGCGGCCCAAGGAGCTGGTGGGCTTCTGGTATCAGTTGCGCGTCCTCATGATAAGATCTCTGCGTTCCATGCTCAGGGATCGGGTATGTATATTAAAAAGCACCTTCTAAACTCAGAGCTTAGAAACTCGTCCTGAAAACTATAAACTTTTTAAGATCGCAATTATTCTAATTAAAAAATTAAATAGATAATTCTTATACTTTGACTAACTCACTAATAATAGTAGCAAGACGAACTTACACTGAGATTAGGCAAAGAAAATCTCTTTTTGTGGAAATATACTTTCTGAATAATAAGCTGAGTTATCCTTGCCGCAAAAGTGTGGTGAATCTCTGCAATTCAGGACGTTTTTCTCTGAGTGTGGCCTCTAGTAAATTCTTATATATATCTTTCCCAACAGATCGCCGTACAGATGCGAGTGCTAATGCACGGGATTGTGGCCCTGCTGCTGGGCGTTGTCTATTGGCAGATTGGCAACGATGCCGCCAAGGTGATCAGCAATGTATCCTGCCAGTTTTTCGTCATACTCTTTCTGTTCTGCGGCAATGCGATGCCATCCATATTGCTCTGCATGAACGATGCACCAGTGTTTATTCGGGAATACTACAATGGCTGGTATTCGCTGAGGGCATACTATATATCCAAGGTGCTGGCGGATTTGCCAATGCAGATGATCTGTCCAATTGCATTTATAAGCATTAGTTATTTTATGACCGGACAACCGCCGGAATTTAATCGGTTTGCCATGTGCTGTGTGATCAGCCTGCTGACCGCATTCATTGGACACTTTATTGGGGTCATTGGTGGCACCTTGCTGTCCTTGCAGACGGCCATCTTTTTGGTGCCGGCGCTCTCCATTCCGTTTATGCTGTTCTCTGGATTTTTCATCAGAATGGGCGAGCTGTCCTGGTTTCTGCGTCCGATTTGTGATGTGTCCTTTTTCCGCTACATCTTCGAGGGTCTCGTGCGCGCCATTTACGGCTATAATCGGGAAGATTTGCCATGCCATCAGACCTTCTGCTATCACAAGAAACCGGAGCAGTTCCTCCAGGATTTTGAGATGACTGGCGATGCGTTCAGTGTGGATATCGCGGCACTGGGACTATGTTTGCTCCTGCTCCTCATCTCATTCTATGTCGCCCTGCATGTCTGCATTCGACGCGTCCTGTGAGAGCCTTTATTTAGCTTACATACATATCGATCGCTTTATTTAAATAATGATACAGTTTGTCTAAGATGGGCTAAGTATGTGAATTTTGAGCTAAAGCTTTCTAAAATAATATTATCTTACTTAAATTAATACAAATTTTGTTAATTCAAGAATTCAAGTACAACATGCTAACAACTACCTTCAGCATTGTTACTTACACATATAGTATAATTGTTTAAGTTTTTTACACAAACCCAAATTGTATAAAAACAAAACAATTAGATAGAAAAACATCTTTGAATAAATGCAAAGAAATACATTGAAATTATTCCCTTTTTGGGATAAAAACCAATCTTTAAGTGTGCATATGCACTTCTCATAAGTCCAGGCTTAAAGAACATTTAAAATCACAAACATAAGTCAATAATCAAGCAATATACAACAATAGCACAGGCCAATGAATGCCTATGGTCCAAAGGACACTTAAAATGGCCAATTTATAGAGCACTTTTCGAGTTTTCTAAATTTTTCTGGAGCACAAACCCACTCTTAAATAAAAGTATACCCAGCTAAGAGCCACAGATAAATCTCGTTTTGTTCAACTAACAGTTTTTAATTTGCAAAAGTAATGACATTTAAATAATAATGTTTAAAATCAAATTGTTGTATGAGAGTTTAAAACTTATTTTAAAAATTAAACAGCATTCAAATTTGCATCTTTCATTCAATCGAGATTTTTACAATCAAAGGGCTTATAACAAAAAAAAAATTATGTACATTTAATCAATGGACACACTGGATATCTCCATGGAGCTGGTATCGTGTTGTGTTCCCTGCTGCTCTAATGTGGGCGTGGCCGGCGTAACATCGGCCGTTGTATCCGCCGTGGCCACTGACGTCTCCTCGCCGATCGTTTGTATTGTTGCTGTGGTGGCTGCTGTTGTCGTTGCTGTTGCTGTCGCTGTGCTATTTGCCGTTGGTCCTGTATGCGTCCTTTGCGTTGGCTGCGTTCGACGCAAACGGTCCGCCACCGAACGCAATCGTCGCACATTGGTCTGGCCTATGCCAGCTGCTGCTCCAGCTCCTGATGCTGCAGTGGATGTGCCGCTGCCACTGCTTGTAGCCGCAGTTGTTGTTGTTGTCGTTGTGGTCGCTGCCGTTGATTTGGCATCGTCCGCTGGCACGTGGCGTACACGCACATCCATCTGTTCCCATTCCATTTCATCCTCGGAACTCGTTTCGGCATTGGCCACCACAGTTGTGGTCTTTGCTTTCTTTTGGCACTCGACGCTGCGCCTGAAATCAATGACCTTCAGCAGCGCCTTGGCCTCCGTCTTGCGCTGGGAATGAGAGTGAGAGACGGGATATGAGACAGGATATGGAGCATCCCAAGGAGACTTACCTCATCCGAGTCGAGGCACTTGTAGGCGTAGTAAGCAGCACGCTCAAAATCGCCCTTCTTCTCGTAGTAGTTGGCCAAGGTCATGAAGCCCTGATACAGGCTCTGTTTATCGGTGGCAGCGCGCTCATCCTCACAGTACATAATATAGCAGTGGACAGCGGTCTCATTGTCGCCCAGCTTCTCGTGCAGACTGGCCAGCTTGTACATCGCTATGCCTTCGATGTCGCCCACATCGCAGGCCTTCCAATAGCACTTTACCGAATTCTCGCATTTGTCCAACTTTTCGTAGGTCTCGCCCAGTGCGACCAACATGCGCGAATCGTACGGACGCAATTGATGGGCAATTTTAAAATAATACAAACTATAATAGTGCATTTTGATAATCTCGTAGGCCTGGCCCAGGCCGTACCAGGCGCGATAATCTCGCTTGTTGACCTCGACCGCTTTTCGATAGCTTTGTATGGCCGCATTTGTGTTCTTCAGCTCCATAAACTCATGACCCATCAGCGTCCAGGCGGCCAAATATTTTGGATTCAGTTTGAGTGCGCGCTGAAAATATGAAATGGCCACCTGATGATCACTGCGTATGCTATAATAGTTGCCTGACATGAAGATGCAGATGGGATTAGTGTGTAATTTGTGCAGTTGTTGAACTCGGCCACTCACCAATGACACAACAGGTCTCCGGTCGATATTTATTAATGCTAACAGCCTTTTGTGCCAGTTGCGCCATTTCCGTTTTCATTTCCTTGACAAACAGCAAATTCGAATAGGTGTCCACATTGTCCAGGCGATAGGGATCGCTTTCGAGCAGTGCCTGAAAGAGCTCAATGGCCTTATCCACATCTGAAAGATACAACGAAGATTAACAGAGATTAGCCAGAGATCAGATGAGATCCACTCACCTCGCTTATTGTGATAGACAAGCGCCATTTGTGCCGTTAAATAGATGCTCTTGTTAAAGCCCGCCGCTTGCAAATCCTCATAGATCTTCAGTCCATCATCGTTGAGATAGAGCTCCAGATAGGTGTGTGCCATAAAGAAGTGACGCATCCAATGTCCACCCAGCTGCAGGCTGAGCAACTTCTTCTTTTCCATTATCAATGGAGATAGCTCCAGATAGGCGCTCCACAGCATGGGCACCATGCGTATAGCAGTCACCAGCATCTGCTCAGCAGCTTGATTTAGATCCAGTGCTTTGAGTACAACGCCATACAAATAGATGCCGTAGCCATCCAAGCGACAACGTCCATGCTCTGAGCGTAGGGTGGCCAACAGATCGGCCAAATCGCGCATCTGATTCGGCTCATTGAGATTGGCATGATCTGTGGTGGAATCCAAGCGTCGCTTTTCCCTAGCCATATACGTGGAGTAGAGGTGGAGAAAACGTGGCACGCATGATTCCGAGTTGCGCACAGCATGCGCTGCCCGATCATATTCGCGCACATCATAATAACTCTTGGCCAGAAAGTAATCACTGTACTCTGCGGGTGCAATGCCCTCCAGCTGGCACTCACTAAACGATCGGTCATCGTCTGGCGGCGCATTATCAATATTAACATCACTCAGGCCATGATGCATCTCCGCCAGCCATTTGGTGCTGTGCAGCAGACCCCGCTTCGAGCACTCGATGATGCCACGGCGCAGTTCCTTCTTCACGTCCGGCAGCAGCACACTAAAGAGCTCCTGCATGTTTGTTTATTTTGCTTCCAGGCTGAAATTGTCTCTAGCTATTTTATGGTTTACTAACAAAATTCGCCTTTGAACGCATTTGCCGATATCGATATAATTGTTGCTACAAATATATCGATATCGATTGTAGCGATATCTTTTACTTGCGATGTTTCATAATCGTAGCGTTGATTATTTTAATTATGTATACATATATATATATATATATATATATATTACGCTGTTTGCAAAAATGGTGTCGAATTTTTATTATAATAACAACATTTGTTAGCTGCTATTCAGAATATTTTTTCCATAAGCATTTTACAAATGACTTGCCATTGGCAGCAAGTCCAATTTGAATATATGTATGCAGCCACCATGTACATATCTACAATAAATACCAAGAATGCCAAACATATTAAGGTTTCACAACACTGGCCAATCAGCTGTGTTGGACCTGCGCAAAAATAACAATAACAAACAAAACTCTCCAAGAAGATAAGACAGCGACGAAAACATTTCTTTGTTTATAAAAGCGCACAATATTAATAACAACAACGATTACAAGGCAATTGCATCGCGCCATTTTTGATATGCGGAAAACAATCGCCAACATAAATAGATACAATTACATTTACTGATTCTCTCAAATGAGATTTTGAATTTGCAATACAATGAGCAGACTTATTTATGTATCGCCATATATCGAAATAATTCGCCATAGATAATTGCGTCGCTGATTCATTCGATTTGCGACAGCACTTTTTAATAACATAAGTACCCTTATCAGTGTGAGCTATTTAAATCACAATCGACTCGTCGGTAGTTAATTGAGGAAATTTCGTTGAGAGTTATTCAGTTATTTTCAAGCCAACATGAAGCTCGGACATTGTGCAGCACTATTCGGATTGCTGCTCTTCGCAACTTTGTTCAGTTCTGGCAACTGTCTTTGGCCCTTTAGCCGCAAATCAAATACTCCGCCTGCGCCTCCAAAGGAACCTCAGCTATCGCCTGTTATATTTGGTAAATATTGATTGAAGTGCAAGCAAAAAAAAATGCAAAAATATATTGAGTCCAAGTAAAAAAAATAAGGTCAAGGTCGTCATTCAAAGACTGCATTTGATTATTTTCAGTGCCAGGCGATGGCGGATCTCAAGTCGAGGTGCGTCTAAGCAAATCATATTCACCATATTTTATTTGCGAGAAGACGCACGACTGGTATAATCTATGGCTTGATCTGGAACAATTGGTCATACCGATGGTCTACTGTTGGGTGGACAATGTCAAGCTCTACTATGACAAGGCAACGCGGACAACACACAATTCACCCGGTGTCGAGACACGCATACCCGGCTGGGGTGATCCCGATGTTGTCGAATGGATAGATCCAACCCAAAACAAGGCCGGCGCGTATTTCAAGGATATTGGCAACTTGCTCGTCAACATGGGCTATGTGCGACGTAGAAATATACACGGAGCACCCTATGATTTTCGCAGGGCGCCAAGTAAGTTAATGGATATTTCTATAGTATAAAATATTTAACATATATAGTATTTAATATATAATATCAATCTCTCTCCCACTCTGTCTGTGGTTCAGATGAGCTGCAGCAATTTTTTATTGATCTCAAGCAGCTTGTGGAGGACACATATGAGGCAAATAATCAGACTGCCGTCACTTTCATAACGCACAGCATGGGCAGTCCGATGACACTGGTCTTCCTGCAGGAGCAGACGCTCGAGTGGAAGACACGATATGTGCGAAGACAGATAAGCCTCGCTGGCGCTTGGGCAGGCAGCATTAAGGCCGTTAAGGTGTATGCCATGGGCGATGATCTGGATTCGTTTGCATTGAGCGCCAAGATTTTGCGCGATGAGCAGATTTCACATCCGTCAACGGCATGGCTGTTGCCATCGCCACTATTCTGGAAGCCATCGGAAGTGCTGGCGATGACGCCATCAAAGAATTACACCATGGCACAGCTGGAGCAATTCTTTACAGATATTGACTACAAGACTGGCTGGGAGATGCGCAAGGATACGATGCGCTATACACAAAACTTTAGTCCACCCGATGTTGAGCTGCATTGCATCTATGGCGACGGCATCAGCACTGTCGAGAGGTAATCCCAAGAATATCTATTATCTACAACATCAAAATGAACTCATATTTTTTGCAAACAGATTGCAATACAAAAAGGACAACATTGCCGGAGAAACCCCCAAGCTAATTATGGGCGTGGGTGACGGCACCGTTAATCAGCGTTCGTTGCGCGCCTGTCAACACTGGTCAGGCCAGTCAAGCGCACACATATCCACACTGGCCCTGCAAGGTGTCGATCACATGGGCGTTCTGTCAAACCAGGATGTCTATCAATACATACGCACTGTTATGCAGCAGCCATAATCTACTTCAGAACCCAAAACGAAAAAAAAAACTGTTTATCTGTAATTTGTGTGCATCTTAAAGTTTCCCGATCAAATGATTGCTTATAAAAATAATGTTAATCGAAATGGGGCGGCTGTAGCTCGGCCAAAAATATGACGACTTTTTAATGTTAATTAAATAAAGTGTTTAAGTAGGTAACGTGCATGTTGTTCTTCATTACTTATGTGCAATGTCCTTGAGCAGGAATTCAATGCATTTGAAGTAAACGATATTTAAGTCAGTGTCATCACTACACAACAAATCGATATATCGCTCGGCAGCTGCCCGGCGTCTTGTCGATATATCGATAAAGATGCACAATTCCATTCAAGACAATTACTTGCACATTAAATTCCCGGCACACAATTATTGCATTTATAATTATTTAAAACCATAATGCCGCACGGTCACTCGCACGATCATGGCCATGGCTGCAGCCATGAGGCAACCGACATCGACAATGCCCTCGAAATGGGCATCGAATACAGTTTGTATACAAAAATCGACCTCGAGAATACGGAATGTTTGAACGAGGAGACCGATGGCAGCGGCAAGACCGTCTTCAAGCCATACGAAAGGCGTCAGGACACTAGCAAAGTGAGTGTGGCATTATGATATATATATATATATATTAAAATTAATTATATATACATTTGCATTTGCAGTTTGTACAAAGCGATGCGGATGAGGAGCTGCTGTTCAATATACCCTTTACCGGCAACGTTAAGCTAAAGGGCATCATCATTAGCGGCGCCAATGATAATACTCATCCAAACGTGGTTAAACTGTGAGCTTATAGTGTAATTAAATTGATTCTCTAATGATATTTTAATGTTGACAGTTTCAAGAATCGACCCAAAATGACATTTGATGATGCACATGGCAAGGCGGATCAGGAATTTGAACTAACGCGCGATTGTCACGGTGAAATCGAATATTCGCCCAAGTAAATGTTTGAAATTGGCTTATAAATCATTTATATTTATATATAATTCCCCTTAATTTATGTTTATCTCAGAGTTGTGACCTTTTCATCGGTACATCATTTGTCGCTCTATTTCCCCAGTAATTTTGGTGATGATGTCACGCGCATCTACTATATTGGTGAGCTAGTTTAGTCTTATAAATGATTTACTCACATCTAAGAATCCACCACGTTTACAGGTCTTCGTGGTGAGTTTAGTGAGGCCCATTATCACGGCGTTACCATTTGCAATTATGAAGCGCGTGCCAATGCTGCCGATCACAAGGATAAAGCTTTTGATGGCGTTGGACGCGCAATACAGTAAAGAAAAACGGGATAGGAATTTAAAAATGATATAACTAATAAGGTTTTTTTGTCATACTCACTGTGCTTGATATTAAAGTTGTACAGTTTGTAAAAAAGGAGAGATGTTTCTTTAATTTATTTCTTTATTGTTATCTTATTGATTAATGCTTATAAGATGAGATATCGAATCACGTGTGTCAATGTCAATGCATAACGCTTTTTATTACTCAATAGTGTTTCATTTATTTATTTATTTTATTTTTTTATTTATTGTTTTCCATTCTTTTTTTCATTTGTATTTTAATAAATGGTTTATATGTATTTTACAAAGCGTTTACTTAAATGTATTTAATTTTACATTTATACCGAATAATTTGTTATTTATTGCACTAATTGTTTTTTGTTTTGTTTTTGCTTTTGTTTTTTTAATATTCTTTTCTCCACTTGCTCATTTATTGTAGTTGACGTTTGTTTTTCGTTAAAGTATGCTTCTTTGATATCTAATACATAGATGATAGACATGCACCAAGTGAAAGTAAAAACAATCCAGTTTCATTTGTTTTTGTTCTTTTGTTTTGTTTGGTTGAAACACACTTTGTGCATAGTACAAATGCAATTAGGAGAAAACTAAACGTTAACAAATGAATGCTTGAAATTCTTTTTCTTCTTTCCATCTTGCTTGGTTTTCTTTGTTTTGTATTTATTCGTTTTGAGGTAAAATTAATTAATATTTATTTACAAATTGTATGCGCATACAAAAATCGCGTTTATAGGCGGAAAAATACAAATGTGATATTTAACTAGAAATTGTTGCTGCTGTGTGTCGCTTGTGTTGTTGTTTTTGTTGTTGTTGTTATTGTTGTGTTTTTGGGGAGGGGTTTTTGTTGTTCGAGGGAGGGGGTGAGGTTTCGTAAAGCATACTCTTTCGGTAACCAATTTGTGCGGTTCTTTAGCTAGATATACATACATACATGTTCATATATTTAGTTGAGGATTTGTATATATATATATATTTGATTTATTGTTGCTGTGTATGTGTGAGACTGTATGTGTGTGTGTGTGTGTTTGGAATTTGAAGAAAGTTATTTTTCTTAGTATTTGATTCCTATTATTTGTTGTTGTTGTTGTTTTTTGCTTTATGTGTGTTTTTGTTCAACAAAATTTGTGCTGTCGTTCCATAGTTGCAGTTAGGGTTTATATATAGATATATATATAATGTATACATACGTATAATATATATATATATACATATATATGTATGACTATAAGTACGATTTTTGCATCAAATCAATATCAATCCGTTTTAAAAAATACGTTACTTTTAGCTGATACCCCACAAAAAATCGTTCAGTTTTTATTTGGTTTCTTTTTTTTGTATTTTTTGTTTTGTTTCATTTCAAAGAGTTTACGTTTAGTATAAAAAATCATTATATCGAAAGTATAAAAATCGTATTTAGCCTTTCACTTTATTTTTCTTTTATTTATTACATTTTTTTTTTTTGTTTTGTTGTTTTGGTTTTTCTTTTAGCAAAAGCGGGTGTATCTTCATCAAGCAGGTATTCGAATGTTACTTGGCAGGATTATTATTATTTTTTTCTTTTTTCCTTTTTTAAATATATATGTTTTTAAATAGTTTTATAAAAGCTTTGTGTGTGTGTATGTGTGTTTGTGTATGTGTTTCAGCTTTGGTGTGTTTGTTGTTGTTGCTGTTGTTGTGGATGTTGTGTTGAGTGTTTTTAGGCCTGTTTTAGTTGCTTTTATTTATTTTTTTTTTCGGTTTTTCGTTTGCTTTTTGTTATTTGAAAAGTAGTTGCATTTTTTTTTATAGTTAATATGTGTGTGTATGAGGCTGAGTCTGAGTATGTGTGTGTGTGTGTGTGTGTGTGTGGTTTTATTTTTTATTATTTATTTATGCTTATAGAACTCACATTAGGCGACATTGACTTAGCTGGCTAGTTAATTAATTAATTTGTTTCAAATACAAGTTTGTATCTACAATGGAATTTATCAATGATAATGATATCAAAATTATTACCGTTAATACATGTATTTGTAATTAAATTATTTAAAGCTTCTTTTTGTTTGTGTGTCCGTCTTTGTGGGTGTATGTGTGTGTGTGTGTGTCTGTGTCTGTGAGTGTGTGTGTCTGTTTTGTTTAACAGTTTGTTGTGTGTTTTATTTTTGAGAGACCAAATGATAAACAGTTGGAATATATAATCATCAAGCATTCGGTCTTAAAACAAAAAACAAAACACAAGAACCCAAAAAAAAACATGTACATTAAAAATTGTATTTACAATTGAATATTTCGCTACTTATGCACATACGATTTACTATTCAATTTGATAAATATATTATTTAGTTTTTAACTACACGCTCCTACAAAATGCTCGCTAAATTATTTCTGCTTCACATCTCTTCTTCTTTTGTTTTTGGTTTGTCAGATTTATCAATGTCGTTAATACAATTGAATTGCCATTAATATTGCTAGAGATATAGCACCTACCCCGCACCGCCCCAAAATAAAAACAAAAAACAGCAGAAATTAACTCGAAAGTTGTCGCACAGAAATGTACTCGAAGACAAATCAAAAGATTTGTGGCATGTTGCAACGTGGGCGGGGGTGGTGCAGGGGGGGAAATCAGGGCTAGTCAAGTGCTTCGGCTTGCCGAGACTAACTTAGGGTATAACAAGTTTTCATCATTCTTATTTTATTTTTTATATATTCACTTTAACTAGCATTTCATATTGTTGTCTTTTTTTTCTTGGTTTGTTTGTATTTTTATCATTATGCACTAATTTTTTGCGTTGCGCTACTTTATTATTAATTTATTTATTTTTGTATTTAGTTTAAATATCTAATGGCTAAGTTATGTAATAATATTTTTGGTTTTCCTTTCCTTTTTGTTTTTGTTTTGTTTTGTTTGTTTTTGTGGCTTTAATTTATTCAAATCATCATCACATATCAAAAAGTTTACAAAAATTTGACCTTTACATTTTCTTTAGCTACATTTTTTCATTTGCATGTACTATTAGTTTATTTATTTATTATTATTTCGTGCGCTTCAGAATAAAACATACAACAATAGTTATTATTATTTGTTTTCTGCTAACTTTTACCCACTTAACAATTGTTGTTCGCCGTTTCGCGTTCCACATTTAACAATAATATGTGAAATTTGAACCATTTGAACCAAGTCCGTTTCCATCGTTTTTAATTCTCGATTAACATTTTTCCATCTTTCTTTTCTTGTTTTTTTTTTTTAGCTTATTTGTATTTAATTAGTTAATGTTTTGGTTTGGTTTTCCATTAGTGTACGCGTGGGCATGTAAAAGGCATTTGTTTGGTTTCTTTTTTTTTTCTTTCCTTCTTTCTTTCTTTTTTACTCGTAATCATTTAAAGTATTTTGTTTTTGTTAGTTTTGTTTTGTTTTGTTTTGTTTTTTTTTTATATTTTGGAAGAACTGAGCTGAAAAACCTGAAATTACTTTCACTATTTGCTAGTATTCCAATAATGTCAGCATCTGATATGCCCAATTAAAATTTAAGGCTGTATATATGTTTTATACATAAATAATACACAATGTTTCTGACAACTGATTATTTTTTTTCAAACATTTTCGTTTTTATTGTGTTAGAATCGAAATTTCGTTTTGTTTTGTTTTTTGTTTTTTTTTTGGTTTGTTTTGTTTTAACTAAAGCGCGTGTCTTTTTTAAGCTTAGTGATATTATCTCTATGTATGTAATGTAATTATTCATTATTCATTTATGGATTAGTTTTGCTTGAATCGTTTTCTCTTCCCAGCATTACGAACAAAATTGACCAAAATTCTACACATGATTTACAGAATTTTAAAAACTAATATTGCTTTGTTTTTGTTTTTTGCCTTTTTTTTGTTTTTGTTTTGGATTCACAATAGACTGGAAATCAGAAAACCAAAGACAGACTGCTGCTGCTTGTGCACGAACAATTCCAGTTTTCATATTTCACAATGCTTACAAATTATATTAACAAACAGAAATTGCAGAAAAAACGAAGCAAAAAAACTTTCGGTTTTTTTGAAGGCAAACTTTTTGGCTGAGTGAAATATTTGTAATGCTCCAAAAAGTATGCTATGGAATTTGTTGCGAATTTAAGTAAAACAAAAACGATATTGAGAACATGATTGTTCAGTTATATAGCTTTCTATAGTGTTGGTTGATGTAACAATTGCATTGGCTGCTATTTGCTTGCCTCTCTCCGTGATCAAACTGAACTATAAAGCGCACACGCAACTGTACCTGGCGATTGATTCGAATAAAAATTGGAATTATCGCTTCTGAATTTTACTTGACACTTTTCGAGGCAAAGCAGCTTTAAAACCAGCTCGATTTAGGAACACTCTTTTATTATTAGCTTTCAGATAATTCCAAAAAGTATACGAAAGTGGAATTCAGATAGTGATTTCTCAATTTCTTTAAAATTTTTTTCTTTTCGTTTTGTGTGTTTTGAATTTGACTATTTTAAGTGGCTTTGATTTAGGAACACTCCTTTACATCATTTTCAGTTTGAGAAATTGGAATTCAGAATGTGTTTGCTGACAAAACGGACAACTGAATATGATTTATACATATATATTTATATATTTTTTGGCGTGTGCGCTTCTCTCATTTTAGTTTACATAGTTATTTATTTAATATAATTTATTTGTATTATTTATTAGGCAACTTACTATATAAGCTCTCTCTCTCTCTCTCTCTCTCGGTCTGTCTCTCTTTAACTTTCTCTCGCTTTCTACACAAATTGATGTATTTTGCACTTGTTAACAATATATGTTTTTGCATTTAGGTTTTTTTCTCGTGGTTTTTGTTATTACTTTTATTTTTTATTTATGAAACAATTCAATTACAGCTTTAATTATTATGACATATGCGTTAAATATCCATTTTTTCATTTATACAAAATGATTTTATGCAAATTTCATATATTTTTTACTATCGAAATATCTTTTTTTTTGTTGTTGTTGTGGTTGTTGTTGTGTATTGCAAAAATGTGCGAATGATTGTGTTTTGTGTTGTGTATTAAATTGTTTATAAAAAATTGATGATTAATAGGCGAAGTGTGTTTGTTGTTGGTTGTTTGTTGTTGAGTGTCTTCGAAATGGAAACTCTTGTTGATATCGCAAATGAAACAGCACAGCTTCTAGTTAGTTAGTTGGTTGGTTGGTTGGTTGTTTTGCTATTGCTTTTGCTTTTGCTTTTGCTTTTGTTCTGTGTGTGCTTTCTTTTTAAACAGCATGTCCATTTTTCTCGGTGCTCGCAGCACGCTTGGCAGCCGCTGCGGCACCCAGACGCCTGGCACGCCACCGATCTAGCGGCGTGTAGCAGCAAATGAAAAATGGTGGCACACGTGGCGAACCACTGCTGGAACCACTGCTGCCACCGCTGGCACCGCTGCTGAGCTGCGAATCGACAGTGAGCTCCGTTTGGACACCACTGCTGGTCAGCCGCACCTCGGCCTGCTGCTGCTGCTGCTGCTGTTGCTGACCATATGGTGGTGGTGGTGGTGCCGCTTTACAGATGACGCTCGGCGGCTCAAGTTCGTGCAGCTCAAAGCTGTCCGAGCGTGTGCTCGTCGGCGTCGTTGTCGACGGCCGAAACTCATGCGATGAGCTCTCGACCATGGCAGTGCGATACGTAGCCGCAAAATAGTTTGTCTCCAAATAGTGGCACGACTCGAATAGATAATCATCGAATTGCAGACGGGTCGTCGAACAACTATCCTGACTAACCATAAAGTTGCCCTTGTGCGACTGTGTCGAGGGCGAAGTGCCTAATGCTGCCGTTGCAATTGGCAACATTGAACTGGACATGGGCATTAGCTCCAACGAGCTCGAACAGGCAGCTGTTGTGCGTTGTTGTTGTTGTTGTGGTTGTTGTTGTGGTTGCTGTTGTGGTTGCTGTTGTGGTTGCTGCTGTTGTTGCTGCCTTTGCTGTTGCTGTTGCTGTTGCTGCTGTCTTTGCTTCATATCAACAATTTCTATTTCTTCAATATCACTAAAACTATTTAACTGTTTCAACAAATAATGCACATCATTTCGTTTCGTTTGTTCAGCGGCGTCGTGTTGCAGCTGTTGTTGTTGTTGCTGCTGCTGCTTGTGTTGCATTGCTGCCGTCTTGAGTTTTATTGTGTCTAGTGCTTGCAATGTTAATGGTGTGCTAACGACGGCAATGCCACGACTATTGCTACGTGGGAGGTCATTGATTTGTCGCAACTCTTGCTGCTGCTGCTGCTGTTGCTGCTGCTGTTGTTGTTGCTCTGGATAGGCCAGCGCCAGGCGTTGTTGCAACGTTGCGCTGCTAAACGCTGACGAGGCACGATGTGGCTCCAGTTTGGCAGCGTCGAGTATACGATTGAATTTAGCTAATGCACTAGTAGATGCTGTTGATGAGCTGCTTGTTGTTGTTGTTGTTGTTCCTGTTGTTGTTGTTGTTGTTGCTGTTGCTGTGGTGATCTTATGTCTTAGTTGTTGTTGTTTGGTTTGAGGCACTGTTGTGACGGTTTTTTGTAGATAATAATCACCAACATCATGTCGCTGCCCACTGCCCTGAGCAACGACGACATCGGCAACGTTAACACCTGAACGATGATCCTGATCCAGATCCTGATCATCTTCCACGTAATAATCATCGCCGACATCCTCATCAACATCATCAATATCGACGCCATCCTGCAGCGTTGCATCCGTTACATCTAAATTGAGATTCAAATGCAAACGTTGACGCAAAAGTAAACGTTGCATTTTATCAGTTGTTGTTGCAACGGTTGCAACGCTTGCAACGGTTGCTGCTGCAGATGGTGGCGCCGGCGCTGCAACGGATCCGACTCCAATTAGACCACGGCCAGCGGCAATAACGGCCGCTGCTCGCTGCTGTGCTGTGGCTCTAGCTAAATTCTTTTGTAAAATCAACTTCCTCGACGAAATGATGTCATTATTGTCGCTCCCCCGCGATTACCGGCTGTCGCGGGTGGAGCGAGGCCGCCCCTAACTGGACGTGCTGGCGATCGGCGAGACGGGTGACAACGGACTGCGTACGGCCTGTTCGCGCGGACAGCCGGTCAATGTGATTACCAGCTTCCGACTGCCGGCCTGGTCGCGATGCTCGCAGAGCCAAACGCCCTGCCACGTGCCCAGCGATAGTTTGCCATCGGTAATGGGGATTGTCAGTGAGCTGCCCAAAAAGCATGCCTTCACATGTGCGGGCTACAAATAGATGGAAAAGCTCAAGTAAGTTATTCATTCATTTCAAGATCTCCACACTCAGCTACAAAATCGCCCTAAAAACTATGTTTTTCTAGTCTTTAGAAATAATTTCTAGATATCAGAAAGAAATATTAATACAAATTAAGAAGGCCCAAAACCTGCGGTTTTTCTATTTCTATAAATATTTTCTATTATTAAGAGAAACGGCAGAAATTCAAAGCTTAATTTTCAGAAAAAAAAAATATTTTCTCGGCTTTTATATTAGAATTTAGCTGGCAAGTCAAATCGCATTTAAATCTTAATTTTTTTTGGTTTTTTTTCTTTGTACTATGTAAAATCTCTTATTAATAAATATGTAGCAAAAAAGATAATATCTAAGAATTCTTCAATGTTAGAAATTAGACATATTTGTTCTAAATTTTTTAAAAATCAAGCCTTAAATTTAGAAATGCAAGCACTGGTTTTAAGAAAGCCAAGCACAGAAAATGTACTTTCTGAATTATAGAATGGCCAACACTTGGCGCTAAAACTAACACAATTTGCTAAAATTAAGGGCAATTTGTTTGTCTGAGTGTACTTAAATCAAGACTTGCCATATCGTCGGGTCCTTCGCACGAGTGCCGATACGGCAATCCTTCGGGAACTATTTTATTCAACATCATTTCCATATCGTCTCTGCGGCAGAAATCACACAATTAACATCATAATTTATGCCATATATAATTATATATATATATTTAGATATATTATAGCTCACCTGACGTCTGGATCCCAGCTCTCGTTTAACGCTAAACTCGCCGAGGTGTGAAGTACTGTAAAAATGAGAAAAATGAGACAAAGTGAACGGGGCGTCTATTAATCAGTTGACTAGCTTAATTAAACTATGGCCAATTAATTTGGCGTCGCGGTTTGGAGCATCATCCAACTGGTAAGCCAAATCTCATTCGGTTAGCCAGCTGGCCAGTTATCAGACCATTACGAGGGCGGCAACATATGCTTTCATCCAACATCCAACGGATGCACATTTCCAATTGAGTTGTAAATCCAATTAGCCAATTATTTTTTTTTAACACGAAAACATAGTTATAAATGTGCTGAAAACACGCTGCGTTTGCTATTTGCCATCAATTTTAATTAAAAATGTTTAAATTATTTGACATGCAGATGATATTGTTGCAAAGGTTTTTCTTCTTATACCTAATGAGTTGACTTTCATTTTTCAGTGCCACAAATTTAATTTATACGTGCAACATACCCTCAACATGCAACATTAATATGTAATCTGCTTCATTATTTGTATTTTTTTTTGTTTTTACCTTTAACTGTCTGTCATAAATAGCAACAGTTGTTGGTAAATTTGACAATTTGTGTGTGCGAATTTAGCATGAAATGTTTTTGTTAATTTGCACACAGGAAATTTTGACAAGGACGAAAGCCTGTTGCATTATTTAAAGGCCAAAAGCCATCGAGTATTTAAGAGTGAAGCGTAAATTTGTATTAAAGTGGGGCTAGCGCTTTCTGATTAGCTTCTAATTCCGTTGTGAAGTTTGTAATGAGGAGTGACAGACCTCTTACACTCTATAAATATATATATATATATGTTTAATGAAGATATATATATATTTTTTTGCTAGCTGTCTTTGTTTCTATGCGGACTAGATGCTCTTGATGAAACTTGGAATATAGTCGATATTTTGCTGCAGGTAATAGATATATCGGATCGAATGAATCTATTATATAGCTGCCAGAGGAACAGTTGGATATCTTTGACAAAAATGAAAGTGATTTGTGTCTTATTTGATTATATTATTATTTACTTCCAAAGCCTATAAAAACCTATACGATTTTTTATTTGAATCAAGCCTAAATTTGTATTTTTACATCTTAACGACAACGAAGATTGATTCATAATGGAATTAATTGTTTAAATATACATTTAAGATATAACATAGTGATGCTTTAAGACTCCAATATTAGGTAAGCAAAAACAGCAGTAACAACTTGCTTCAAGCTGCACCTTTCCCAGTTGACATTCTTTGGCATAACACAAACCATTTTATTGTTGTTTTAGTTGCTTGGCTTTGCAGTATTTTTGTCAATGCTTTATTTTTTAAACATGGCCAATTCATGTCTTGTCTGACTTTGAGGCATTTCGACAAACATTTCATAGCCCACTTTTAGCTGTGTTCCCCCCTCGATTCTCACACACTTGAAAAGTATTTGGCCAACTGCCAGCAACAAACAAGGAATACCAACAACGAGCAAGAAAAAAATGGCCAGCGAGCATTGAAATTAAATACTAGTACTTAAAATCATTTAGTGTTAATAATAAATAGAGTCATAGAGCCACACACACACACACACACACAGTAGTCACACTTCAATTTGCACACTAATTGCGTATTCATGAATAAAAGAGAAGGACAACAACAACAACAGCAACAGCAACACCAGCAACAACGAGGGGAGCAACAAAATAAATGAGTGAAACGCAGCGCAAATTAGTTTATTATCAAATCCCAGAGATGTCATTTGTGGCCCCCAAACGCAGTGTGTGTGTGTGTGTGTGTGTGCCAAGTGTGTGTGTGTCTGTGTTTATCAATGCTTATGCTACAAGTAAATTTCTGGGCACTTGCTAAATAATTTCCGAAAAAACCGATTATGTCATGTTGGACATGTGTAAATGGCCATTCAGGCATTTAAATGTAACACAGACAAACAGGCTCCAAGGGGGTGAGGGGGTAAACAAACCCTGGGCAAAATCTCAAAGTGAAAACGAACTCAAAACTGACAGCCAAAGGTAACTTCAGCCCCAGTTTCACAATACAAATTTTGCAAATTGATTTTGGCTAGAGTGGAGACAGGGGCGGAGTAGGGTGGAGGGTTGGCAGTATAACAGAAGGGGGTTTGTTGCCAAAGTCAAAGGACAGCGGGCGAAGAAGCGACCGCAATTAGTAGTTCAAAACTCACGAATGATTGCCAATTGCAGGGGGGGAGAACTGAAGTAAGGTGTTGAGCAGCAGCAAGTCAGGTAAACAGTGCTGGGCACATAAATGGAGACAGCTGCAATAAAGTTAGAATGCACTAATGGAGACAGCTCGACTGGGAAATAAACTAAAGCCCGCAATCAAATAGATAAACGACTTGCTGATTGCAATTTGCAATTTTAAGGCTTGTTAATAAAGACGAACAATGTTAAATCGACTCGTCTATTGTTGCAGATCAAGAATATATATCCTTTACTACCATTCTACGTGCCTTACCCGTTTTTACAAGCACCAGCAACAACTTAATAGCTATTTGTCGACGATGTGCTTGCTATAAAAGATAACATAAAAGAATAATGAACTATACCTAATTATGTGACCCACATTGTATGTTAACAGACACTCTATTGTGGCTGTTGTGAATATGTTAATGCGTTAACATAATTGTCCGTGTCTGCGTGGCTGCTCATGAAGTCACAAAGAGGGGCATGCCCCCTGCTCGTTTGCCACATTCCACTGACACTATTCTAATGCTGCAGGCGTCATAACAAACAAAAAGGAGGCGCGGAGGGAGGGGCAGGGAGGGACAACAACAGCAGCAGCAGCAGCAGCAAGCGGCTTTAATATGATTTACAGCATGATGTATGCTAAAGCAGAGTATTCCATGTTTGTCAGTGGGCAGATGTGCCAAAGGCGCTAAGGAAACATTCGCAGGCGCGTATCAGTGGCAACAACTGACAATGTTTTCCTATACACCGCGAGAAATAGATAGCAAATAGTACATAGACCACTACATACATGAAATAGATAAACTAAAAATAAGTAAATAAAATTTAATCTTGTGTGTAAATAGAACTCCTTGAGTGGGGTTTAAGTTGGCTGCCTGCAGGAGTTGTGGAAAGGAAAGTGAAAACCCCTCGTGAAAAATATGTTACTTTCTCTCTCAATTAGTACATGAATGTAAGCGCTTTAAGCCCAAAGTCTACAAGCTGAAAACCGAGATTAAATGTTGTGCATAATCCTTATTAGATGAAGAACTGGGCTGCTTGTAAGGCACAATTTCATGACTAATGCACATGTTTTCAGATTAGGCTGGGATTAATGTCGGAAGGGGAGGAAGTGAAAACCCCACTTGAGAATCATTTTAAATATAAATAAATGCTGCGGCCTGTTCTTTAACTTCCAATTATAAGCCTAATCTTCTTCAGTGTAGCACGAGTGATGACAGGTGGCCGTTTTTTCTGTTTCTGTTTCTGTTTTTGTTTCTGTTGAGGGGAGGTGGGTGGGCACACACAGGGTGTACCAAGTTTTGTGTGCATATGTATATGTTTATGTTGACGGGGGAGTTGAATGTGAAATTTCAAGTGGTTGTTGCCACTGTTGTTGTTGCTCTTGTTGTTTTTGGCTGGCTTCTCACATTTAGCGGCGCGTTTAGGCCCTACAAAAGTTGCTAATGTTTTTAAAGAGGCCTTTTTTATTATACAAAGTCAAACAATCTGACAGCATAAGCAAGCATAAGGCACAACACACACATGCATACAAAAACCGCAATACACACACACACACACACACACACACACACACTGACAAGGAGGGAGACAAGCGTTTGCGGCTGCTGCAAATGTTGAACAATGGAATTGCTGCGGCTCGCTTATGTTTCCCATTCATTCATATATGCATGTGCATATGTAAGTAGCAATTGTGTGCCCCTCTCTCTGTGTGTGTGTGTGTACGAGTGTGTGTGAGTGTGTGTGTGCATATTACATGATATAACGCAGCACGAAACGCTTAAATTCATCAACCTTATTACACACGTTGCTGATTATGTACACTCTTTGGTCAAGATCTACACCCTGCAATCAGATCTGACCGACTGAGCGATATATGTGCATACAATTTTTAGAGTACTCCTGGATAATTCTGGGTAATATCAATTAAAAATATTAAAGATTTTTGAGGAAAGCTATACTGCAAGCTTAGTAAGAAATTTAGCTTGATAACCTTTAAGATCTTCTCTAAAAAGCTGCAATGCATTTCGATATTTATCGATTCAGTGCAATCATCGATAGTCCAATATAAACTTGATGTATGTTGTGCTCATCAAGCTCATACATAAAAGAGCTTTGGCGTTTTTTTTTTATATAAAATTCATTAGAACTTTGTCCAGACTAAACCAATATTCAAAAGAAATACGTTTTTAAGCCTGATGTCAATTTGGAGACATGATTTTCGCTCGAATTTGATGTAAAGACTCGGCGCCAAATAATAGCATTTGGGTACGAATTTTGTATAAAACCTGAACATTCTACAGCCATAACTCAAATGTTATCCATTTCGCAAAATCCAGTGATGTTGATAATGATTTAAAAAGTGGGAAAACAAATTCAGCCTCGCAAAAAAATATCAGTTAGAGGATAGGTCAAAACTTTCCACAGCAATAACTTTGACAAAAGTTAACCGATTTTCAAAAATCAGGGCGTTTTAGGCATGGCTTAACCTCTATAACAAAACTACATTTAAAGTTGAGAACACATTTCTGGCTCGAAATCCATGTTTTAATACTGACCTGATCCAAAAAGAACATTGGGGAACCAATTCAAACTTTTCACTGCTATGTCAAAACTAAACCTTTTTTCATAATGTCTTTGGTCATTCCAAAGAATAAAAGTCGCTCTGTGATTATATCTTTCTATTAGCTTAACTTGCTGATAACATGTTTACAGGGTATAAGAAGTCCCAAAAAATCTTTACTAGCCTACTTGCTGGAGTAGAATGAGAAGGTGGCACAGAGGTGAGAAAGAGAGGGAGAAAAAGAGGGGAAATAAGTTGCAGGCCTACCTGCTAACCACTCATTAAGACAAGGCGACCCTTGCGCTAAAGCGCACACACACACGCATACACACACATAAACACACTCACACAGTCACTTACACACACACACTCACACGTAAAGCTAGTCAAATGGAACTAGTTCAAGTTTTCCATGGCAAACGTGTGTAAATGTTTGTTTGTTGTTCTCCTTGTCGCCTAGTTGTGGTTGCTGTTGTTGTTGTTGTTGCCATATTTTTTTGGCCTTTTTTTTGCATAAATAATATTGATTTATTGGCTAGCGCAGCATTTGCGGCTCATAAGCGAAACAATTTTTAATGCTAAAGGCGCCGCTGGGCCAACCAAAAAAAAAAGAAGCCGCCAATTGGCTTGGGGGGAAAGGGGTCGGGCGGAAACCTATGGCAACCTATGGCAGCCAGCAAGTATGACACATACATACACACACACACACACACACGTGTGGCACAAATTTGTGTGGCATGCCACTTCGATTCGCTTTGCGCCAAGTCCTTGGATATGGGCCATGTGAAGTTCTTCATGAAGTTGGCGAAAAAGAGACGAGCAAAAAAAACGAGAAATCGCGAATAAGAAAACGCAAAGAATAAGAAAATAAAAACGGCAAAAGAGCGCAGCACGTTCCCCTTAATGTGTCTGTCAATGCTCATGTTAGCTGACAAGACGTTAAATTGCATTTCTCTGCAGTCAATCTGTCCAAAAAGGGGATGCCCAAGTCAATCGCTCAACGAATTTTTAGAAATTAAATTCAGCTGTCACTTGCAGCAAGCATCTTCAAATAGATATGATTTGATAAGATATCAAATTGTATTTGTCAAATATTTAACAATAATATTTAATCTACTAATGGCTGACATTTTTAGAGCTTAACTAGCGAAAAGTAGCAGTAACCAGTAGGTAAATATAATATACTCAATTAATTTAAAGATCAAATTTGAAAACGCCATTCGAAATAGCTCAAGAAACAGATACTTTAGCATTGTAAGATGACAGTTTGTTCAATATGAAAATGTCAGGGTATTTAAGCATCAATTTGACGGTTATATCTCTACAATTGTGTATTGGAAATCGATTTGTATCGATATTCGTTTAACGAGGACAGTTATCGATAAAATTAATCTGCTTACGATATTTGAGAACTTATATTCTACATTTATCTCTTATAGTATTCAAAATGGGCTTGACTATATAGACTCGCCTAGTAATGCTGATCAAGAATTCATATATGCGTTATGGGGTTGGAACTGCTACCTTCTGCCGCCTGTTTCTACATTTTATTATATACATTTGTTAGTCTTTAAATATCTATATGTAATCAGCTTGCAACCTTTATTTTAACTTCAGTGTATAATAATTGTTTGATTGTATTATATTATATGTATTTATCTGATTCGTTTTATTTGTATTTAACTAGCTTTGCAACGGCATTTAAGCTTCTAAATAAAAATAGAAACGAAAACAAAACGAAATTCTTTCTTTATTCCGGTTTTTATAGTTCGATTGTTTTTTCGCTGTCACGAAACAAATAAAAATGAACATCGCCAGGCACACACACTTACACCCACACACCCACACACACACACACACACACACACACACACACACACACACAAGAAATGTTATAAGCCCTCCCTCCCTTCAATGCCCAATGCCAGTTATTATTTTTTTTGTGCCACCCACTTTCGGTTTCAGTTGATTTATTTGGTGTTGCTTCTCTTTCGACGACACACACACACAGGACATTGGGGAGTCCTTTTTTTGGCGTCGTCGTCGTCGTCGTCGTCGTGCTTTGAAATATATGCTCGGGTTATAAATTGAAGTTGAGCCATTTATATGATCTTGCGATTATGTTGCAAATTGCTACGAGTAAGAACTAACTCTCCCTCAGGCAAAACAACGATTTGCACACCAAGAAAGAAAAAACAATAAGAAAACTGAGTTTAATAAATAAAATGTTGCTTGGCAAAACTAAAATCAAGCCAACTCATAAATCATTCCCAGACAACTCTATACTTAAATGCAAATATTTGTCCATTTTATGTAATTTAAAAACATTACAAAAGCAAAAAAGAACCAAATAATTCTTTGATAAGTGTAGAGTAAGGAAAGACTACATAATTATTATTATTGTTAACTGATTGATATTCAGAACTGGAACAAATTCAGCAACTTCACAGGAACTATTACATATTATTTATGTAAGCCGGAACACGATTAGGCTTTGAGTTGAGGGAAGTATTTAAAATCTGGACAAATCAATACAAGTAGCTGTATATCTTTAAAATAGTATCAAATATGATTCCAAAACTAAAAAGGACTCTTCATAGTTTATAGTTTACGAAGTGTGTTTCGCCCAACAAGTGAAAGAAGCTAAGCCACAAAAAAGGGATATAAGCAAGTCCGACAGTTAACTACACAGAACGGAAGCATATTCCAAATAATGACCATTATGAAGGAAAGCGAAAGGAAAGAGAAAGGAAAACACATTTCCCCATTTCATAGCGCTTTTTATGCAAAGACCCATTAGTTATATTCTTGTTTGGGGATATTCTTTTTATTATTTTTCCGGTTTTCCTTGACGATTCTATTTATTTTTATTTTTGTTTTTGTACGTTTTTTTTTTTTTTTTTTGGCTTTGTTTGAAATTCTTTGAATTGTTTTTCATTTAACAAGTTACCGTTACATTTGCCGCTAGCTTTTGTGTTCCACTGTTTATATCTCCCGCTACCGCTACCGCTCCCTATCCCTCTCTTTAGCTGTTGTCCCCCTCTTGCTTAAGCCTGCCATTTGTTTGTTTGCTTGTGCATTTCCCCATAGAAACAATGACAGGGTATTGAGGTCAATAGTAAAAGACAACAACAATAAAAAGAGCATATGGCAAGGTTGCTTTGAAATAATTTTTTGAAATTAACTTTTCTTTTCTCTTTTTTTTTTCGTGCCATTTGTGAAGGGGTGTGCAACTAGGGGCAGGTGGCAAAGGGGCGTAGAAGGGGCGTTGTTGACTGTCATTTGATTTGTGATGGCGCTGCACATTTTGCACAGCTGTGACAGTAATGGGAGGCAGGGGCAAGTAGGAGGAGCACGTGCAGGTAAGAGGTTTCTGGGCAACTGGAACACATACTTATACATATTTATATATGTGTGTGTGTGTGTGTGTGTGTAGTAAAGTGAGTCTAATTAGGAAGTCCTTTTAAGAAAATCAATAAACATGTCTTGACCTCAATTAGATTCCGCTTACTACAGTTCACAATACATACGTACCCCCAAAACGGATCCCCAGACAACAAGAACAACAAACACACACACACACACACACACACATATACAAC
Source organism: Drosophila glabriapex (assembly GCA_035042305.1). Taxonomy (NCBI): domain Eukaryota; kingdom Metazoa; phylum Arthropoda; class Insecta; order Diptera; family Drosophilidae; genus Drosophila; species Drosophila glabriapex. The sequence goes on from JAWNLN010000008.1 coordinate 12,975,902, forward strand.
ACACAGATTCATTTTGGGTGGGGCGGGGAGCGAGGGGTGGTGGCATACCAAACACACGTGCCTTTCATTTGGCCCAAAGATAAAAAGAATAACAAGAAATCACAATTTACTTTCAGCTAAAGAATCTTCAATACCCTAGCAAAACTTTCTATATATTTTATTGTTGGATATAATATAATATACAATATACCATTCTATTTTCAATAATACACAGCAACTACCCATAAAGTATATATATATTCTTGATCTAACCAGGTTCATTTGCATGAACAAGCAGATCTCAGAGAGATTAAGATTTGATTTGAAATGTAATCTAGCCAGAATATTAATTAGCACGTGGCAGATAACTTTATCTTCACTGGAAATATTTATTTATTAATTATTTATTAATTGCAGCTATAATCAAAACTAGCCCGAGGTTCAAAATTAAAGATGAATGTGCCAAAAATGTGCCTACAGAAACTATATTAAATGCAGGCCAAGGTGGAACAGAGAGGGATAAGATAATATAGTCTAAGATCAATCTCCTGATGAAGAATATTAATATATGCATTAATAATGATTTCAAAGATAATAACAATCTTCAAAGCGTTGCAGACTTCCTGACACAACTAAAATACCCTCTGCTAGTTTGGGCAACAAGAAAAAGATAGGCATAAAAGAGACTCGAATGGGGATAAGACGATTTGTGTACTATGCTAAGGGCAGGAGAAGAGGAAGGGATGGTGCAGGAAATTGGGGGGGGGGAGACTCTGGCACAGGAAGAAGTTTGCCTCGAGCATTCACACGCCATATAGCCACAGAGCCGCAGAGCCATGACATGAAGACATGCGAAACGACAACGATTGCATTTCACTTTCCAAGCTTCTTCTAAGCGCCAACTCTCGTCCTCAAAATAAAAAACGTCCCTTGGCATCCAACCAACCCCCCAAAACCCCTCGAAATGCCTGCCTCCTGCCGTTAGCCTGGCATTTTATGATACGATTTTATTTATTTGCTCATTTCTGAGAGGCGAACGCAGCAACTGAGAAACGCGTCCACTGCCATTGTAATGCAAACTGTCAACAAGACCGCAAAAATGCTTGAGGCGAATGTTGTTATTGTTCCCCAAGTTGTTCTTGTTGTCGTTGGAGGCTGTCAGAAGTCGTTGTCGAGCATTTGAGCTGGGAATTAGTGCAGCAGCCAAACTGCAAATGCAATAGCAATGTAGCAGTTGAGCCAGCAGCACAACGAGTGCAGCTTACATCTGCGGATTATACCATATATATCCAAGTTAATGTATTCCGATCATGCTTTGTACTCCAAACTAACAGAACATACGAGTGCAGTAAGCATCTGGGGATTATATCATATATATTTAAATACACTCAGCAAAGACACCAATCCTGAACACTAGAAAATTCTTCTTGTTTTTCAAAATAATATCTAACTGTAAGTGTTGAAAAAGATTCTAAAAATGAGTAAGGCTTGCCCTAATTCGACAACCCCACAAATATGTCAATTTATAAGTATACATCTTAGAAATTATATCTATTATTATTATTCTAAAAAGTATACAAGGCAAAGCTTCATTTTCAGAAAAATGATTTCTTTCGGCTTCTATTTTAGAGTTTAACGTTTGAATTATTTTTACACATGTGGAAATTTACTCATTTTTTTATAAATTTTAGACAAATTTACACAGAAGTTAAGAAAAATCCTGGTTTTAGACATATTCTTGCTGCATAATTAAGTGATTTTTTGCTGAGTGTTTGTGAGATTACAGTTTAAATACCACTATATCTATATTTTTTTATTGACTATGGCTTGTCCAGTAGTTTGTTCTGACTGCAACTTGACCAAGTCAAGATTCGTTTCCAACAACAACAAAAATGAAATTGTCATTGAAGTTTTTCACTCAATCAATTCATTTACTTTGCTTGAGATTGAATTGCAGCTGTAGACGAAGACGATTTAGGCCAAATTAAATCGATGTCTAGCAAAGCGCTGACCAAAAGGGACGACATGCAGCCCAAAAAAAGTAGAGACCAAGTTTATATATACAATAGACGTATGCAACTTAACCCAGTTACTGCCCCTGCCACTGCCCAAAGTGAACTGGCCAAAATGGCAAAAGCAGCTGCCAAAAAGCAAGCTTAAACTTTTAGCTAAAAAATACTTTGATTTTGTGTCATGCTAGTTTTGCATTTGGTTTTTTGTTTAACTAAACTTTGAGTCAAAAGCAACAGACACACAAATGGATAAACTCTGCAAATCCAAAGTGTGCTACCAAAAAAATGAAAAAGAAAAGAAACTTCTCCAACAGAGATTCATGGGAAATTAGATCAAATGTAGCAAGTAAGTCATGAAAAGTGTTTTATGATTTCAGCAACACTGAGAGCTTTTCAGAAGTAGATACGACATAATACGTATCAAGTAGCATCTACCAAATACCATATATCTAAGGCCATATACCACATATTATTACTTGTAGAAGCAAATAAACTGTGCCAGCACAAGTTTCGAGCTTTTTCTAATTCCATCCGCCCTAACTCCCGCTCGAATGTGAGAATCTTCGTTGGGTTGAGGTCTTCCATGTCTCTGAAATTCATAACATGCATCCCTAGGATGCTGCATCTTCTTCTAGTTAGGTCGACACATTCTGCTAGGATGTGCATCGAGGATTCCTCCTCTCTTTCACAAAACCTGCGCAGTTCGCTACTATATATACCTAGTTTAGTTAGGTGACTTCTTAGTCTGCAGTGTCCTGTCATTAGACCGCTATAACTTGCTTAAATCGTCTAAGATTATAACCACCTAGGAGGCAATCATATTGCCCAATGATAATCCGATCTCTACATCAATATGCATAGTACTCAGTACTCTGTCAAATCTACAGTATCTGTTTTAATCTGATCTGAATCTGAATTTTCAACATCAGATCCTTCTACTGCTTGTAAGTAAGCTCCCCTCAGAGTATCAACTTTCCATCTCTCCATTCTCATCTTGCATTGCTTACAGGATAATTTTCTGCTCTGTACTCACTTTGCATGTGACATAATCCCACAGAGAATTGCGTCAGTTCGGGCATTTGTCGCAATATCTCCTCGGTGACGAGATGAACGCCCCGATGTTGCGGCCTTAGATTGATTTTGCGCTGAAACCAGGCGGATCCAAATTGTAAGCCAGCCGCATTGGCATCACCATGTCCGCCGATGCCACCGCCACCGCCGCCGGGATTTGTGGTGCCGGCAATGTTGCCACGTCCGCCACGATGATTTGCCGATGCCATGGTGCTGTTGGAGGAGCTGCTGCGTATGTTGCTGTTGCGACTGACGCTCTGTTTAATGTTGGCCGTTGCACCGCCCCCGCCGCCTCCGCCGCCCCCACCACCGCCTCCGCCTCCACCGCCACCACCAGCGACGCCGGCGCAGCCAGCTCCACCGCTGCCGCTGGTAGCTTTCGTGTTGCCGGCGTTTGGATTACTGCTGCTACTGCGACGCCGATGGCCGCCGCTGCGTTTTGTGGCAACTGCTGCTGCTGCTGCTCCTGCTGCTTGCGGATCCTGTGACTTAACCTTGGCAGTTGTTGTTACTGTTGTTGCAGTCGTTGTTGCTGTTGTTCTTGTTGCGGCAGCAGCGGCGGCGGCGGCAGCAGCAGCGGCTGATGTCGTTGGTTTTGCGGACGACGTTGTGACGATTCTTTGGCTTTAGCCCCTCTCACGCACACTCACACTCACACACACACACGCGCACAAGCACTTACACACACTGACGCATACAAGCACACACACACACACGCACACACCTCACACACGAGGCGCTTGACTTTTTTATTTCTTGTATAATAATTATAATTATTATAATTATGACTTTTGTTGAGCACTTTTTTCTTGCACTTGTTTCAAGCTTCAGCTGCGTTTGCTTCTTCTTTTAATTGATTTTCCTTCTTTTGTATTTTTGCCAGTGGGCCACTTTCTTTACTTAGAAGATACTGCAAGAGAGAGAAAGAGAAAGAAAACCAGTGACAAATTAGTATTATTTTCAAAAATACATATCTATATATATATATATACTATTTGCTATTTTATAGCAAAATTCATCTTTTTAGTTCTTCAACATTTTCTCAGTGAGAAAAAGTACTTTTTTACTACTACAAATGTGTTGAAAAATTATTATATCAACGTATTTATCAAGTTTTTAACATTTTTCTCAGTTTGACCAAGCGCACCAAAGTAATTTGTCAGTTTCGAAGGCTACTTAAATATATGTTGGAATTTTAACTTAAACACTTTCCCTATTCGCGCCAAAAACAGTTTTGAAAGCAATGTCAAACATTTTTCAAACATTTGCAGGCTTAAAATCATTGAGCAACATATTATTTGTAAGTAGATCAATGCTTTTTCAGTTTATCAAAGTAATTTTTCAGTTTTAAAAACCGTAAATGTTTGTACATGTTCTTGAAATATTTTCGACATTATTTCAAAGTAATTTTCAATTTTAAAAGCTGCTTAGTCTTAATTACTATACATATTCTCAAAATAAAAATGTTCCGCTTGAATTTTAAACCTGTTGCTGTTCAATCCCAGGAAAATCTTCAACTAAAAGATTCTAAGATAAGATTCTAGCCGCATACACAAAGCACAAACCCATAAAAGGGCCTTGAGTCTTAAATAGCAATTTGAAAACAATTTTGTATTTACTTATTTACTTAAAGGTAGGCGAGTATGTCAAATAAATCAAATACACGTTTGTCTTTCTGCTGCTGCTGCTGCTGCTGCGTTGTTTGTTTGTATTCTCAATTACTGCCCACAATCAACAAGTTTTAATTACAAGCTGTAAATAACAACAACAAACCTCAACTGAACCTCATCGACTGTTTATGGTTATGTTTATCAGCAGAAGCAGTTGAAGGTTGACCTTGCCAATCGATTAAGTGAAGTGATAAACAGTTGTGGCTTCAAAAAGGGCCAATAACATTTGGGGTCAGTCTCTAGACTGACAATTTGTCAATTCTGATGAAAATGTTTAGAGAAAGGACTCATGGCATAAATTGATTGACAAAATTAAAAGTGACTCATAAAAAAAGGTCAAAAATACTACCAATTGTGCCTATTTGCACTAAAAATAATGCAATTATTGAGTGCTGTATTCTATCTCTACACAAAATAAAAGAAAACATGATAAACACAAATTTAAAGGCATGTTCAAGTATAAATTACAAAAATATTCAACAAAAAAATAATTCCAAAATGTGTAACAACAAATAAGAATTTTTATTACATTGAAAATTTCAATTCAAGGCGATTATTTCTTCTTATTGGTGGCTTTAATTTCATTTCCCACAATTAAATTAAATTTTTAATAGGTGTTTGAATAAAAATGATTGTTTTTTTAATGGAAAATTTCAATTCAAGTCTATTAATATCTACACTTTCTGATAGCACGAGTTTCATTTAAAAATAATTAAATTAAATAAAACTCAAATTCCAATAAGTGTTTGAATGCACTATTGTAACGAATAGTTTTCGGTTTCAAAAATTGATTCCGTCTCTGTCAATATTTGGCAAATACCCTGACAAAATAATACAAAAACCGTCAGCAAGTGTTGATGTTTTCACTAGACACAGAAATGTTTTGTTCAATTTGTCTGCTGAAGCCTAACAAAGCCTGACTTCAATTTGTAGTCTGGTCACTCTGCCAGCCAAAAGGAGTTTAAATCAAGACACACACACATACAGGTCACAAAGCTTTTATAGACAATTGTAGACTGGGCGAAAAGCGGAGCAAAAGTCAAAAGTAGAGTAAATTTGTTGCGGCACAATGCATGGGCACGTGTCACAAGCAAGTGGAGCACAAACGAGACGAGGCGGTACCGGGAGGGATGGGGGGTACACTTGTGCAAAAGGGAGCAGCAAGCAGTGTTACACACATACACACACAAACACATACACGAACACCTGGCACATGCAGAAAGGAATCAAACGAAAATGGTGTTTAAGAAATTGTCGTTCACAAGTTGAGTGCACTCACACAAACACACACATACATACATACGTATGAAGAAGGCAAAAGCAATCGAAATGCATTTTGAATTGAGCAGCGAGCGCTGATTGCACTCTGTACATGTATATATATATGTGTGTGTGTGTGTTTATTTGCTTGTGTGGGTGAATGTGAGTGCTCCGCAATGCAAAAAAAAGGTAGTAAAAGGGCCACAAAAAAAAGAAAGAATATAAAAATAAAAAAAGGGCAGAGCACTTGCCACACAAAACGATTTACACGACACTAAAGCTAAAAACGGGCGCACGCCACGCGCTGCCACTAAAAAAATGGAAAACCAAAAGAGGAGAGGCCAGGAGTGAGAGAGAGAAAGGGAGAGAGAGCGACGTCATTGCTGAGAGCAGCAGGCAGCAGGCAGCAAGCAGCAGCAGCAGCAGTAACAATAATAAGAAGCGCGTTAAGGCCGCGTCAGGTATATTTTTTTTATTTTTTTTATGGGGCTACTGTTCAAATTTGCATATGCTTTAAATATTTAATGTAATTCAAAAATGAGCGGAGACAAGCAGCATCCACAACAACAACAACAGCGCACAATGTGCCAATTGGGCAAGCGGCGCGCAGCTGTAAAAATCCAATTGGAATGCTAAAAACCAAAAGCTGGTCAGTCAAAAAAATATAAAATAAAAAAATATTCGCGCATTTGGTAAAAAATCAATTTCCAATTTTCCCACCGATTGCCAAATGCAATTGCAAAAAAAAAAACAAAAACTTCACTAATTGTTCTGATTGGACAGCCGGAGAATTGTTCGTAGAAGACATAGCATATTCATAATTTTTATTGTTAATTATTGACATAACAAATGAGGCCCTCTACAAAAACAACAGCAAGAACTGATGACGGCAACAACACCAAGCCCCAATCAGAGCCAACCAACCAACACACACACACAGAATAGGAGTGCAAAAGGCACACGCGAAATTGCTTACATTAAAACTTGACGAAATAAAAAAGGGCAAAGAAGAATATGGGAAACTAGCTTATAATTTTCAATGTTCTCCGCCTTTTTGTTTTGTGCATTTCGTTTGAATGAAACTTTGAGCCACACACACACACACACGCAAGCACACACACACATATCCACACGCACACAAATCACGTAAGCATCAAATTTAAATGCACTTAATTACATTTAATTCGTGTTTTGCTTTTGTTTTAATTTGAGGGGGGTGGGAAATTAGTGGCGGGGGTTGCCCCCAAAGCAAGCCAAGCCAAAAGTGCCGCTGTAACAAAAAACCGTACGTACGTGCGTGTCCGTCTGACAGTCCGACATCCAATTGGATGCGCTCTCTCTCGACTTATGCCTCTTCTTCTTCCTTTGCTTGTTTTTAGTTATGCGTGTGCGCTAAGTTCGTGCCAATAGTTTCTTTTTTGCACGTGCAGCGATACTATCGATAGTAGCTAGTTAGCTCATCGATTTTATGGCCGAAAAAAGCTTAAAAACAATGCTTCGATCGATTATTATCACCCAATTATCGATACATTGGCGGCGCTGTGTGCAAACTGAGCGGTCAAAACATATAAACCAAAAAAAAAACAATGCATTTGAAATTTTTGCTGGTGTTAAAAGCGGTGCTTACTTTGCTGTTGGTTTTTTTGTTTTATTTATTAATATTTTTTGTTGGGTGTTTTATTAAGTTAGTTGAATTCACTGCGTGGGTGGACGAGTTGTGTGCTGATAAAAGTGCTGTTGCTGCTGACGGCGCATTGGCAGTGCGCACTTGCTGTCATTTCTATTGATATCGATACCGATGCTATCGAGATCTGTGTGCATTTTGTCAGTTGTCCGTTGTCAGTTGTCATGCATTTACGTAAATATATATATTTATATATATATATGTATATATACAACAGCAGCAGCAACGACAACCACAGTTACATTTGTGCGTAGTGTGCGTTGGTGTTAGTAGGTCGTTTAATGACTCGGCGGCGGCTAAATATAACGGTTGTCGTTGTCGTTACGTTGTTGTTATTACGTTTTTTTTTTGGTCGCACTCGTTACTCGTTTTCTCTTATGCGTTTTTTTTAGGTGGCCAATTCACAAAATGTATATTTTTTACACCTTTCACACACACCCACGCATTTGACACGCACACACACAAACCGCGCGCGTTGCTTTCCTCGTTGTTTCGTCCTTCTCTTTTTGCTCTCTTTTTTTTTGCACACACTTTCCCACACCTAGGCCAATTGTCGTGTTGTTGTTGGCTCGATATATATATATTTTTTTTGTTTCTTAATTTATATATACATTTGCATTTTATATTAAACTTTATTTACACAATTTAGCTGAAAAATTTGGTGGAGTTTATCTTTGATTTTTGCTCTGGCCACATTTTTTTTTTCTACCAACTCCTTTATATATGTATATATGTGTGTGTGTGTGGCCTCTGAGATTTCTTTGCCTATTTGCCTTGCGCTCTGTTTTTCGTTTTTCAATATAAAAACTCCATGGCCCTATTATGTACTCGACACACACACATTCTAACTCACTCACTCACACACACACAGGCACGCTTACACACACACACACAAACACACACGCCCGTTACGAATACGTACAACGTTTTGAACGATTTACTGCGTTTGCTGCTGCTTCTTCCTCTTCTTCTTCTGCTGCTGCTGTGTGTGTGTGTGTTATTTAATACAATTTTTATATATTTTTTTATTTATTTCGATTTTTTTCTTTGGATTTTTCAGGTTGTATTTTTTTTTTTTTTGCTAACTGATTTATTGAATTGTGTTACTTTTTACTAATTGTATTTTTTCTTCTTGCCCTGCGACGAGCCCAGCGTGTGTGCCACCGAACGAGAGCCTCAACTGAAACTGAGCAGCGATGTGGCAAGGATAGGCAATATATATATGTATTTTTTTGTTGAATGAGTGGGTGAATGAAAGTTTTGCATGTGTTTGTAACTCTGTGTGTGCGTTCAACTCGTTCGTTTTCGAACGGTAACATTGCTCTGTGCACAGGCGCTTTGTGGGGCGAGTTGTTTATTGTGAATGCGGCAGCGTTGCCACTTAACGCAATAACGTAACGGCAAACGCAAAAGCTTAACGAGCCTTACGTTTGCAATTATCTGTGCTCCATTTCTCTTCTCTTTTTTTTAGGTCACTAGGACAGGGCACAGTGGGGCAGGTGCAGTGGAAAAGGAAAATACATTTTATATGTAAAACTGTTTAAAACAGACTTTTAGTCTATTTGGCATTGGTCTTCATTAAAAAGTTTGCCTGCCACTGTCACATATTTTATAGCTTCCTTTCATTTCTGGAAATTAATAAAGGTCATCTACAATAATTGTAATTGCAATCAGAAATAAGCACGCCAAAAGTCAAAATGCTACAGTCATTAGGTAAACACTCACGCCCCATCCCCATCTCCCGGCCCCCAAAGAGTCAACAAATTAAATATCTAACAAACGAGTGGGCGTTTTGTGCTTACTCCTCTCTAGCTAGCCTGCCTGCCTTCTTGTTTGCTTGCTGGTTACTTGCTCACTGACTAGTTCGCTGGCTGGGTGTGCCCAGCATGTGCCTAACTATCTATTTGTGTATGTATGTGTGTCACCATATGCATATTGTCTCCTGTTGGGTTTAGCGTTACTTATTAGAGATGTACTCGTGCTTTCTATTGTGACACGAAAGCGCACGCTCCTAAGCGACAAGGGAAATCGTATATTAAGGATGATGAAAGAAACATTTTAAAATACTGCACAAATTTAAAAGAAATTGAAATTAAATAAAAGGAAATAAAACATTTTAAGATATTCTACAAATTTTAAACAACTTTAAATTAAATAAAATGAAAGAAACATTTTACAATATTGGAAAAAGTTAAAGTTATCATTAACAGAATAAGCTAATTTTACAATTTCATGCAAAAAGTCCTGTTAAAATTACCAACACGTGCGCATCTCTATGGCTGTTGCTACTTACAAATTGTCTAGCTCTCAATATCTCTCTCTCACTCTCTCTTAGATAGTTATAGTTCTGGTGTCTGCAAAGCAACAAAAAAATTACTTAGTCCTGCTGTGGCGCTCGGCTAACGGAACGCACCAAAGAACCGTTAACCGCACCCAGTTTTTTAAAGAAGGCGTCCATTGTCATTTTTGTTCGCTTTCACATGCAGAATGGACAACGCTGCTGTAGTAAAATATCTAGCATTACAACGGATCAAAGGACAAATTGAATACAGCAATGGAGCATATTGGTTATGAAGTTTTACGTTGACATATCTATGAAAACAACTGGTTACACTGTTCTCCTTTAAATGAATTGAACTGGAAATGATGATTTTAAGTGAATAAAAATTAATATTTGTAACAACCATTTAATTCTAATAATATTACAAATTAAATGAAAAATTAAGTATTTTTAATTTGAAAATTAATTAATACTCAATACTATAATATACCATATTAAAAAAGGGTTTATAGACTTTTACGTGACTTATTAAACTAAAGGGTATTTAGAAACCGTTCAACATTGACAACTTACTGCTTTGTTTGTTATTTCACACCGTTTAATAATCTATACAGGGTGTGTCGCAAATATCCCAGCAACAATAGCCCGCTTTCATTTGTATATGTGCTGTTAGCACCCAGTTTCGACTCAGCTTTGCCAGTCAAATGAACAGCGGAGCCGCAGTCCCCATTGGCCAGGCTAACCAGCCAGACGTGGAATAGTTTTTATAACGGTTCAACGAATACCTGCGTAAGGAAGATAGGTAACAATAACAAACAATGGACGACGATACGGATATCTTTGACATAGATCCCAAGGAAGCTTGGCTGGAAAAGATAACAATTGGCGGGTTGCGACGCTGGCACATTATTGCCTCTGTTTTGGGAATACTGATGAGTCTAAGTGGGTGCCAGATGATATACAGTTATAGATTATATTAATTTATAATTTATGATTAACTTAGTGATTATGGTCTGTTGCTGCATACGGTTTCGCATACCGCGCACCAAACAGGAAATCGAAGCCGATTATCAACGCAAGCAGATAACCAAAAAGTTTCGCGAGAAACTGCAACAGATTAAAAATTCCGAAATGGATGATATGGATCTGCAGAAAGGTATGTAAATTAAAGAAAAAACACTCAAAATATATATGTAATTACAGTGGTCGCTTGACAACTAGAAAAATATATATAAAAGAATAAATTCAGTTGTGATAAAGATAATAGCACCACCTGGTGTCTTTTTTAAGAATGTCAGCATAAGAAACCGTTGCATAGAAGTCGAAGAAGACTCTTAAAAAAGTGGGAATGAAAAAACCATAATTTTATTCACCGTGTTCAACCCATTTGAATTGAAATTAATTTAAACTAAAACGGAAGAAAATGAATAAATAAACGATTTCATATATAAATTAAAAAGTTATTTACAAAAAATCAACTGATAATCAAAAAATATTAGAAAAAATAAAAGTTGCACTTACCGAGCGACCACTGTGGCTTTGAAAAGGGCTTCTCGCAGCTATTTAACACAAATTTGTGTATTACTCTTTGACTCATTCTCGCCCATCTGCCCCAGTTTGTGCCCCAAATGCGAGCCAAGCCTTTTTCCTCTTCCTCTTGTTTCTTTAGTTTAGCACTCACGCATGGTGTCTGTATATGTATAGAATATGATAAACGATTCTTTGAGCCAGCACGCTAGTGTAAAAATATTTGTGTATATATATATAAATTGTTGAAAGTTAACTATTTAACTCACACACGTTTCTAACACTTTTCTATCACAACAGCACTTGCTTATATCAAATTGGAACAATACGACGATCCCTAGGGAAATCTCTCCCTCTCTCTCCCCCTCTCTCTGCCTCTCTTTCTCTCTGTAAATACTCATTTGCATAACATCACCAAAAAGCACCAGAAACTATCGGAATATTAATATATATATTACTACTACTACTACTACACAAAAAACTAGACAAAAAATCTACTGCCAATGTAAGTAGCGATTTTTGTAAATATTTATATAAATATATAAAAGATATATACGATTAAATATAAGCTTAATTTTTGCTTGCTTTTCTTTTTCCTTCCTCTCTCTCTCTTTTTGTCTGTTGCAGTGTGTGTGCGCATTCAGAGCGACTATCTGAATTTGCAGGCCAGTGTGGAGAGCATGAACGAGAAGCAAAATGTTAAGTTTAAGATTTAAACTCTTATCTATATAAAACTGTTATACAACTTATAAATACAAATATGAATAAAACTAGTGGGCAAATAAATTTGATTTGTTTTTGTTTTATTGCATTTAGCTTTTCAGTTTTTTAATTGAAATCAGTTTGTTTTTGGAATTTATTGTTGTATCAAAGGTATTAATTTTAGTATTTTTTTTTTTTTTGATTTTTATTTGTCTACACATACTGGCTAGATAAAGGGATGCCTTTTTTTTGGGCAGCATTTTGACAATTGCGTCAATTAACAGATTGGTTTTGTTTGCGACATTTTGTTTCTTCTTTACTTAGTTCTAGGCATTAGTTTAAAATGTTTTTTGTTATTTGTTTTTGACAATTCTTTAGTTTTGTGGCTGACTTGGCTGATTCTGATACGGTTGCTGACTCGACAAAACACATACACACACAATTTAAATATATTATAACGCATTACTATTATATTTTACTTCTGTTTTTTGTTCATTCAACTTGCTCCGGCTTACACTTAGCTCATTTGGGAATACTTTCTGAAGTTCGTTTTTACTGTGAGCGGCTTTTTATTGTTTTATTTTCACCAACTTAATGCCAAAAATTCTGCAGTTTATCTCAATTTTTAATACACTCTTTTTTGTTGTTGCTATTTTTATTTTTATATTTATATAAAAACAACTAATTATACGCCGCACATCATTCCTTGCGTACGAATGTTCTCCCCCTAGAACAAAAAGAGGAAAATCAAATTAATATTTTGATTAAATTAGATTAATAAGAGAATAACTTACGTTATAGTCTTCTTTTCCGTAGTCTTCGGCTCGGGTCTTGCACGGTTTAGCACCTTGAGGAAGTCGGAGGTTTTTGCGCGCATACGCGAATGAATATACGCCTTTGAACACTATTATATCAAAATTGGAACAGTTTAATTTAAGATAAATAGCATTATTTACTCTCTATCGCTTACCTTAATGTGATAATGCAAATAATCACGGAACATGTGTATTAAATTGATAGTATTATCCCTTGTCTCCTTATTGGTATGTCGTGGAAACAGCACTGCAAATATAAACAAAACAATTGAATTAGACATAGAAATCAAGATAGAATAGGGGAATTGTTTATGTAAGTATACCAGTTAGGAGAAACTATCCTGGATACACAAGCAACCGCTTATGAAGGATTAAGCAGAATGCTGTTCCTCTATCGAAAGAATTGAGAACTTATTCTAACGATATTACTCAAATATTCTACTTAGAGTATAAGGGAGTATAACAGACTGGAGTTACTGTACACCAACACAAGTCATCTGTTATAATATGAGTGATTAAACAGGATGCCGTTCGCATTTAGATTTATATGGGAGCATTTGAGACACAAATCAGAGAATTATTCCTAAATATGCCACTTTGACTCCCCGGAATATAACAGATTGGAGTAACTGTACACCAACACAAGTCATCTGTTATAATATGAGTGATTAAACAGGATGCCGTTCGCATTTAGGTTTATATGGGAGTATTTGAGACACATATCAGAGAATTATTCCTAAATATGCCACTTTGACTCCATGAAGTATAACAGATTGGAGTAACTGTACACCAACACAAGTCATCTGTTATAATATGAGTGATTAAACAGGATGCCGTTCGCATTTAGATTGATTTTGGAGTATTTGAGACACAAATCAGAGAATTATTCTTAAATATGCCACTTTGACTCCACGAAGTATAACAGATTGGAGTAACTGTACACCAACACAAGTCATCTGTTATAATATGAGTGATTAAACAGGATGCCGTTCGCATTTAGATTTATATGGGAGCATTTGAGACACAAATCAGAGGATAATTATGAAATATGCCACTTTGACTCCACGAAGTATAACAGATTGGAGTTACTGTACACCAACACAAGTCATCTGTTATAATATGAGTGATTAAACAGGATGCCGTTCGCATTTAGATTTATATAGGAGCATTTGAGACACAAATCAGAGAATTATTCTTAAATATGCCACTTTGACTCCCCGGAGTATAACAGATTGGAGTAACTGTACACCAACACAAGTCATCTGTTATAATATAAGGGATTAAACAGGATGCCGTTCGCATTTAGATTGATTTTGGAGCATTTGAGACACAAATCAGAGGATAATTCTGAAATATGCCACTTTGACTCCACGGAATATAACAGATTGGAGTAACTGTACACCAACACAAGTCATCTGTTATAATATAAGGGATTAAACAGGATGCCGTTCGCATTTAGGTTTATATGGGAGCATTTGAGACACAAATCAGAGAATTATTCTTAAATATGCCACTTTGACTCCCCGGAATATAACAGATTGGAGTAACTGTATACCAACACAAGTCATCTGTTATAATATAAAGGATTAAACAGGATGCCGTTCGCATTTAAGTTGATTTTGGAGCTTTTGAGACACAAATCGGAAGAGAACTCCAAAATATGCCACTTTGACTCCCACAGGGAATGGAATTTTGAATAGATCCTGGAATGATGGATGACTCACCGAATGTAACATATCCAATGTTGTCGCCCACTCTGGCATCGCTGTTGGCCAATTCTAGGGGTGGCTCGCGGTGCGAGAAGAGCACTTGTGGCGCTGTGTGCGATGCACGACGACCTTCTCTCAACTCCTGCATGAAGACCTTGCCAATGATGACGTCGTCCTCATCCCGAAAGATGGTGCTGAAGACAACGGTGACGCGATCAGGCTTTGCCTCCACATAGCTGTTGGATTACAGTGGGGATTTGTATTATAATTGATATCTATATTTGATGATCGAGTAATTCTCACAGCGTCTCATCGTTGCGATAGTTGATAACAGCTCGTTTCTGGACCTCTTCGCCCTGTTCCTGGAAATCGAAATATTTCTCAAAAACGGAGGCAAAACAATTGCGCTTCAGCAGTCCAATTCTCTTTGCAATCTGCTCCCAATCCGCGGGTATATCCTCCAGATTAATAAGTACAGACACATTGTAGCCTATAATTAAAAATTAAATATATTTCAATAGCGGTTTTTTATCCTTTTTCCTTTCAAGTACAATTTGTATACCTTCCTCCGTATCGGTTAGCAAACTTCCGTATTCCCTTTTCAGCAGCTCATCGGCTCCGTGTTCCTGCAGCTGCTTGTAAAACTTGAGCGAAATACTTATCTGAAGACGAAAGTATATATGTTTTATATAATGTATAATTGTAATTGAATTAGGTACTCACCCGCACTTTTGTCTTATCACCATTCACATTGGACATATGATATAGAACACCATCGAAGTCTGCTATTCGTATATCTATCGATTCTGGTTTGAGTCTGCAAAAGAAAACACATTTCCATAAACATTAAAATCTAATAATAATAATAAGCAATAATAAAAAGGTTGCGCCTCAAATCAATATCTTATCGCCCGCATGCCATTGTTTTGAGCAGATTAATGTGAACAAACATAAATTTTGTATGATTCATAAAAGGTTTATATAACGAATTTTGATTTTATATATTACAACTAGTTTTTCAGTAGTTTCAGCTGCAAACTCTGCTCATATATTTTAAGATGGAATACTTAAAAATAATAATAAACATTTTGTGCATTTGATTATTTATTTAGACAAATCATAACTCATAAATTAGAAAGCAACAATGTTTTTTCCTACACAACGTATAACAGATTAAAAAAACTGTGCACGAAACTAGTAACTGCATCAACATAAATTATTGAACAGAATGCCGTTCGTGTATTCATTAATATGGGAGCTTTTGAGACATAAATCAGAGGATAATTCTGAAATATGCCACTTTGACTCCACGGAATATAACAGATTGAGGTAGCTGTACACCAACACAAGTCATCTGTTATAATATGAGTGATTAAACAGGATGCCGTTCGCATTTAGATTGATTTTGGAGCATTTGAGACACAAATCAGAAGAGATTTCGAAAATATGCCACTTTGGCTCACAGTGTATAATAGAATTCGTCAGTATGTCACTTCATTTTCACTCCACTTCAATGAATAATTTGTTGTGCATTGGCAGCCGGCGCCCAAACGGCCTTTCACAGACGACTCAAATGCACTGTTTGTGTGTGTGTGGAAGAGACAGAGAGCGAGAGAGAGGGGCGCATTATGCACTAATAATGCAATAAATGAGCTAAAGTGAATTAACAAATGCTGCGCGGGAGGGCACTGTAAAAGGAGGGGGGTGCAAGCAAAATGACAAATACTACGCCCACACACTTACAAACACATATATATATATATATGAGTGTACCGCAAGTTGAAATTATACCCGATTTTTTGTAAGGCTACCCTATAAATATATAAATGTGTGTGAAATACACTGATAAACACATAATGAAAACTGATAAGCCAAGAAATTAGATAAACGACAAATAAAATGGGGGCACTTTACAGTTACGCGAGAGAGAGAAAGAGAGAGAGAGCGCGAATGAGACAGCGATACAAGAAGAGGGGGAAGAAGTAGAGGAGGAAGAAGACTCACCCTGCTTGTGCATTGCGGTATTTGACCAGAAGCGTTTCCTCGATAATACGGTTATTGATTTCCAGCAGAATCATTTTGTATTAATTTTGATTTTAATAAACTGTGTGTGCGAAAATGGTTAATTTGAGAAATAAGCCCAAAATAAAAAATAGACGCGATGATGACAAATTTATGACGTTGCCTTTGGCCCGCTCCGGCTGCGAATGCGGCGCTCTTTTCGTGCGTTAACTGTTTCTTTGCTGCTTGCTGCTGCGAATGCGTTTGTATTAGTGTGTGAGAGACACGGCTACTTTTTATGGGGAGATTGCTCCAACTCACACACACATATATGCATTCAATTCGTACATGTACGCGCATACATATGCATAGACAACACACACACGCGTCGCCTTGCGTTGCTATTTATGTGTGTGTCTGTGTGCAGCGTATTTAATGAATCAACAACAAAAAACTGGGCGCAGCGTTTTTGCTGTCGGCTTTTTTTTGGGTGATCTCCGTCACACACACATTCACACGCTCACACACACACACAGTTGCAAATTCCTACACACACACGCACACACTCACGGTCGCTGCGCTTATAATATTATGCACTCTGTTAATTGCTGTTGCGTTTTGCGTGCTGCTTTTCAACTTCTTTTTCTGCTCTATTTGCACTTGTTCGCATTTGATTTATTTAATATAAAAAAAGCAAAAATATATGCAATACGCGTATCCATGTGGCCAGGTACTTGGTACTTGTGTGGCCAGATGTTACGATTATGAGACATGCTTGCTGTTGCGCATACACCGATATATCGGTATATTGATAGGCATTTTTTGTTTTGAAAATAATTCTTTCATTTTGTATGGATATTGATATTGATATTTTGGTGGGTTTAATTTATTTTCATTGTCACTGCACGCTTAATATATCTAATATATGCAGTGAGAATAATATATTTTGTCTATCGAAGCCAGCGTCGAGGCGCACAAGTCGCATGCAATATGCGTTCGATAGATCACATACGATATGCGTTCGATAGAGCGCACGATGTGCAATAGATTGCATGCGATATGCTTACGATAGATCGATGAGCGCATGCAACTTTGGCTGCAGCAACAAAAGTAAATAAATAAATACGCTTTTTGCTTGTTGTGTAAAAAATTAAAAACAACAAAAGCAAATGAACGACGTTGAGCTTATACGATTGATACAAATCTACCCGATACTCTACGACAAGGACAGCGCACGCAGTGCAAAGAATGCGGCCAGCAAGGACGCCGCATGGAAGACAATCTCAATGAAACTGGGCGCCAGCGAAAGAGCCTGCATCACACGCTGGAAGAGCATACGGGATCGGTTTGGCAAGGAATTCCGTCGCTTCCAGGAGGACCCCGATAGTCCCACCTACTGGGACATGTTCCCGCATCTGCTCTTTCTCAAGGATCATTATAAGCACGGGTTGGTCAAGCACGAGAGTTTGGATGGCATGAAATTTATGCCAAGTCGTCGGAAACCGCGTCGTTCGCGTCTCGAGGATCGGGATAAAAGGCCGCGGGACGAGGAATTCGAAGAGGAGCGGGAGGACATTGAGCTGTGTCAACAGCTAATTGAGCTGGTCAAACAGCATCCGGTGCTCTACGATCGCCACGAGATACGCAACTCCAAGAATCTATCGGCCAAAAATGAAGCTTGGCGCGCCATCTCTGAGAGCCTCAATGTTTCCGGTAAGCAGCTGCATAATTCATATAAAATAAAGATAAATAAAATATTAAATATTAAAATATTTAATTTAATGTTCATGACTTGTTGCAGAGCAATTGATCTACAATCGCTGGAAGAAGTTGCGCGATCGCTTTGCACGTGAATATCGCAATCATCAGATAAATCAGGCGGCGCCCATCACCTGGAGGTATTTCAATGATCTGCTCTTTCTGGGCAGGCATTTTCGCAAGGGAGTCCCTTTGATCATAGCGAACATTAAGAAACGGGGTCGTCCTCCCAAATGTCTGGCGGCGAATAGATCGGATAGCTTAACTATGACCAGTAATGAGCAAATTTGGAGTGCCGATTCACCATTTAGCAGCGATAACGAAGCCGATGAGCTGGAGGATGAAATACAGTATGAATATCAGGATCAGGATGGGGAGGATTTCGATGATTATGTTCAAATGGAGGAGGAGGATGAGGAGGAGGAGGAGCAATTAATGCAACCAACCGAACAACAATTGGATGTGAGCACTACAATGGATGAAACCGAATTGGAACAGACTTCAACTGCCAATTCATCAGCAGCAGCAGCAGCAGCAGCATTAATTGAGAATGTTATAGAAGAAACTGATTCAATTAGTGCTGAGAAATTAATGGATACGGTTATTTCCAATATGGAGACGGTGTTGCAACAGTCTAAGGATTGTCTGCATGTGTTGCAGCAACCCACGCAGCTTAAAAACAGTCTGCTCAACAAAGTTCAAATGCTGCTCGATGGATTAAATTCGGAGCAACGAAAACTGGCTGAACGTAAAATTTTACATTTTCTTTGTGAATGTCAAATAAAAACGCTTGATGGCGTGGAAATTGAAGATGTGGCACCTTGCCACATCTTGAACTGAGCTGCAAGACATGTTTAAACTATGTGTTCCAAGTTCCAAGTGTACTTTTATATTTTTAATTAAAAATCGTTTTATTTGCTGGAGTTTTAAATTTAAATGTGGATAAGAAAAAGCGCGTTTCTTTTTGAAAATAAGTTAATAATTCAACAGATGGCGCAAGTGTGCGTTTGAAAATGTAAATTGGGCTTGAACATAAAATTTTAAATGCGAAAGCTAACGACAAATAGCACATTGTTTAATAACTCACACATGTTTAAGGCTAGAAAAAGCTTAAATTAAGTTGCTTTCGCCTCATCGATGAAACGCAAACTATTGCTGCAGATTTGCAGTCACAAATTTTAAATTCCGATATGTCGATGAGCAAGGCGCGCGTCTTTTCAAATTAAGCAATCAAGTCAACAGATGGCGCACGCACTTAAAATCTAAAATGCATACGCTAATGACAAATAACATAGCTTTTAATAAAGCCCACAGGCATGATAAGAATTTTAAGTCAGAAAACGCTCAAATTAAGTGTTCCCAGTTAAGTTCCCTTCGCCTTGATTAGCGGCTAATTTGTGCTATTGTGAATAACCAAAGGTGGTGCGCACACCAGCCGTTAGATGGCACACGTCCTATATTTCAAACAGACCGTTAACACTTGGATGGAAAAATCAAAGCAAAAATTCCGCCCACGTTCGGCATCAATAATTGCAATTAATTAATAAAATATACGCATTCGAATTTGCGCACAAAACAGACACACAATTATAAGCAAAAATTGCTGGCATGCATTTAATATTGTCTGCAAATACGAATTGTGTGTTTTGGCTACAATTGTAGTTGCCATGTTCGATTCAAACAGTGCAGTTGATGCTCTTTTGTTGTTGCCTAATTGTAGTTGTTGCCGCCAAACAATAAGAATTATTAAAATAATAAACTTTTGGCGAACCAAAAGCACATTTTAAGTGGCTGCCAAAGGCCCCCTCTGTGCGTGTGTGTGTGCGCGTAATAAACTGAATTTATACAAATAAAACGTCGAAGTAGGCGGCATCGTTTGAAGTTATGCGGATTTGTTTCGTGGGATTTGTTATGGAATGTGATCAACGGTGATTCCTTAGGCACACCACACACGCACATACATCCGTGTGCGCATACATTTTGTCTGTGTGTTGTATACAGATGGAGAAAGAGAGCACACATGCCTTGTTGTTGTGACACCTGCAGCTCTCATGGATAGCGTGTGAGACAGTGTTTGTGAATGAACGGTAAATATTTCGGCATTGCCATTAGACGTTAACGTCGCCGTCGACGTCGCCTTGATAGTTTTACGATGCGACGCTGATGGAGCTGCCTGCTGTCGCTGCTTTCGTTACCTCCCCCATCCTTCCAATAGTGTTGATTGCGTGTCGTGACACGAACACGCGATTTGTTACGAAATTGTGTCAGGAATTTCATTAATGCAAATTAAGCCATAATATTAATTACATAAATATAATGTGAGAAATGCATAGCGAAAATTATTACGGCAGTTGCATAGATCATGCAAAGAATTAACTACACTAAATATGCAAAATTTTTATGTTCCATCCTTTTTTTCGAGTTTGTTGTTTGCTCTTCTTTCTCGCGCTCAACTCAACTCTCCAGCTGCTTTCATCCCGTTCTTATTGTGTGCATGAGTGTGTTATAACAGTTATTTATTTGCGTACATCTGTCTGCCCTTAAAGCTTTGCACTTGAAGCTTAAATGTAAATTTGCTCTGCACATTTAAAGTTCACATAACCTATGACATCGCGATGCGCGTGTGTGTGTCAGTGTGAGTGTGACAACTACAAACTTTCTGCAGATGAATCATTTGTTGTCTGTCAGAGGCACATCATTGGAGGCCAGTGGGCTCATTAATCACAGTTCATTTTAGTTGTACTCCTTCCACTTTCTCATTCGTTCGTCGTCTCTCTCTCTCTTCCTCACACGTGTCAACCCTAACCTAGCGCACACTGCTTTCAAATCTATTTGCGTCTAGCACTTGCAATTGTCTATGCGCGAAATTTGTATTATTGCCAATTGCCACGGATTTACTCAATTGCCGCAGTGTCGACGGCCAAAAAAAAAATAATTATGCATGCAGCAATGTGTGCCAAATTAATTGTATTACACATTTACATACATATGTATACAGACATGTGTATGTGTGTTGGAGTGAACATTCACATGTCTATTTATGTATGTATGTGTGTAATATAATGTATTTGTGTATGTGTAATACAGTGGTTGCCATTTAATTAGAGCGCTTCAATTTTATTTAAAGGGCATACACAATTCAATGAACTTAAAGCGATGCAGGACTGAATTTTAATTGCTGGAATTTTTAACCACAGATAAAACACTGTATTACGGTATATACATATATAAATATGTGTGCATGCATATTTCTGTGCAATGTAACTAATGATTTTGGCAATGCTCGAGGGACAGTGCTATGCATATTTATGTGTATTATATGCCACACGTATATATTTGCATAAATATGTATGTATGTAAATCCAAGCAGAACAAAAAGCTCAACGCTTGCATTGTGCTGCGCTGCGGCGCTTGTCTGAAAATTTGCCATGCCTCTGTCGCTATCTGTGTTTGTGTGTGTGTGTAAATCTGTACATTGTTTTCGGCATATTGTATATGTACATGTGTGCATGTCATGCATTTCAATAAATGTATATGAGTGTGTGTGTGTGAGGCGAGGGCAGTGGCATAAAATCCATTTGGAATTTGTGAAATGAGCTGCTGATGCGCTTGAGAAATACGTAATACGCATTGAGAAGAAGGTAAAAGGCAAAACTACAAACTGATAATAACGGTAAATGATAAATGGAAAACGATAATGTGTGAAAATCAAGCGTTGAGTACATAGAGTACAGTAGTTGCTCAATATGGAGAACGCTTGTGTTATTAGAGTTGATTTAAATTGGTGAAAAATAAAATAAATAAATAAATTTAATACATTTATGCACTTTATGCACTTTATACACAATTTTTGATTTAATTTATTTTACATAGTGTACAGTAGTTGCTCGGTAAGGAAAACAGTTAATCAAACCAGTCCGTTTTGTTGCCAATCTGACAACTTGAATACTATACTCCTGAGTATATATTTTATAACATTTCAATTTTTACCTTCTGCCTTTTGATATTTTTATTTTTCGTTGACACATTTTTTTCTGCTCGGACTTTTTGACACGCTCCGCAAATGCAAACAATGCAAAAGTTCAAATAAACTTTGGGAGTTTTGTGTCACGTTTCCATTGTAAGCACGCTGCACTGCAGCAACATTTTGTTTTATGGCCAATGCCAATTTGCTGTTAAGGACACACCAAAAAGTGGTTGGCAACAATTTGCAATAAAATTGCAGACAGCACCATAAAAAGAAAGCAAAAAAACCACAAAACCGAAGCATAAACGAAGCTCAACGATGCGAAACGAAATCTGCAGTATGTCCAGCCAATCAGTTACTATCCCCCTTTCCCCTTCCCCTCCCTCTCCTAGATACTCGATTGGACTGCAGCGGCTACTTTGAAGTTTTTGAACTTTGGCGCCATGTTGCTGACCGGCCAGTCGAGCGCATAAATTTCTGCTTTGTGTTCCTTCGTCCAAAGTTGACCAGTGACCCACAAAGCGTTTGAAATTTACGACGCCAACGAAGATGAAGACAAAGTGCAGCCAGAAAGTGAGACAGCAAGTGTGTGAGAGAAGGGGAGAGGGGGCGTGGAAGTGGTTGTAAGGTGTTCCATATATTGCAGACAGCAGCATGTCGACATTAACTTTTGCTTAATTACATTTCGCTGCAATTAAATACACGGAGAGAAAAAAGATCATGTAAATGCACAAAACCAAACTTGATAGCGTAATTAAGACTGAAACAACTAAAGTCGATTTTTGAGCTTTTTTAAAAATATAAAACAATATAAAATACAAATTTTAAAAACAAGAATAAGAAACTTTTGTAATTCTTATAAAAAATTACTTAATTTATGTAAAAATAATTAATAAATATTTAATACATTTTTAAGTTACAAATTTTATATACAAACAATTTTTTTTTTAACTGTATACAAATATTTAAAGTGCAATTTACTTAAAGTGCACATGCTGTCAATTAACTCAAACAGCGAAAATGTTAACGAGGAGGAGCAGGTGGAGGAGGAGGAGGAGTAAGAGGAAGCAGAAGAAGAGGAGGTGGAGCAGGATGAGGCAAAGGGGTCAAAGTGCTAACTGGGAGGTAACTGGCAATGGTGCGTATGCGTAATTTGTCAGACAGCAAACGTTGCTAATCATCGCCAGCATCATCAGCAGCGAACGCGTCAACGCCTGACAAGGGGCCAAGGCATTCACACGACTTCTACACACACACACAAATACTGCGAGAGCAACATCTATAAATAAATAAAAATAAAGCTATCGATGTGAATGGGTCAATCAATAAGTTTCTGATAAGTGAACAGCAATCTGAGAAATTCTGAAAATTAAGATCAATCAATGACGAAGAATCTGTGGTTTTTGAGGGTGTACATTTTTACATGAATTTTGAGTGATTAGGAAGCCCTGGCTTGACAAAGCTATGGTTATGGAAGTTTGGACATGATCATAAAGTGATTTTTTGTGACAGAACTTTAACATGGATTTGGAGAAAGAATGGCGTTTTCAACTTTGAATCCAGTTTTAAACTAGAGCTCAAACAATGGTTAAAAAGCTATGGTTTTTGAAAATCGGATCACTTTTGTCCAAGTTATGGCTGTGAGAAGTTTTAATACATCTCTATTTTTGTGCCACATTTTTGACAAGGATTTTGATCTAGAATCGCGATCCCACGTTTAAATGTAGTATTACTCTACAAGTCTTAAAATGATCAAAGAGTTGTCGAAGAGTTGTTGAAAAATTCACCACCACAAAAGGTATTGTTGGGAATATTTCTCTGAAAAATTAATAAGTATCGATATTTGTGCTTTATATTATAAATATATTTGAAATTGTAGTATATTATTTATTATATACTCTTCCTTCAATACTTTGCATAGTTGAGGAGCAACCGTCGCTAAAATACATAAAAATACATTGAATTGTATGCCTCTGGGGTAGCTGTTCTATGTAGCATTTATACTCTATGCTTGCACGAGCTTTACGATTCGCAATTACTTTGCTATTTTGGCAATGTATTTTTCTCTCTTTTCATACCCTGAACACATTAAAAATGTGTAAAATGGGTATAATAAAGTGGAGCAATCGCTTGTGACAGGCAAATGGGCACAATAAAGTTTTTTATTCGTAGTCAAGCTAGAGAATTACAATTAAAAAAATGGTTTATTTTATTTTTACAATAACTTAGCGAATATATCGATAAAAATCGATTTTCGGTTGCAATAAAAAACCACTATTTTAAAGTTATATATTTTTAAGCAAGTTTGTATATGCCTTTAACGATAACATAAACATAACTATTTTAAATATATATCTTTCTAGTTAGTATTTTATATCTTTTTATGTATATATAGCAATCAATCAAATTTCAATATAAGATCCGTAATAATAAACATATTCTCACACATACCAAATTACACAGCTGTTATTTGAATATCGTAAACTGAAAGGATATCTCCTAGTCGAGCACACTCGACTAGAGCATTCTTACTTGTGTTTTTTTTCTCGCATTTTACTTTACTTTTTTTGTTGTTGACGACGCGGCGTCTGCTTTCGTGTCTGCGTCTGCGTTTGCGTCTAGTTCACAGCCTCACAGTAACCCCCCAACCCCCCCCCCCCACCCCTTGTTGTTAGCGCTGATTCAGCTGCCATTGAAAAAAATGATATGGAGCACATTATCTTTTGGGACCAGCAATCGTAGCCAAAACTATTCAAAGAGCAACCTGCTCGGGGCATCCTACGAAATAGTTGTTGATACTGTCAGCTGGCATAGATCATGATTACTTATTGCCTTGTTCCGCACACACATTAGTCATACGCAGCGTGGCACTCGGAATAAAGTAAAAAACGAGGCGCGATGTAAACAGACAGCAAATTAACGCAAACACTGATTATTTTTCATTAATGATTTAAAAATGTAATTGATTTTTGTGAAGCATGCAAAATAATTGCAAATTATAAAAAACCATTAATCCATGAGAAAGAAAAGCGCAAAACTGAGTTCTGATTAATATTTATAAATAATTTGTGCGGCATTCGGCATTTTGTGAGCACTTGAAAATGTTTTTTGGACAAGTATTTTATTTTGATGCGAATACATTTTGTTGTTGCCTTCTTTTTTATATGATGGCTTATGGACAGTTGGCCATTAAATGGAGCGTGTCCCTTCACCTCTGCCGTTGCCGCGCATACCCTGTAAACATTAATGTGGCCAGAAGGGTGTAATGAAACTGTGCTTAAGTATTTAGCATAACTTCCTTAAGCTAGACTGCACTGTTAATAACTGCCATTTTACAGTATTTAACAATAATAATTATAATAATAAATTAGGAGCTGGCCAATGGCGAGTCACATTACCCTGAAGTAGTCTGCCCTAATTCGAGAGGTCAATAACAATCTGGGATGTGGGAAGGTCCTGGGTATTTTTTAGGGTTCCATAATCATGCCTATCTGAACCTTTGGGACAAACACATTAATTGTAATCAAGCTGAATTTATGTGACTTAAATTTTTTTCTTATTATTATTAAATACAACATTATGTGATTACAATATTTATGAAGTGGGACATGTTGATAGGATATCTCGCCGTCTATCAGTGTGTCATTTACATTGTTTTGTTTTTACGCGTCGTGTTTCATATTTTGGCTTGTCTTACATTCAGTTTCATTAGTGTTAATTTTGTTCGACATGTTGCCCATTTAGCTGCTGATCGAAAACATTTGGTTTCGATTTGCGTGCATAATTAACTTTTAGCATTTCTTTGTTATTCGCCATAATTCCGAATACATAACTTTCTGTGCCCTGATGCCATTAGAAGTGATTCAAATGGACGTAATGCAGTTGTGCAAGTACATATAACTGGCAGAGGAAAGCCACTGCGACTTCATTACCTATATACATATTTGATCAGCAGTAAAAAACTAAAAATGTTTTATCTAAGTACTCATCTACCATAGATAGTGAGCAGAGTTTATTTCATGTTATCGATAACAGTCACTGCTTCAAGAATATCGATGAAAATCGATTTGCAATAAAAGGTACAATCACATGTTTAGATATATATATATATAATATAGCCAGACATATTATTAATCAACTCTAAATATCTCCTTAAGATTTTGTATTTTCATATTGAACAAACTACTCTGACTAAAGATCAAAAACTGGTCTCAGGGTATCTACAAGTCGAGCTCTCTCGACTGGTGCATTCTTTGTTATTTGCATTTGTGTTAATTAGAGATGCATTGCAAAAGGCTTTGGCTTGATTTAATTTGAATCAATAATGTATCCATTTGGTAAATTGTTGATTAAACAAACGATATTGATTGAATTGGGTGTGTGTAAATTTGTAAGCGGATTTTGTGCACAATTTGAGTTGCTGTATTATTAATGACCCAAGGGAGAGTTCAGATAAGCGCATTAAACATGGGACAACCAACTAATAATCCTAGCCACAACAATGCCAATTTGACAGAGCATCACACAACAAAAAGATAGATAAATAAATAATAAATTTTCTTTATTCAAGGCGAAAGTTGATGCGGGGTCAGACAGAAAGTTTTGGCTTATATATATATATAAATATTGCAGATGAGATTTATTAAATGAAAATATGCAAAAATTTGTGCATTATCGTTTGACAAGTGAAATATTATAGAAAAATTGTATACATTATCATTTTGTATACATTAAATGTTGCCAGACATTAAACGAAACGAAAACTTTGTAGATTTATGATGTGAAAGAGTGTGGATCATTATTGTTTGATATTCAAAACACAAAGTTAGATTCTGTTAGGCTGCAGCTTATTTAACGCCACTCTCTTCATTCTTCTGTTTATACTATGTAAATACTCACGGCCTGAATTTAAGCAAATGCCAAAACTATGCCCACTGTGGTACATTTGTCCTTGCAGCGTATTTTATTTGGATCCTTCCTCTATACAAAAAAAAAAATCGAATGCGGAAAAAAAAGAAGTAAGAAAGTGCTAGTCGTGTGAGCTCGACTGGGAGATACCCTGAACACAAGTTTTTACCTCTGCAAAGACAAACTCGTCTTAGAAATAAATAAAAATATTCCAAATCAAAATGTATTGGTAGGTTTATTCTATGTTCTCTATTGGAATAGTGTGTTTTTAAAACTGTAGCTGTATTTGCTATCAGATATCGATTAGTATCGATCATTTCGGAACGCAGCTTACTTATCGATAAATTTAAATAAGCTTGAACTGCGTTTGGTATATGAAAACTTAGATCCCAACTTTTAAGTCTCTAGCTCTTAAGGCCTCTGAGATCGACTCGGCTTTCGATGTTGATCAAGAACATAAATATTCTATAACCTTGCTGATGCCTCCCTCTGCCTGTTACATACCTTAGCCTAACCTTATTATACCCCTTTTGACACATTTATAATGGGCTCAATGGGTATGAAAAAAAGATGTAAAATGTTGCGGACGATAAACGCCAAACAGCGATGCGACGGCAGCAAATTGGTGCGCCACACACAGTTACACACACATACATAAATATTTATATATATATATATAAATACACAGATACATAAATATATATATGTATATATATATATATATATATATATATGTGTATTAGCAGCAATGCTTTTCCCGCAAAAGTTGGCAACAAATTTGTGCGCCGTTTCTCAAGTGGCCTTTTTTCCCTCAATCGCTATCTCTCTCTGTCTGCTCTGCAGCTGTCTCTCACCCCCTCTCTCTCTCTCTCAATCTACCTCTTTCTCTCGCTCAAGTGTGGCTCGCACTCGACAATTTATTTGGCGCTGGGTGTTCATTGAAAATATTCGTGGCACAAATTTTTTTTCTCAGCTGAGTTTGTAATTTTGGCTTCGTAATGTTGCCCATAAGTGTGTGTCTCTCTGTGTGTTTGAGTGTGTGTGTGTGTGTGAGTGTGAGTGTGTGTGAGTGTGTGTGAGTGTATGTGTTTGTGTGTGTGTATCAGCTTGCCATGCAAAATGAAATATTCAATAATAGCCTTTGCCTTGACCAAGCGGCATATGCCAAGTGCTACAAAGTTTCTTTTATTTATTTAATTTTTTTATTTGCTTTCTTTCAGATTTATAACACTTAAGATGAATAATGTTTGCTTGCGGTCGGGTGTTAATGACAGTTGGGCGGCAGACCTTAAACTTAAATTGAGAAAAATATATTTGATATGATTATGTGTCCAAACTTTGCTTTGGTTTAACCAGATTTGACTTGAGTTTACTCGAATTCTGAGCCATTTATTGCTTGCTTTAAACCACTTCCTGATTTCGTTATTGAAACGAGAACATTTTAAATCTCTGACTTTTGTTTATGTCTATGCACAAAAATTCTAAGTTGCCCCATTTTATGGTAATTATTTAATAAACACACGATTATGATGATAATGATCGAACGATTCAAACAGATGCTGGCCAAAATATTTATGATTGTTTTATGAGTCATTTTGCGTTTTATCTTTTTTGCATATGTTGCGTTCAATATTATTGCAAGCAATCCAATTATTTGCTGAAGCAAACAATACGCGGCGTATACGCAATATGCGCCATTAATTTGCATGCAATTAAAATGCCAGCGGAATAAGTGCACAATAATGACAAAAGCAAATAGTTTCTTGCTGCGTTGTTTGATTTGCAATTTGCTTGCCAACAATTTAAGCAGACGTCTCGCAGCAGATGACAAACCCAACAATAACAATAAAAACTAAACAGCTGAAGCCGAAATAAATTGAAAATCAAAATAAAATCTATAAATGCTTGCTGATTGGAGTTAATTTGCTAATATTTTAAATTATGTTTATGATAAAAAATTGAGACATGCTCAAAAGAAAAATCTTCCTAACATGTAAATAAATGAAAATCGCTCCAAAAGTTATTTTTTTGTTTTTAGATATAATTTGTTAGCATAAAAAAACCTGTTCTCAAAATTAGAAACCCCAAAAAAATGGTCTACTTTATTTACTATGTTTAGATATTTTCTATTATTAAGAAATGCTTGGCTTTTTAGAAAGCAAAAACCTTCCAGATGAGAAACTCTTGGTGTCGAAAGTTTGGCAAATTTCTAAACAGGGCAATTTGTTTTTCTGAGTGTAGTCATCCAATTTGGCTAGCTTCGACATATTTACTGCCAGCAGCAATAAGACGGATATATAATCAAAACAGCTTTAAAAGTGAAGGTCAGACGGACTGACTAAATAGACTAATAGACTAATGACTATTATTTATAGGTTCGTAGACGTTATCTTTAATGCGTTACACACGTCACAATAAACATGTAATGCCCTCTGATGGGGTGTTAAAACAACAGCAACAATAACAACAACAACTAGCCACAGAAAAGAAGAAGCTAATTCAAAGCAAATTCGTCGCTGTGTCAATTGCGTCATGCTGCAATTTGGCTGGCAAAACTGTGCCAAGTTTTCAAACATAAATAAAAGTTATATAAAAATCAGCAATACACAAGCATACATAAGTCATCTATATATATATATATACATACATATATATAGTATCTGTGCTGTCGCTCATCAATTAAAGCACAGCAAAAAGGCACCGAAATGTAATTTTACAAAATCGCGTTTAAAAATAATCATTTCAATTTAATTTCAAATTAAAAGTGATATGCCAAAAAGGGGTTGTGGTGGCTGCGGGGGGTGGAAACTGTTATGGGAAATGCGGGTGGGGGGTGCGGTGCGGCTA
This sequence comes from Drosophila glabriapex, assembly GCA_035042305.1. Taxonomy (NCBI): domain Eukaryota; kingdom Metazoa; phylum Arthropoda; class Insecta; order Diptera; family Drosophilidae; genus Drosophila; species Drosophila glabriapex. Next base: position 13,006,093 of record JAWNLN010000008.1, read on the forward strand.
CTTAATTTCGAATGTGCTCTCAAGCATTTGGCAGTAATTGCTCTAGAGAAAAATGTCATAATTAGCGCACTGTCAAAGTCAAGCGCAACAAAAAGAAAAACCCCCACAAAAAACAACAATAATACAAAATAAAGGCTAAGTAAATTAGCAGCGAAACGAATATTGAATACACTTTACATTTGGAAAGTGAAATTACATTTTGTGACATAATTCCAACAATAACTCAAAGACTCTTAGGTATATTTTCTTTCATCAATTTAATTACAGGGTATGACTGTTGACTAGTTGAGTTAAATGTTGATATTAAATTTAATTTTATTAAATTATTCAATTATATTAAATATATTATACAAAAGTTCAATGTGTACTTTTAAAGCCTGAACTGATTAAACATTGTCCTGCAAAAACATATAACAAGCGGAAAGAAGCATCTCTGAAGCCATTCAAAGAATATATATTCTTGATCAGCATCCAAATATAACCAAAACTTAATATCAGAGACTATTAGAACTAGAGACTTTTAATATGTAATATAAATTCTCATATATCAGGCACCGAACAATTTTATTTTATTTGATCGATAAAAATCGATTTATAGTACAGGTAAAGACTGAAGGGCATCTCTTAGTCGAATAAACTTATTTGTACTTGTATTGCAATTGAAAATGCGATATCGCATTGCACTCAATTGAAATTAAAAGCAATTTACCTAAACACTCGTCAAACAGCATAAAGTGCTGCGAATACCCACTTGGGCAGGGCACAAAAAACACTTAAGCGCAAACTTTTCAATTGTCGCCTGTGTTTTGAGTTGTTTGTATTTTGTATGTATTCAGCTGACGCTTTATGGTAAAATGGCCACTTTGCCTGGCTGACTTTAGTAGTTTTTCCTACTCCTCTTCCTCCGCGTCATCCTTAAACGATAACATTGTCTCCCGCTGTGTGTTAATTACCTTTGCCCGTCATCAGCCAGCCAGCCAGCCAGCCAGCCTGTCAGCGGAAGTGCATCAGCAACAACAGCAACAGCAACAGCAACAACAACAACTTTGTTCGTTATTTTTATTATTAATAATTATTTCACATGCAGAGTCACCGAGCAACATAAAGAAAGCGAAAGAGAGAGAGAGAGAGAGGGAAAGAGAGAGAGGGGCAGGATATACAGAAGCGGAAGAGAGACAGCTACAAAGTCACTGGCATGCATCATGTTTTGCATGACTGCACTGAGAGAAACAATGGAATTGAATCTTTTAATCAATGCAGAGTTGTCACGATTTTCACAAAGTCTGTGAAATAAAAACGAAACTATATTTATATTAGATTAGATTAAATTACATATATGTATAATTAGATTAAAAACATTTAAGTTAAGTATAATAAAAATGAAAATATAAATAAAATTAAATAAATATAACATGGCTTAAAATATAAATCAAATAAAATAAATATAGCTTCTGGTTGAATATATGCTATTTATTTTGAATTATTTATATTTTATTTTTATTATATTTACTTACTATTTATTTATTTATTCAATATTATTTTTAATTTTGTGACTAGCGCCACATTTAATAAGTTTCAACCTTGTAGCGTTAAGGTAAATAAATAAATAAATAAACTGCTTGAAATTCAGAGTCAAAACTAAAGTCGACTTTCCTTGGTTTCCTTCCAGGAAATTAAATCGGAACAGCAACCGTTAACCGAAATAAACCGATTGAAACTGATATCCAGAATCGGATACCAAACTCGACATTCACCGATTATCTGACAGAAAATCAAATTGGAACCCAAACCCTTAATTGAAATTCAGAACCAGAACCAAAATCTACATTCGCTGATTATCTGACTGGAAATCAAATATGAACCGAAAACGTTTTGAAATCGTTAATCGAAATTAACGAATTGAAAGTGAACATTTCCAGATTTACTAACAGGAAAATAATCCGGATCCGGAACAGTTCATTTAAATTAACTTCGATTCGTCAAGTCAAATTAATGTCCAAGTATCGAAATTGAACCTTCTACTGCAATTCTGGCTCTCAATATTATTCAATTATTCTCTTTGAAAATAATTGTAATAATCATATTTTCGAAAAATGATTTTCAGGCAATTTTCCAAATTTTAAGTATTATTATTTTCTGCTGAGTGTAGCTGGTTTTTCCTACCCTCCGGATGTTGCTCGCCACTTGGTTTCTATGGCTTTGTTGGAGGAGGGGGGTTCTGTGGTTGGCAGGGTGTGCGGTTTGCATTTATGTCCGGGCACCCAACAACAGCAACAACAACCAACCAACAACAAGAAGAACAACCACAACCAATAACCCGACGACGATGTTGACGCAAATCGAATGTGGCAACTGCTCGACCAGTTTTCAGTTTGTTGCTCCTCTCTTTGACTTGTTTGCTATCACAATTTCATTTTGTATTTATTCTTGTTGTTGTTGTTATCTGGCTGGCTGGTTGACAAACAGGAAGACATGCAACCTTCTTATAGTATTTGTGCACATTTAGATTTGGCCAACTCGTTGTTGTTGAATTTTAATAAGCCTTCAGGTGCATCAGTAAATGAGGCATGCATTATTTCTGCCACACATAATTGCTACAATTCACAAAAATAGCAACAAAAATCGACATACAAAACAGAAATAAAAACAAATTTATTTGGCTATCATGTTTAAGATTTGTCCTTCAGCATTTTTGGGCTATGTACATTTTTAGCCTTGGAAACAAATAATTTTCAAACAAAAATCAACCCATTAATTTCTCAGCGAAAGGTTGCTAAAATGTTGAAATATTTTTATATGCACATTTTTTAATTTAACTAATTTTCAGAAAGTGTTCTTCAGAAATTTTCCTTTTGCGAGATCTTTGACACAATTTAAATTAAGATAATATAATTTTGTATCTTAAAGCTATTCAATTATCATTTAGTATATAAATATAATATATTATAAAGAGTTCTTAAGCACTTTCAACTGTATTTGGGTTAATTGCTTATTTTAATTGCGAATTTACATTTTTATTAAATCCCTGCTTAAATTATTATGTATTATAAATTATACTTTAAGCAAATGCAGCTTAAATTTGCATTGGGCTTATATTTTAACTTGTTCTACTTCGCTTAATAAATAATTGCTAGAAATTTCTTCTTAGAAATTTAATTTTGATTCATTTGTGGCCAACTCAAACCCTTTTTCGGGTTTGCTTCTCTCGTTTTGTTTTCTTGGAATTTCTAAAAGTGTAAATAAAATTCTAGGAAATACTTATTGAGTATAAACGTGTTAGCGATTCAATTCGCTTTGTTATAAACGAAAAGAGCACAACACATTTCTGAGAAGGTTGTGTCCTTATCATTTAAACAAGGACTTTGGCCCTCTTTCAACTGTCAATCAAGTTTGCACTTTGTCAATATTACTTAATGCGGCATTAAATTTAAAATGAAAATAAATCTTTTGCATTTAAAATCAAATATTATATATCCAGCAGCTGTTGTATGCTTTATGTGACACCCTTTTGCTTGGCTGGCTGGCTGGCTGCTGCTGTTTTTGTTGCATGCCCCATGCTCCATGTCAAAGGTTCTTTTTCATTCTTTCCGCAGCGCATAAAACTCAAGAAATAATTCAAAAATTCGAGGCAAGCTTAAAGTCTAAGTCGACGGCTCAACTTTAACCCAGTGTGCGACTGCCGTCGGGGCACTAAATATAAAAAACAGTATCGAGCACGAGACTGAGTGACTACGAAATACCCTATACGAAATAAATATTAATTTTTGAGAAATCAACAATAACTAAATTGAAAGAGAGAGAGAGAGAGAGAGAGAGAGAGAGAGAGAGATCACTGAACAATAAGAAATTTTTTATTATTTTTGTCTAAAAAAAATACCAACTGCAACTGATATTTATCTGATTGGAAAATCTCACATTCAAGAGTCAGGTTGGCAGGTAAAGTAGTTTTTATAAGTTTCTCTCGTAGGATTAAAGTTATATTTATAAAAGTAGTTTCCATGAATTTTTCATTTAGAATTCAGTCAAGCCGTTTGCTTTTATTTTTTAGGGTATGAAAATTGATGTATTTGAAGGATCTCTGTGAGGATTTCGAATTTCATAAGAACGTCTAGATTCTTTCGAGGTTTTTGTCATAGTTTAAGTGGATTTTTCTGGCTTTATCTCATATAATCCTCAGATGTTTTTTTGACTGTTTTGTTATTGTTTGAGTTGCCTTTCCTTGAGCTGTTTTTTTTTTTAAGATTTCGATCTTAACTTGAATGTCCATCCTAAAAATGCTAAAGATTCCTATTTTTATAATACCTCGATTCCTTTGCTTATATTTGTTTTCCACATTTTTGTTAACTCAAAGATGCTTTTTAAGGATTTTAACTTAAATGTCCTTCCTGAAATTCCTTAACTCTTATCTGCCTTAAAATATCGTTAAGGTTTTTCTTTAATTCCTGCATGCAATCTTTATTTATTTATAAATTAGTTGAGTTTAATTAATTTTTTAAATAAATAAAATTAAATTTAGATGTTAGGTTTTAAGATAGCGACCTTTCTTAAGTATTTGTAGGGTATTATCAAAATGAGCCTCAACTCAAACTTGGCATTATCCCCAAGTCCTCCGCTCGTTCGTTTTGCCTGTCAGGCCGTCTCCCCTCCCCCCACCCTCCTCTTCTTGCTGTCTGTTTGAGAGTCTCAATATTTTGATTTGGACAACCTTATCGACCAACAGTTTTGTACGTCCCTTTTTTTTCCCATTGCTTTTGCCTCGACATATTGCGTTAGATGTTTTACGCTTCTGCTGGGGTTAACAACGAGGGGAAGTGGTTGCAGGTGGCGGGGGAGGATGTTGTCGGGGCTTGTCTCACAATGCAAAAACCACAGAAATGCCGTTTTGCCTGTGCTTTGGTTTTCTGAGGTCTTAACAATGTGACAAGCCAGGCACAACACACACACACACACACACACACAATACACACACACAACACACACACAAATAAATACAGTTACAGTTACAATTCCAAGCAAATTTTCTTTCAACCAATTTTTCGCTGTAAAAATTAAACAACATATTTTTCCACACAAAAATACATTTTTTTTCCTTTCGATTTTGCTTTGCTTATAAAAAGCGAATAAATACAAAATACGTACACACACACACACACACACACACACACACACACACACACACACACACACACACACACAGGCACGCATAAGTTTGCATGTGTGTGTATGTGTGGCATATTAATAAGTATAAATAAACACAAACGTAAAGAACGCGACAACAAAAGCAATAACAACAACAACAACAACAACAAACACCAACAGCAAAACTTTGTCCGCTTTCGCATTCTTCTTGTTCTTCTTCTTCGTCTTCTCCTTATGTTTTCGCCCTTTTGGGTAAGCCAGCTCTGTTCCCCTCTGCCCGTCCTCTTCCTTTGTCGTACGCCTGTTTGTCTGCCGGGCTATTGTCGTTTCCGTTGCGTCTTCTTCGTCTTCGTTTTCGTCTTCTGCTTCTTCTTCTTCTTGTTCGTGGCATTTTATTGTTTTTCGCCCGCAAGCGTTTCCACCTTTTTTATGAATGAAAATTTTGCCAGCAGCAGCAACAACAACAATAATTGAAAGGCAAACAATTTAGCCGCGTGAAATGTGCAAATGGAAAATCATTTAAAGGCAACAAAAACCAAAACCAAAAACCAAAACAAGCTCATTGCAAAAGTGGCCAACGCCATAAGAAACGTCAATTTATTTGCCGCTATTTTCTTGCTGCTTTGCTCTTGTCTCTTCTCTCCTCTCCTCTTCCACTCTGCACTGCTTTCTTCTCATGTGATGCGTTCTCAGTCTGCTTTTAGTTGCTTTAGTTGGCTTGAGACAGAGTCGCAATTTAATTTATTGTAAATTCTAATTAACTTTTTAGGGTGCACCATTGAGATCAGTTTAGTTCATCTAAATAAAGATTTTTAATATTTTGCCAACATTTTTCTGATTATTTTAATAGAAAATACTTCAATTTTATACGTGGGACTAATGTCGAAATGGCTTTGCCAATTTTTGTCAATTTATGCCAGCTTTAAATGTTGGAAGCGTATTTTGAAAAAATAGAATTGCAATGATTTTAAGTATAGAAAAAAACTAGTAACAAAGTTAAGTTGATACTTGAACATTTATTTTGCTGAGTGTACGTAAAAGTAGAACTCTTACAATCTTAATTAAAACTATCAGAACACAATGCTCGTGTCTTTTCTTAATGCACCCGTAAATTAGTTGAAATAAAACAGAGTTTAAGTTGTGGCTACAACTCTCAGTGCTGTAACGACAATTCTGTGCTTCTTTTACTGCTGCTGCTGTTTCTTTTACATTTCCTTTTTTTTATTTGGGTGGTCACATTTAATTTACGTTAGTCAGGCTTTTGTCTTAATTTCTAGTGATAAGCCCCAGCGACGCTGTCGAACAACTGTTTTCCACTCTCTCCTCACCACTCCTACTTCTGCTGCGACGGCATTTTACACACGTTTGCCTTGCAACATGTTCGACTCGAACACGCTGCAAGCGCGCTGCTTTTTGTTCGTTTGCTGGCCGCGATTTGGCTTCAGTTTGCTGCCGTCGCTCATACGCAACGTTGGCCGCGGCTAAAGCAAAAAGAAATTAAAAATTACAAATTAACCGTTGGTCGTTGCTCGTGCCTTTACAGTTAGTCAGTTCGCTTCTGTCGCTGACCGCGTTCGCAACGTCACGCCTCAGTGTGTGTGTGTGTGTGCGTGTGTGTGTGTGCTTGTGATTGTTTTCAAAAAAATTATCATCTCGATAAAAATTGAGGAAAAATTTGTGTTTTTCAAAAATGTTCAAGAAAAAAAGCACAAATTTGCCACTTGGGCGTATTTTGAAACACATCTTTTGTAATTGAAAGCGAAATTTATAACAGAAAAAAAAGAAAAGAAAAATCTCAGCAACAACAAATATTGTGCATTAAATACTCATAAAACGGGCTGAGGCCAAAGAAACCACAAAAAATAACCTCAAACAACAATAATATTACAAAAACATATCGCACATTTTTGCCTATTGAGCGATTTATCTGTTTTTTTTTTAATGGTAAGCAAATCTATTCAAAAAGAAAATCTATTAAGAAAATATATTTGTAAACAGTTAACGATTTTTGTTTTTGCACAGTTTGTGCTTTAATAAAATTGCGTTATCTTAACTTGACTCAATTCAAGTTTAAACTTAATTAAGTAACAGAACTTAGTACAAAAAACAGAAGAAAATCTATTAAAAAAGAAAATTTATATTTGTAAGCAGTCAACACTTTGACTTTTGGTTGCTTAGTTTTTCACTGATAAAATTGCGTTATCTCAACTTGACTTAATTTAACTTTGAATTTAATTAAGTAGGAGTACTTACTGGCACCTGCTATCTTAGCGCCGTATTAAACATTATCTAAATCATGGTACTTTTCTACTTTGTTTTTTGATTACTATGACGAGTAAAGAGAGTAGTTTTTGGCCAAAGTCGCAACACGAGCTGCCATTCTTTGCCACTTTGCCATTCCTTGCCGCATTCTCCCATTTTAACATCTGGCAAGTGGCATTGTTTGGCAAATTGCACAAAAGGTCAACTTGGAATTGTTGGTTCTGTTGTGGTTGTTGTTGTTGTTGTTGGACTTGTAGTGCGTCGAAGTCGAGTTGGCTCTGAAATGTACTTAAAATGTAACAGTCCCAAATTGTAATTCAAAGTTTATTGTGAGGTTTAAGGTGCAACAACTGCAGGCACTGCTGCAAACTCGATTGTAAAGAATACTGTCACAGCACGTTTTTCTATCTCTCTTTATATTCAAATTCAGCTGGGACAGAGTCAAAGAAGAGAATGGCAACTGAAAGTTTGAAGTTTTGAAAGATTTTAAAATAAATGTTAAATAAAAATAGTAAAATAAAAATAATATTTATTTGTACAACTTTATTACTTTATTATGTCTATTTAAACAGATAGTGGCCAAGTTAGGCAAGATTAAATTAACATACCCTATAACAAAATTTAACTATAATCAAAAGCAACATCGATTGCTGTTATGGGAACTATATTATCATGTACCTTCCATAACAGCAATATATTATATATATTGACTTCATAAAGTCGAAGACTTCTACTTCAATGATTACAAAATGAAGTTCTGTACTCTCTGCAAGACTACGTTCAGCAGCCAATTTATTTTGTCCACGAATATCTGTCACTCAATTTGTGAAGCTAAAAACATTATTCGTAACGGGCGACAATGAATCTTGTTTACCAGCATTTCTCTACAAGAGTTTTATTTAGTTTGCATGTGAACAACTTTTAGTTGCGAACTTTTAATTATTTGCTTTACAACAATAACTAACTGCACTTGATGTACTTAAGCGATGTCAAACAAATCAAACTTTGTTGTACAACATATATTTCTAAACATTATTTGTAAGTTTCTATTTGATATTTGGTGTTTGCAGAAACTTTTATACAAAAATGTATAACATTGTCAAAATGTTGAGAACATAACCGAAATTTGTCGGACAAAATGTTTAATTTAATTGAATTTAATTGCTATGCGATGATAAACTTGTTGTAAAATTATTATAAAAAATTCTAAACATAAAATTGAACAATTTTTATTTGCTTAGATTGAAAACTTTCAAAAATAACTTTGTGCATATTAAAGAATGTTTATGTTTGTTGCTGTCAATGCTGAGAATGTGCTCAAGTTTTCACCTGTCTGTCACTCAAGCAGACAGCTCAAATATGTACCCATTAAATATTTAGGAATATTTAATTGCAGTTGACAAAACAAGGTAGAATAAGAGTTGCTGTCAACACTAATGAATGTGAGAACACATCAAGATGTGACACATTTTTCCCAAAAGTCCTCTACTCGCTTTCTGATTAAAAATTAAAATTACAATAAATACATTAAATAAAGTCTGTCTTTCAATATTTAAGAGCTTAGTGCTTTCTGGCTGAATGCAGAACATAAAATTCAAGTTGAATTATTGCTAAATATTTGAAAAGCAATCGATTACTTTGAATTGCATTCAGGGCACGTAAAAAAGATTTGGTCGCATTCAGTTGCAGTTGCAGTTGCAGTTTCCGTTTCTTTATTTTGCCGCCTTTCAGCGTCTTTCTATTTATTTATTTAGTTGGCAAATAAAGTTTTAGGTAGCATTTAATTTATTTTACTGCACACCGCCTTTTTTGTAGCCTGCAGTATTAAAGGTGGCCAACTTTATGGCCAAATTAAATTCAAATGTCGCTGCAATTTCCCTTTCTTTCTTTTTATTTTGCATACCCTTGTGAAGGTTATGCTAATTTTGTGATACAGTTTGAGGCAGACAATTGATTCACTTGGTATTTATAATATTTTATAATATATTTATTTATAAAGTATAATATTGATAGCAACTATCGATTGAGAAATGTGATTTAAAATAAAATAAAGCATTTCGTGTGACAAATTTGGTTTATGTGTTCAACATTTTGCCAGATTCATATTAAATTGGATGCCACTCTGTAAGGGTATATAATTTTCTTCAATGAGTTGCTTTGCCAACAGCAAATACCAAATAGAAATTTACAAATAATAATTAGAAACTTATGTTGTACAACAAAGTTAGCTTTATTTGACATTGCTTAAGTACACTGTAACTGTAGTTATTGTTGTCAACCAAATAAGTAATAGTTTTGCAACGAAAACTAAATAAGACTCTTGTTGAGAAATGCTGGTAAACAAGATTCATAATAGCCCATTACGAATAATGTTTTTAGCTTTTAAATTGAGTGACGGATAGTCGAGGACTCAATAGATTAAGTGCTGCTTATATTCTTGTAAAAGTGTAATGCCTTTAAATTCTTAATCATCAATATCCAAGTCAATAGCTTTTTCTTGTTTGTAATTTTCAGCTTGACAAAGCTAGCTTTTTTATAGCTGTTAAAATAACACGTTTGTTGTTTTCTTGCTGGCGGCTGTTGTTGTTTAATGCTCATAAAATCGCTACACATTTCACAAGTAAGTTGAGTTAAACAATTTGATGGATTGCCAGCCACAATTTATGTGCTATTTATTGATGAATCATGTCAAAAACAGTAGCGATGCAAAATGAGCCCCGAGTATGCAGAATCAAGTGGCTTTCGAGTCTCATTCTCATGTTCATCTCTCGACTCGAGGATACAATTTGCGATGCACGTGTTTATCTCATTTATCTTTTATCTCAGGGTGCCTTTGATCCACTCTATTGCCACAGTCTGTGCAAATAAATGGCACTAATGTCACACTGATGAGTATTAATTGAGTACAGCTTGCACATTCCACTTCACCTCATTTGCCCACACCCCCATCCACCCCTCGCGCCCCTAAATACTCAAACTTATGGCTTTTGGGGCTATAAATCTAACAAACACCTCCCCGCCCTCATTGAAATGCCAACGCCAAAACTCAAACCCAGACAGAAACACTGCGCTGAGAACATTGTACCAAGTTGAGCCCTCGCTAGTATTGCTTACACTGAGAGAAATATGATTGGACAGCTGGATTGATAGACTATGAGTTGCCTGAGACTTAAGTTTCAGCTTAGGTTCCGGTATGTAAAGTTAGCTAAGATCTATGAATTGGTAACAAATATATAATATAATTTAAAATATAAACTATATAAAATCAATAGTGAAATATATCAACAAAATAATTTTAATGTTTTCCTGGATAATTTAAATTATGAATAACACAACAAGCCATAAGATAATTAACAAATTCCTAGATAAATATCTAAAAATATACAAAAACTGTGAATATTTTTCTATAACTTTACCTTTTTGATGATTTTGTTTCACATCTAAATTAATACTAAATTAAATTTGGCTTAATATGAGTGTAAATTTTATAAGATTAATAAGATTAAATATCTGAGCCTTTGATCAAATTATGTTATTTATATAAAAAAAAAACGACGAGTTCCATTTACTGGTTTTCAGAAGTTTCAGAATTTTTTTGGTTTCAGATTCCCAAACAGCTTCGCTTAACGGTTCCATTTGGCTTTCACTTTGATAACTTGTTTTTTAAATTAATTTTTTTTATTTACATTTAAAATACATTAAATATGTATTTAAAAACATGAATTCTGCATTTTATATCTCAGTGTATAGGTCGGGCTGTGTGTGTTGCACGTTTTAGTTTTGTTACTTACTGTGCTGCCCATATGTGCCGTGTACACATGTGTGTGTGTGCACACACATACTCACACACACACACACACACACACACATGGCTGGTGTGGTTGGTTGGTTGGTTGTGTGCGTGTTTTGCGGCTAGTTCTGGCTATTGTCCTTTGTGCGAGCTGCTGCCTCAATTAAGCTCGAGCCAAATGTAGAGCTTCTACTTCCCCCCTCTCTCTCTCACTCACTCTCTCTCTCTCTCTCTCTCCCTGTCTCTCCTGCACCCACTCTCTCTCTCTCTCTGTCTGTCGTTCATCTTTTGCGCTTTGTGGCTTTCTCAACATGTTGGTCGGCTCAGCAGTTTCTGTCCCAAACAATTAGTGCAAGCGATACAAAAACAACAACTAAGTACACAAACACACACACACACACACACATACACACACACAACGCACACAGATAAGCACACAAAATGTTGCATGTGTTATCGTTGCGTGTCTGTGTGTGTGTGTGTGTGTGTGTGTTTAAACAGTTGGCGTCAAAATTATAATTAAAACGTGCATCAAAGTCACAACGACTGCACAGCATGTCACAATTTTGTTGCCACTGCTGTGTGTTGTTGTTGTTGTTGTTGCTGCTGTCACTTTTGTTGCACAGTTTCTGTTTTTTTTTTATTTATCGAGCTCTACCACTTGACATTGTGTCCTTGGCAACTTAATTGAATTTTTATTGCCAAGTTTGCATAATGCGAGCACTCTTCTATCTGAGCAAACTCAAATTTTTTGCCCAGCTGTCCCATCCCAGGCGTATATGTGATGCATTCATTGGCCAATCATAACACAACACGCACAGCAAATATTACGTATACGCCGCAGTCAGCTAAAAGTATTTGTGTGCATGCCCAAAATGCATTCGACCATTTGAGAGGCGATAAGAACTGGCTAAAAAAAATATTAATAATAGCTCAAGTTGCAAGCGGCGCATTTAATCATTAGTTGTGTGCTCGTTTGACTGACCTGAAATTTTGGCGTGCAACATTTGGGTGCAACTTAATAATAGCTGCTAGATGTTCTACTTTAAATGCTGGGAACCAAATCCCTATTTTTACCACTTGAAATTCTGAATTGGAATCAAATTGATAATATTTTTGAGTATCATTTACTGATACTCATTATAATTTATCATTAGTTTTACCGGCATTTAACAAACTTTATTTACGGTGTTTTTAATAATAAAATAAATGCAACAAATGTTAAAGCATTTTGCATTTAAATACCCACATAAATCTTATAAATAATTCATATTTTTTTCAATATAAATTGAAATATTTAATTTAATTGGTTTTTTGACCTCTGTTTTTTGGAATTAACTAAATAAATGGATAAATGCTTAACATTATTTGAAGGCAGCTAAATTACAGCGTATTTCACAGTCGAATATATATTTTGAATATGCTTTCGAAATAGTTTTTTCTGTGTTGCTGCAGTTGCTGTGATTTTGTGATAAGCGTTCACAAACTTGGCCAGCATTTTTCATTTTTCATTGTTGTTGTTGTTTTTGTTGTTGTGGCTACTGTTCAGCTTGTCAGTCAAAGAGTCAAACAGCCAACAGCCAGTCAAGTTGTGTGGATTAAGTCAAGCAGCCAGTTAGTCCAGCAATCATTCATTCAGTGTCCGACGAGGGCATCGCATTCTTTTTTTTTAAATTGCATGCGGCAAGCTGATTTTTCATTTATTGCAGCTTTGGTTTTTGTTTTTCTTTGTTGTTGTTCGAGTTGTTGTTTGTGCACATGCACTTTTCACAAATTTCAAGCTCAACTCTCGACCTGTGACAGCAACACGCAAACAGCAAACAGTTATATTTTTCCTTTTTTTTTAGCTTCTCATGCAAGCGTGTCAAAGTTCATTATTTTTTCACGTTTCTCGTGGGCGCATTTGCCTCTTCTCTTGACCGGTTCGTTCTCACCGTTTTATTACCGTCAATTGAAATACAAAGCAAAAAATATATACACATTTTTAATAAATCGGCAAAATGGAATATATTCCAAACTGACTGCAACTATAAATTGTAATTTGATTTATGAACAAGTTAAAGTTCTCGAGAGTTGAGAGGGCTCAACTTGGAGATACCCTGACTGAAATCGATTTTAATCGAAATTCGCGAAACTGTCGCAGTTATCGATACAATTATACAATTTTTAGAAGTGGTGTGCTACACGCTGCATTCAAAATTTAAAGTCCTAAATTCTTATAGTCTCAAAAATTGTACATGGCTCGATCAACTGCCTTTGCTCAAATTCATTATACCCCTTTTTGCCCTAGAATATATATTGATATATGTGCATAGATATTTATATTTGACTGCTAGATTTATGCTTGCAATATGTTGCATTCCCCTTGCGGTGGCATTTGAAAGCATTTGTTAGCTATGCGGGAAACTATTTGAAGGCCGAATTTAATCAGAGATAAAACTGATTTGTGGCATAGGAATTTATGTGGACATAGTCAAAAGAAAAGCTTAAGCTGGAAATGCTACTACAAAAATGTGTTGGCCAGGCTCAAAAGAATTTCGATTATATTTCAGAGCTAGCATTCCATAATATCTAATAAGGCTTAAAATGTAGCACGTCATTCAAGTGTTTGTCAACGCTTCAAGTTAACTTTGTAAATACTTAAATTCACCGGAATTTATGCTACACAAAATTTAAAGGCATTTTCTGCATAGGAATCTCATTTTATTTTATAGCTGGCATGCCATAAAATTAATAATGCTTAAAGTATATAAGTAAAAGTATTTTAATCGCATAAAATTTAACTTCTGAAAATAATTGAAGTTAACGTTGTCATTATTATTTATTTATATTTTATGGCTCGCATTCCATAATAATTAATAATGCTTAAAGTTGTATTTTAATCGCAAAAGTTAAACTTTGTAATTATTTGCAAGCTACATTAAACATTGAGTTGCAGCATTAGGAGAGAATGAACCGGTTGTTCAAGGATATCACAGGCAGGATACCCACTTAAGTTTAACGATTATGTTACCATTCAAATAGAAACGCACAATTTGTCACACAGTTATCTGGGTCTTGACTTGACTTGCTACCAAGCGGACTCAATAACAACATGCCTCAACTCCCCCCACCCCCTCTCCCTCTCCCGTAGAGGGCCTCAGCAATATCATGTGAAGGACTTGTCGACCAGCTCACAGTTCATTCACAGTCAATAATAAAAATGTGCAAATCTCGACAGAATTGTGGCAAATATTGAGCTGCCGTTGCCACACTCAGAAAAATTGACAATCCCAAAAAGATGGAGTTTTTTTTTATTTTATAGAAATATTTTCAATTGTTAAGAAATGCATTTATAAACTATCTAAAATGATTTTGTATATGTGGAATCTTGACACACTAATGTTTATTAATAGAAAAGAAAGCAACAAAAGTAATAATTTGTGTAGTTCTTTCGCAAACAAATTAAAAAAATACTTTTAAAATTAGACATATTTTTTCTAAATGTATACTTCAATTAGAAAAGAAATACCCTGTTGAATAGAAACATATTTTCTGAATAATAAGGTGAGTTACCCATGACGACAAAAGTAAGCCGAATTTTTAATATATAGGCCGACTTTTTTGCTGAGTGTAGCAAGTATTGAGTTCCCATTGACAGGCAGAGTCAGAGTTCCAGTTCTCTATCCCGTCCTCAATCTATCAATACCATCAATCATGCGTAGCTGATTTGTACCCAGGCCAATTGAGAGCGACCAGCTAGTTAGTTTATAACTCAAAGGTAACGGCTGCTAAGGTCGATTGAGAACAGCAACAGCAGTCGATGGCGACGACGACCCTTGCATGAGAATAATGTTTACTTAGGCAGCTGACCCAGCAGCTGACTCCAACTCCACACTAAGCTAGTCGCTGCTCCAAGTAACTGGCCTATTGGTACACGACCCCGACTCCCTGCCCCATGCCCCATGCCTGCCACGCCATTTGTTACCCTTTCCTGGCAACTAACTTGTTGTGCGTGCGAGCGCCGAAGCGTGCCAGGCTTTCCGGCTGAGTGATGAAAGCATTTAAGCATCCCCAGCACACCCAGCACACCCAGCATCCCCAACAGCAGCAGCAGCTCAACCTCCTGCCCCCAATCCACAATCCAATCCCCCATTTTGTTCGTGTCGTCAAAGCAGCACTTTCGTGGCACGCGGCTCGCAGCAATGGCAGTTGTGGCATGCCACACTCCGCACATTGCCTCCGCTTGTTATAAACATGCCCGTACACTGGCCCGAATAATTTGTGGCTTCCAAATTCAATTTGGTTAAGTCTATTATTTTTGGAATTATGTTTGTGCTTTCATAAATATTTCTGTACATAAAAAGACAAAATGTAAGCAATACACAGAGAGAAATTGTAGGCTGTTTTCTTGGCTTATGGATTTATATCGTTGAAGAAAAAGGTAATTTCCAAAAAATATTTCGTTGTTTAACATTTGCAGAGGATATTATCAATTTGTCATGGAGTTTTCGGACAAACAACTTGATTTTAATCGAGTCGAAGACCTAGTTTAGATCGAAATGATAAGTTCTAATTTTGCAAATAAATAAATATATATAATAATTCCTTATATTATTAGAGATTATGCATAATACTTATAAACAAATAAAGGTAAAACATACACATTTGTTCTCAGAAATAACTCTTAGTGTATTTAAAAGCCAATATTGTCAGTGGTAACTGGCAACTGGCAACTGGCGATGGGCGAGTGAAAACCTTTAACCAGAGCCAGAGCTAGACGACAATGACATCGAGACACGGCGCTTCAGCAAGTCGCTTGTTGATGCCACACTGCTTACCGCCTCCGCCTGCCTCGTTGCCTGGTTGCCTGCTGGCTGCTTGGATGCTCCTGCTGTTGTCAGCTGCACCTCAGGCACTGGTCACACACACACCCACACTCAATCCTCAGGCAGCACCCGCTATGACTATTTATAGACTGACATTGTGTGCCCATGTTAGCATGCAGAATGTAGCATGTAAAAAATTACACTTGCAAAAAAATAGGACTGCATTTTTTAAGTTTGCCATACAATCTGAAAGTATATTTCTAGAACGCAGCAATTTTCTTTTCCTAGTTTTAGGCTGCATTTTTGTAAAATTCAAAAAAATGTAGACAAAACTTAAGAATAACTTTTATGTTTCTCTGATATTATTAATAATATTTAGTATTTTAAGATTTTAGTTGTACAAATATTTTAAGTAGTTCATAAAATTCATATAATTTCATTTGAAAAGCAGACTTCAGCGATAGAGCCAATTGCATTAGATTCTACTTTGTAGAAAAATGTTTTTCTAAATTTAGAAATATTTTATAAAAACAAAAACAAGAAGATAATTATCAGGTAAATTTTCTAAAATTCAGTGGGCATTTTTTTTCTGAGTGTATAGGTTAACCCTGTTCCCTGTCAGCAGCATGAACTGCTGCCTGCAAGACTGACTCTGTCTCTGACTCTGGTTAGGATTTCACCAGCACAGCAAATACGTCATAAGCAACATGTATGCATAAATATATATATATATATATATGTATATATATATATATATGTATGTGTGTGTGTGTGTGTTTGTGTGTGTGTGTGTGTGTGTGTGTGTTTGTTATGCAAACAATTTGCCTGTTTATATGAGTATTATTTTAGAATTTGTTTATGGCCCAATATCATCTATTTCGGTATGCATTTATTTATTTATTTATTTACTTATTACATTTATGCTTGGGCAAAACTAATTGGCTTAAATGCGCTCAGCACGTGGCAATTGCTCGCTAAGTGGATTATCTTTGAATATTTTTCTTGACTAGCTTTCTTGGTTTAGTCGTTGTTGTTGTTTGACTGTCGCCTTATTTGGACTTTATTTGCCTTTGTTGCTAATGTTGGCGCTAACGATGCTGCCACTCAGCTACCCCACTTTCCCTTTTCCCCTTTCCCCTCGTCTTCTCGGGCATCCTTCGCGGACCTTGTCCTGACTTTTTGCCTTCCATTGAGTTTATTTTTAAATTATGGCGCTTGCCAACAAACCAATTTTTCGGCTTCAATGATTGGGAAAGCGTCAATGACTTTTACAAATGCCTTTAAGCATGACCTCGACTTGCCACCAGGGTGCATAGCACATATATAATATACATATATATATATATATATATATATATATATATGTTTATATAATTTAAATATGTGTGACATGTCATCGTTAAAAGGTCAAGCGGCTTGCTGTTTTCAAAAATATTTTGGCGCAGCTTGAAATTTTCCGCATTTTATTTTATTTGACTTTGAAGGTTGCCTGCCACATAGGTTATCACAACCAACCAACGGCAACTCGAAACCCCAGGCAGCCTATATGCCACGCCCCCAAGTGACACGCTTAAGCGCGTCGGCAACTTTAAGCCATTTGAGCAAAAATACTTTACATATTTGTCTTTTGCATTTTTTCGCATATGTAAAATATGAAGTGAGCTTTAGTCGAATTTCAGTTACTCTTAAGTATTTTAGAAATTGTAGCAGTGTTGGAAAAGAGTGTTTAATAATTATTTGCTTAAGACAAAATGAGTTGAATTGTTTTTACAAATTATTCAATTGAGTAGCAGAATCAGGATTTCAACTTCAGTCTGGAAACGTAATTTATGCATAAAGATGTATTTCGGATCCGGTTCCGGTACCAGTTGATGTGATTTGTTTATGGTTTATGGCTATTAATTGATTCCATATAGTTCGGTTCCGTTATATTCCGATAATAATACCAATTATTGTAACTGGTTCTTAAACTAATTTTGAGTTTTGATTCTGATAAAGTTGCGGTTCCGGTTACGGTTGGACAGCCTAGTTTAATGCCAAAGTCTCCCTTAACGTAGTCTAAAAATCTCTATCAAAAAATTCTTATGAAATGTTAAATAATAAATAAATAAATATATCGATGATTTTCATTTTTCTCTTTTACTCTTAAAGGATTTTTAGTATTTTAACTAGGACTAGGGTATTCAAAATGGTCACATAACTCTGCTTGGAAAAAGGAACATTTTCACATGGCATAATATGTAAATTATATTATTTTAGCGGCGCGTGGCCCAAATTGTGTTGAAAATGCAAAACGCCAAAGAAGGAAGCAAAAAAAAAAAAACGAGATTAAAAAACAACATCAAGAAAGACAGTAGACATAAAGGGATATAGAATAAAAAGCAGTTACAAAAAAATGCCACAAACTAACGCAATAAATCAATAAAAAACCATGTTTATTATGTGTGATAGATACACTCGAGCTCACACATATAAGTTAAGTTTCAACTCAGTGCACAAATGGGGCCCATCATCGGAGCTGGGGGACAATTCCAAACCAGAATGCAAAAGATCCTTGAACTTTAGCTGAATGTCAAAATGAAGTTCGCTCAACCCAGAGAGAAAGGGAGAGACGGGGAGGGGAGGGGCAGGGGGAGGGGGAGAACTAGTACACGTGTCATCTGCAGATATATTTGTATATATATTCCATTTCCCCCTCAACCCCCCTGCAAACAATGCCCCAGCGTTTAATTGCGTTATCTTGGCCAACATTGAGTGGCAGGCAATAAAAACACGAATGACACTTGGCCAAACACTTTTGGCTGTTGTATAAAGCATAAGCAAATAATTTAATTAATATTTTATTAAAGTAAGACACATCTTGAGGCAACAACACCTCAGTTGTTGAAGGCATCAAAAAAATTGAAATTGGATTTTGATTTATTTACATTCAGTTTTCACATGCGCAGATGCGCTTCTAAATGAAATTGCATAAATACACGCAAATAAACATACAAACTACACACGCACACGCACACACTCACACTTACACACACACACACACACATCTACATACTAATAAATGCATCTGGGCAAGAGTTCAGTTGAAATCAACATATGACTGCAAATTTGCGATAATATTTAGTAAACAGTAAACAAATCGCCAGAGAAGCAAACACATGTAGATATATATATATATACACATACATATATGGCCACATATATATATCTATATACATAAAAAAAGACAGACAGTTAGTTGCTCATAAATCGATAGGCATTATGTGCGCTAATAAAAGTTTAAGACGCACAGAAAAAAAAAAAATTCAGCCAATTCTGGCTGCACATTCATTTTTGAATATTACGCATTCGCCGCGTAGGCTGATAATGTTCGATGCTTCTCTCTGTCTCTCTTTTGATGCCATATAAATATGCTCTATCATTTACATAGTTGGATCATTTTCTTTGCAACTATTTCTTCTTTGATGTACCGATTTTGTTTTTAGATTTCTAGATGGGAAAATTGTTTAATTAAAATTGCTCTGTGTTTTCTTAATTACTTGTGGTATAAAGAAAATATTTTTGATTAGGCTTGGCAAAATTATACACAATGCTTTTTGTTGTAATATTTTATTCACATCATCAAAAATATATACTATGTTAAGTTTTAATGTTTATCGATGGATATTTTAAAAATGTGGAAAAAAGGTCGTATTAATTAAAATTTAAAATGTGTTTGAAAAAAACTCTAGATAGCCATTTGAATGGAAAATTATGGATATACATTTTTTAAAAAAACGTCTGAAAATTTAGTTTCATGATTTCATTTTTTTTTTTAATTATTTAAATCTTATTTTTTATTATATATGAAATAGAGTGCCTATAAAATTCGACACGCTCTTTTCTAAACACTTTAAATGGACATTATTAAATTATATTTTATTATCTGCTTAGCGCCGTTAGCATTAACCCTTTATAACTAGATTTTATCTTTAGTCTAGCGTATAAATTAGTGGGCGTGTGTGTGTCTACTTGTATGAGTGTGTGTGTGTGTGTGTTTGTCGCTGATGACTTCAAGGTTAGCTATCAAAAAAAGGGAATGAAAATGAAAAAAGACAGCAGCGAAAGCTGAGCAAATTTCACGACAGTGAATGTAATAAATAATGAATTGTAGGAGCTTAAGCGAGCAATGAGCACAGCAACCAGCACATGAATGGATGTGTGTGTGAGTGTGTGTGTGTGAGTGTGTGCATACATAAAATCCGCATAGATACGTACAACTACAGACACACATATGTATTCACTAAATGTGAACATGTGCGTATGTACGCAGGATCCATACAAGTTTGCGTGCCGCGACATCATTGACAACCGAAAAGGAACTACACTGACAAAAACACAAAATGATAAACAAAAAAATGAAGAGCTTCTTTTTTAAACGGAATACATTTATCTAACTTCGATTGTGTTCTTTTTTAATTGTTTTTAATTCGATAAAGGAAGCTTCTAAAAATGTAAATAATGTAAATAATTTGCACTTTTTAGATGGATTTGTTTTAAGAGGCAGTTCTTTGAAATTAAGAGGAGTATACTTTTGCAGGCCAGAGACAATCTGCTGACATATAAATTTCATCATAAACTTAAAAACCTAACCGATTATTCCAATGGTTCCTATGATATAACATTGCTTTGTTGATGATTCTTTCGCCAAATATGAGAATCATAATAACACTTGTAACTGCTGAGTTTGGTGTGTATATTTTCTGAATTATAAAAGTGTTTATTACGATCAATCCGTTGTTAAGGCAACTATATGAAATGCTGATCCGATTCGACTACCTCCTGCACTGCACTCATTCAATCTTCATATCAAAATTATAATATAAATTTCTATTAGAAGGGCATATTGAATGGCCTAGATCAATGTGAAACCTCCTTTTAAAAAAATATTCAAATTGTATAAATTGCACTTCAGTTTCGAATATACTATTAATACCTTTTCGAGAAGTCCATACTCGTTTTAAAAAGGTTGTGGTATTTGGCACTTTTAAGTATTTTTAATAAGCGAACTTATTTGAAATGAAAAATATAAATAAATAAGTTCTGGCATAGTCCATTGACTTTAGAACTTTTACTCTCACTATTAATATTTATTTTCTTAATTTGAAATATAAATTTATTTTGTTTTCTTTTTTTAATTTCTTAAGTTGCTGTGCTCATATTTTGCAAGTGTATAACTATTTCCAAATTGCGTTGCCCGCACGCACATAACTCGCACCACTAAAAGTTAAAGTTTGACTCAGCGTTAAGTTTTGCCTTAAGGAAAGTATGTCTGTTTGTGTGTGTGTGAGTGAGTGTGTGTGGTTGTGTGTACTGTCAGGGTGTGAGAGCGGCAAATAGAAGAATATTTTTGCTTTGTTCTTTGGCCCAAACTTTCTGTTGGTGGACTCTAAGCTGGTTGTCGACACAGTTGCCGCTCGTAGCTCGAGTGATTGAATTGACTCTGCTCGTGTATAAAACTTAAAAGAAAGGTGGGTTTAGGATCATATCTGCCCCCTTGCTGCCCAGCTGCCCAGCTGCTTGTTGTACTTGCAAATTGACGTTAATGCTCGCTCTCAGACAGCTTCAGCCCGCAGGTGTTGGTCGAAGCCGAAGAAGGATTTCGAGCATTATGGAAACATTGAAAACATTTTTTCGGTTCGGTTTTATTATGGTTCCGCACACCCTAAGCCGGCATTTAAAGTTTACTCAAGGACTTAAATTGTTTTGGCCGTGGGGCGCACTGCCAAACTGCTTAACTCTAACCCTCCCAACCCCAATCCCAATCCCAATTCCAATCCCCTTCTCAAATGCCCCCTGCCAAAGTTCATGTCCAAAGCAACTTTACCGTCAACTGCTCAATATTCATGTTTTTAATATGCAAATCAAAATTTTTGGCTGAAGCAAGTTGCGCATTCTGCCAACAACTTTTTAGTTGGCATCTCGAGTGAATTGCTGAGTGCTCCACAATCCGCAATCCGCAATCCACAATCCACAACTTATTAATATTTGATCAAGTGTGCGTCTTATCAAATTGAAACTACATTCACCCATTGTCTGAGTTTTTGTTGTCTTTGTTGAGGCTCTTTCTTGTGAATTATAGTTATGGCCGGAAACTTACTGTTTACTCACATTTATTGGTTGTTAATGCCACCGACCCAAATTTGAGCATTGCTGCTGAAATACTTTCCGAGTTCCGCGAGGCTGGAAGTTTTGCATAACAGTTTGAAAAATATTGAGAGATTTTACAGACAGGCTGAAAATGTAGTTAATTATTTGTTAATTATGCGAAAAAGTTAGCCATAATCTGGCTGTCATTTTACCGATTAAAATTCAGATCCGGAACCGGAATCGCAATTTAATAGTTGAGAAATTTTGCAAATATGAAGGAAATATGCTTGATTACTTATTATTAAATTTAATATTTTAACTATATCATGTTTTATGCAAAATAGTTTATTTTAACCTGCGTATCAAAGCGGAAGCGGAACGGCAAATTTAACGCCTAAAATTCAGTTACAGTTAATCAAATATTATTAGTAAATGAATTATTATTAATTAAAATACAGCAATCGGAATTGATATTGTTGTTAATTAAATAAATTTAATATATATCGGGGGGACGTAGCGAAATACTGAAGATTAATTGGAAAACATTCCTTATCCTTAAAGAAGCTAATTTTATTTCAGTTTCTTTTAAAATTTAAACGTAATGGTTTTAAATGTTTAAGAATATAATCTTTTGTTAGTAATAGAATTAAATGAATATAATAAAATGATGTTTTCTATAAAAAACATTTTTATACTCTAACCTAAGCATACAAAATTAACAGCGCCAACTGCCTTGTATATTGTTGCTCTGACAACATTGCGTATGCTTAACATGTAAAAACCATTTACAATGTTGTTGATTTTGTTTTTTACTTATCACATTTAGGGCTGCTTTTGATAAGCCGAAAATTCACATGCAAAAAAGAGCTCTGCTTATCAAATTGAATATTTTATCGAAACTCGACCTTCCATTTTAGTACAGCTCGGCTGCAACAACAACATTTGAGGACACAAAGAGTCGCAAGTTCACTTGAAATAAACTGATTTTCAAGCTCCACTAAATAAGTTAAGTGTCATCCTTTCCCGCCCTCCCCCCAGCCTGCTACACCCCCCTTCGCTCCTCGTCAGCTAATTAAGTGCCGGCATAGCCGTTGGCTTTGCTGTCAAAACTGAAAATATGATGAATGAAGACCCGCTGTGCTCACAGACACTCACACACAGATTGTATTTGTTCCGCATTCAACATCCGCTCAAAGTGAATACTCGTTAAAATAACAACAACATTCCTTACACCCACACACCCACACCCACACACACACACACACTTCCACACACACTCGCATTCATGCGCTGATTCGGCTGAATTTTAGGTGCTTTGATTACACATTCCCAGCGAGGGCAGGGGAAAGGCAACGGGTGGGGGGTGTCGATGGTCCGGCAGCCAAGCAGCACCATTCGACCCACCAGATCAGACCAGACCCCCAGCCACCCACCCCTTAATCAGAATTCAACGCCTGCTTATCGCCCAAAAACAGGCTGCATATGTTTTCTGCTGGGCCTCCAAAGCCAAAAAATCCCCCCATTTTTATTCCCCTTAATCACCTACTCACCTTATTTTTATTTTTATTTTTTTTTTTGCTTCTCTTTAGCACAATTAACATTTGTTATTAGCTGTAAAATTTCTCAATTTTGATGAATTTATATCAACAACATCAAGCAACAATGTGCAGCAGAAAAACAATCAACAACATTTGCTCATTTATATATATAAAAAGTATACGCAAAATGTAATCTACTCGCCAGACCCATATATATATATATATCTTGTGTATATATATAGATGGTGAACATATTTAGCTTTTTAGCCGTTTTTAAAATGTAATTAACGTGGCAATTTTGGACAGAGAGCATTCTGTCTCAGCTACGCAAACTGCTGGCCTAATGACTATAATAAAGTATTTTTATTCTTTGTTTTTGTGAAACAAACAAACAAATACATTTATACGACAATTTAATGGTGCTTAAATTATGCTGTATGTGTTATTTTTTTTTGTAATTAGTAAAATTAACAAGCGAGAGAAATTTTAGATGTTTTAAGATGCTTGCTTAAAATCAGGATAAGCTCAATGGGATAAGGCTAATGATGAAATAACTTAGAGAGTTCAACAAGAAGATTGCCTAAATTCAAGTTTTCTTTAGTAGATTCCCCAAGTATTTACCCATCAAATGTGTAACTGATTTGATGAATGTGAGTCCACTCATTGTATTTATATTTGAATGCTTAAAATTTATAATTTTATTGCTATCGGAATCGATTTGTATCGATATTCGCTAAGTTGGCAGAGTTATCGATCAAATGTATCTGCTTATGTTAGTCTCCAGCTCTTATAGACTCTGAGATCTGGATATCGTTCAAAAATATATATATAGCTTATGGGGTGTGGAGATGTTTCCCCCTACCTGTTATATATTTCGCATTCGCAAAACAAAATATGAGATTTATCTTAAAAAAAAGAAGTCTTTTTAAATTTAAGAACAATTTTGGTTTTTATTTAAGCTTTGCAGGCATTTATTTTGTAATTATGGAAAACATTTGGAAAAAATATAAAAGAAGCCTCTCTAATTTTAACCAAAGAGAAAGAAATTTATTTCTTAGTTCAATTTCAATTAGCTAATTGGCTTCGCAACAGAATTTGAAAAAATGCCTCGGTATTCAAACATCTGTGAATTGAATAAATGTTGTAGCATTATTTTGAATATTTATGACGAAAGATTATCCAGAGATTTATGATTGCTCTTTTATGTCGCTTATGGACAGAAAATTTGCATTTTTGAAGCCATTAAAAATTTATAATTGCAATAAAATGGGGCAGGCAACTAGTAACTACAAAATTGTGTGTGTGGCAAGGCAATGAGTAAAAAAAAAACTTGTCGGCGGTTAATTTGAAAAGTTGGTGCCTCAAAAGTTGCGGCAGCTGGTGCAAACATAAACTTTTCACAACTCTGATTTTCACACACAATTTTACCATTGCAGGGTGAAAACTGTTGAGCGAGAAAAAGAAAAAAAAGAGAATCTGAAAAACTGAGAACTGAGCAAAGAGAAGAGAAACTGAGAGAAAAATGTCAGCAACCTTAGTACAAAATAACAACAACAACAACAACAGCAAATTCAACAAAAAGTCGAAACTGAATAGCAACTTGGGGCAGCAGCTGGATACGACGAGGATCAAAGGCAAACAAGGCGTGGCAAGCATATCGCTGATGCTGCAATACGATATCGATAACACGCTAAATGCGCTCAAGGAGCAAACGCAGCGAAATGCGTTAAATGCCGATAACAATAATCTGAACAAGGATCGGGACAACAATCTGGCGATGCCGGCTCAAAGTGAGACCCAACCAAACAATGAGGGCAGTCCCAGTCCTAGTCTCGAACTGGAAGTGGAGAATATTGTCAATGGCAAAGCGTGCTTAAGTGTCACGAGCAACAACACTTTTATGCCGCCCACGCCACCAGCCACGCCCAATTTACAGAATACGGCACAGAAACGTTGGCGCATCCTGGCCAAAGTGTTGCGCAAGGACTCCGAGGAGACGGTCAGCTCCTCCAGCGATGAGTTCAGCGAGGAGCAAACCGCTTCGGTGCGACGCTTCAAAAGCTTCGATCTGCTGCGCCAGGACAGCTTCGAGGATCACGTGAGCCTCAAGTGTCTCGGCAAGACGGAGAACTGGTACAAATATCGCATGCAGCTGCACAACGAAATCGAATACTCCGTCAACATTCATCACATGGAGCGACAGCTGACCGCCAACGATCTGATGGGTATGTAAACTGGCTTTATCTTTCTAGCTTTACTTTTTTGTTTATAATTGGAAAACCCCTGAATAGTTATGGGTAAACCATTCTAAGAAATGTATTGTTTTTATTTAAATCGGCTTAAAATTGAGTTTTAAACAAGAGGTTAAAATCTGATTACTTTTGACAAAGTTAGGCTTTGGTTATATTGGTTTTATTAGTAGAAACCATAAAAGACTTCTTCTCTTATCGATTAATCATAACGTACTCTGACTTTTATCGATACATCTGTGGTGCACTTATCGATATACATATATTTTTATATAGCATCTATGCAATAAATTAAATTGAAATTTCTTACAGGTTTCAATAACACGGGAAACATATGTGTTTGGCCCTCGGAGGAGGCACTTACCGCTTTGGTATTATCCGATCTGGCCGCGTATCGTGGCAAATGGATATTGGAGCTGGGAGGTGGCTTCACCTCCCTGGCCGGACTGATGTTGGCCAAGTACGCGAAGCCGTACGCGGTACATCTGACGGATGGGAATGAGGTGAGCGTGGAGAATGTGCGTAAAACAGTTTGCCTCAACGAGCTGAGCTGCTACACGAAGTGCTCGGTGCTGAAGTGGCAGGAGTGTTCGGCTCGTGCCCAGGCGGAGCAGTTCAAGTTCGAGTACATATTGTGTGCGGATTGTCTGTTCTTCGATGAGGCGCGAATGGCGCTGGTCGACACCATCTGGTATTATTTGGCGCCGCAGGGTGTGGCGCTCATCATGGCGCCCCGTCGCGGCCGCACTCTGAATGTGTTCCGGGATGAATGTGTGGCACGCGGATTTCGTGTGGAGCTTGCCACACGCTACAATGAGACCATCTGGCAACGCCATCTGCAGCTCAAGGCCGACTCGGCCCTCTACGACGAGGATCTCCACTATCCTCTCCTGTTGCGCCTCTGCAAGCCCCTCAGCTAGATGGAGCCGTCAATCTTCTGTAGTTTCAATTAAAGTCCTTTTTAGTTCATAGCAAAACAAATTCCACTTTACACCTAATTTACACAAAAAACACCAAAAACAGTGGCCCAAATCGAAATGCGGGCCCAAATAAAATTATTCCTCCCACAATGCAAACCAAAAAGAAAATAAATAAAATATAAAAATAGTTATCTAAGAAGAAATGTAGCAAAATTTTTGGTTCCCAAAAAAAATAATAGTTTTAATTAACATTTCAACTAGTCTTAAATAAAAAACCTGTTAAAAGTGTTTTAAAAATTACTAAAAATTTGGGAATAATAAACTAGCTAACTGGAATACAAATGTAAGCCTCGAATTCAGTCTGCTGAAATATCTCATAGCCAAAGAATATAGAAACTAGCACCTGAAGTCAAAAATATCTAAAAATGGTTTATATTACATTATATATATATCGTTAAGAACCAACCAATTTAAGCTAAGTCATTTTAAAAGCTAACTACAAAAATTCCTTTGATATGTAAATTTTTATGGATTTGCGT
Organism: Drosophila glabriapex; assembly: GCA_035042305.1. Lineage (NCBI taxonomy): Eukaryota > Metazoa > Arthropoda > Insecta > Diptera > Drosophilidae > Drosophila > Drosophila glabriapex. The sequence continues at coordinate 13,033,467 of JAWNLN010000008.1, forward strand.
CATTGATTCCACAGTTATGTAACCTAACACACAAATACTCCAACTCAACACACACAACACACAAGCACACACAGATACACAAGTATTATTTAAATTTGTAGCATAATTTTAGGCGAGACAAAAAAAAATCAAGAAAAACAACCACAAATTTCCTTAAACTAAAAGATACAAAAAAAATATAAAAAAAAAATATATATATATATATATATATATATATATATATACATAGAGATATATAGTTATATAGATATAAAGTAAAATAGTAAACGTTGCCAGCGCTCGACCAATTAATGAATAGTTCAATAAATTTAGTTGATGTAATTATAGAGCATGTGTTAATCGTTATATGATGAATGTGAATGATGATAATGATCAACACAATGTTGATGTAATAATGATGACGACAATGATGATGTTGATGATGATGATGATGATGATGATCATTACAAATACAGTATCAAATGCCACACACAAATTTACTCTTTATTTCTTCCGCCTTCTTTCTCTCTCTGTCTCTCTCTCTCTCTCTCTCTCTCTAATCATTAATGGGCAGGATGTGGGCCAGTAAGTATGCCACGCCCCCCTTTTGCCCAACCCCTTTTTGTGTCCTTTTGCCAGTGCACAAAATGATGTCAATGATAATTATCGACGCGGGTCGTTTATTAAAGAGTATTAGCGGTTTTTATAGCGCCACTCGTGTGGTAATTACTTTAATTGCGCCACTGCCACTGCCACTGCCACTGCCACTGCCACTGCCACTGTGACAGGACATTGTTCAGAGCAACCAGGACAACCAGGGGGGACCAGGACGCGGAGTGTAGTAATATGACGACGTCAGCATTTCTGCTGCGGTTCATGTTATTTGAGCTTCAAGCAAGCATTTGATTGTTTTCCATCTCTTTTTTTGTTTATTGCTTTGCTTAACTGTCAGTTTGAAAGACTAACCGAATATGATTGAGTTTTGAGTGCATTTTACTTATTACTGATTGGGCATACTCGATAAGGTGTATGTTTCATAATGAGCATTTATCGTATTCGTTTCGACAAGTCTAAAATTAAATCTAGCTTGAAAAACTAGACAAGGGACTTTTCATCCTATCGACTTCTTCTACTGAAAGTCAACAACAATAAATAAATTTAAAAAAAATTTAAAATGATCATATTTATCAAGATTTTCTATATTCCTCAAGAAAACTTGGAAAATATAGACTTTACTGTTGGCTAACGTATATTCTAACTGGATCTTTGTCCAATTTTTAGTTCATGATATTCCTTTAGTAGAACTATGTTTATTGCAGAAAACAGGCTTTATCGATTTGATGGTTTTAATATATTGTCAAAAAAATATTTAGAACATGACAAAACTTCCATTCTATTTACCAGCCCACAGGCTTCTCTTAATGATGTTATAGTCATGAGTGAAGATCCTAAATAAACAAGGGAAGACAAACAGAGTAACTATCTATTTGGGGCCAGGCCTTTTTGTGGACTAGAAACTGCTGGGCAGCCATAACTGGAAATTTGCTGATGATTATCTGGATATGAGTAATAACTGTAGTCAGATAATAACAGGCTAGCTGAAGGGACATTTACACAACCTACAAATTGTGGAAGATGCCTTATGAAGACATTGCTTTGAGAACTCATTCTGAAAGATTAGATTAAGTAGACTCAGCTAGAAGCCCACATCTTCAATAGATGTAAAGATGAAGAATGATAAGTCTGAGAGCAGGAATAATCAAGGTATTCCAGAACATAATAGGGAAATAACTTACTATATATATATACTATATATAGGACTATATATTACCTACAATAATATTGACAACAATTATAGTAATAATAATAAATAATAATAAATAATAATAATACAAAAATGGCAGTTAAAAATATACAAAACTTAAATAGACTATTAGATATATTACAGGGTATTTGAACAGTCACCATCCATCAAAATTTGAGCAGGATTTGTTTGCATTGTGTTTTGGGTACCAGCTAAAAAATCAAAAATAAAAATAAATCTGATAAGCGCAAATTACAAAGCAAACTCAAACAAAATGCACACACACACACACACACACACACCGCTCCATGCGTATACTTGGAGTCGTTTGCGTGTGTGTGTGTGTGTGTGTGTGTGTGAGTGTATGGGTGAGTGAGCGAGTGTGCGTCATTAACGAGGTCATTGGTAAGTAAGCTTGTTTGATGTGCTCGAGACATGTAATCCTGGCTGGGGAGCACAAAGTCAAACAATCGACAGCAGTTGCCTAGTATCTGGAGGCGTGTGTGTGTGTGTGTGTGTGTGAGTGGGGGAGTGGAGGGGGTTGCAGTAGGTCGCGGCAGTAGGAAGTCGTGGCCAACACTGCGTATACGCGACATTTTGTTGGACACGTGGAAGCCATGTCAATTTTCGTCCAGCTGGGTTTCTGCCTGCTAATGACATGCGACTGCTATGCAAATCAGGATACTTGGCGACGACCACTCAATTATACGCCACACATGCGCAACCCATCAACACACACCAGCACACAAGCGCACACCAACACACACACACTCACTCGCATGCATAATGTACACTGAGGAAACAAAGAAAACTTATAAACAGCTTGTCAAATGAAATTATATTTTGGTAACTGTTCTAACAAGAGTTGCGAATGGATTCCGAATTTTTTCGATATGAGGATTATTATATATTTATTATTATATTATCTTAATTAATAATTGCTTCGTTTTTAGGAATTTCAATTGGTAAAGTGTCAGTTCCGGTGCTATTTGCACATCCTGCTGGATTAATATTAATTTAAAGTTTGAATGGAAGTTTGTTTCTGTATAAAATTTTAAACTCACGAATAATACAAAGAATGGGATTTGTTTTTGGCATTCGTTCCCGAAGCAGTTCCGTTAAATGGTTTTTAAGTGTTTTTTTTGTTCCGTTTGAAGAAGTATAGATCAAAGCAAGATTTTTTCAACTACTGAATAAGACTTATGAGTTTTTAATTTCAACCACAAATGATAACATATGATTTCAGAGCCCAATCCAATTTTGTAACTGTTTTTTTCACAGTGTAACCTGCTTGGCAGCAACAACAACAAAATCGTTGCCTACTTTCAGGCACATTGTAAAAACTCGCTTTGGGTCTTGGCGTTTTTCATTGTCTTTCAAGCCATTTCGAGTGGGGCCAAAGAAGAGGGGCGAACAGAACTGGGCTGCATTGGGATTGGGCTTGGGTTTGTGTTTGGGTGCTTGCGGGCGTGGCAAGTGATTTGGCAAACACATTTCAATTTGCACATTGTTTGCCATTCTGCTTTGCCTTTGTGCTCCACTGTGTTTGTTTGTGTCTTTGGTGTGCGGCAATCCCTTTGAGCCTCATGGGAAACTTGCCAAAGAGTTTCGTTCTGGCCAACAGGTGATCCATGTTGCATGCCCCGCTGGAGTGTTATTTTTAGTCAAGAGTCTCTCGCTCAATTTTTAATTAGCAAAATTAGTCGAATGTGTTCAAAGAGCACTCGAAATGTTTTTGAACTCAAATTGCTTTTTCCAGCTCGGTCAGTGTCCTTTAATGTGGCTCTAAGGACCTGCTAACGTCATACATGAGACAGCGCAGGTGGCTCATTACATAATGATGGCCAACTTAACCATGGCCTTGACATATCACAAAAAAATAAGGAAATATTGGGCTTACACACACACACATTTAGAGTGTGTATGTCAAGTATACAGCTGTCTCATTATCATATAAATAGTTGACATAATTCATTATTAAGTAGGAAATTACATTGCGTGTTTGTAAATTAACAGGTTCGGACTCGGGAAATAGGGCAGAACAACACGAAAATTGTGTGAGACAAAAAGCAAAATGTTGGCGGGAAATCAAACAAAAAAATTAGAAAGGTCTAGATCGAGATAAGGATAAAAATAAACGCATTACAAGCATTCGAGTTTGAATTAAATGATTGGGAATAAGGACGGAAAAATGAAAGAATAGAACAGAAAAAATACAGAAATAAATCAACTTGTCGACACCGAACTTTCACTATAAATTAAAAACGAACCCGATGGATTATTAATATGAAAGGTTTATAATTTAGCAGAGCCATTTTAAATATATTTTGTAGGTGAAGATCATAATAAAATAGTTTTTCTCGCATTACCGATTGGAGATGTGAATTTTAAAAGTTTGCAAAAGATTTATTTTGTAATCAAGCATAATTAATTTTTGTCTGATTTCCATAAAATTCCTATTTTATTACATTTTATTTGCGTTGAATCGAATATTTGTAATTAATATATTCGTTCATTTTATGTACGAATTAGCGTCGATTTAGCGTATTTATTGACCATTAAATAATTAGACACTAAATCGTCGAATTACCTTTAAATTCATCTTAGGTTATGCCAATTAAAATTTCTTTAATCACACTCAATACTCATGTTTTTGACAGTCCAAATAAATAGCATTAAAGCCGTACAAAGTCGAAAAAAATGTTATTACGCAACTAGCATTAAAATTTTACAGTTATTATTCATTTATAGCAACAACAATCAAATACGGTAAAATGACAAAAAGCGTGCGCTTTTTATTGTCAGTTGGTTGGCAAAGTGAAATTGTTGATGTTCGCATATGTTTTTTTCATCTCCATTTTAATTGAATTCGTTTTGGGGGAGTTTCATTTGTGTGTGTGGATATAATGCTCATGAATAATGCTCTGAAAAGAAACTAAAAATTCAGCAGCTAAATTTTGGTCACTATACAAAACTAATAACAATAATATTGCTGATTAAGCATTAATCAAAGCAGCGCTGCCAACAACAAAAGCGCTGGGAAACTAAACAATAGGCTTCGACCAAAAACCAAAAACCCAAACCAAAAAAAAAAAATAAAATGAAAAAGGGAAAGCGTCTTTTTAGGTTTTTCAGCTGCTTTGCGAGGAGTTATTTGATGTCTTAATTATGTAAAAAGGTTTGTTTTTCGTTTTAATTGTTTTTTTCCTAATATGGATTTTTAATTTAGAGCTTGTAAAATATATAAAACACTCACACACACACAAACACACACGCATTGAGTTTTCCAAAAGATAAGCGGCTGCTGATAAGCGGCCCCAGTTCCTGGTTAACACGTCTGGTATTGGGTCTGCGCCTAAACTTATTACAACAACAACAACAACAACGAGAGCAGCCAAAAACCGAAAGCATATGCTAAACATATGACAAATGCAAAAGAGAGAAAGAGAGAGAGAGAGAGAGAGAGCGAAAGCGAGCTTTTGCGCTCTCACGTTGAAAAGCTCTCTCAGCTTGCTATCGCGGCCTTGGCATTGCTCTCCTCTGCCTTGCAAACAGCTGTTTTTGGCGTCGCTTCGTGCACAGTTCTTGGACGCTGCAGCTGTCAGTTGTGCGACGCCAGCAAACGCGTGCGGTTGTCGTTTCGGAAGCATGGCGCTTGCTTATTTTGCCGTGTTTTATTGTCCAAATCCAAAAACAAAACGCGTAACACCAACAAATATATATATTTTGTGTCAAGTGACTAAAAAGTGATATTTTAAATAAATATAAATATATATATAAGAAACAAATTTGTTTAAAAATCAAGCCCAACAAAGTAATAAAGTACAAAACGAAAAAAATAACCCTTAAATAAAGCCAAACGACAAGAAGCAATTTGTGCCGCCCAATTGACACACATTTGATGCAACAACAACAAAAACAACAGCAACCACGACAGCAAGAAGCACACGAAATTTCATAAATCAAGCGCAAATAATGTCAAACAAATCAATGGGAGTCAGCAGCAGTAGCAAAAATAGCTGCTGCTGTTGCTGCTGCCACATGTTGCTGTTGCTGCTGCTGATGTTGCTGCTGCCAGCAATGCCAAATGCTGCAACAGCAGCACGACGCGCCCGAATAACAGTCAGCCACAACAACAATGCAACACTGACAGAGTCCACAGCTAAATTGAAAACATCTGCAGGCGGCGGCGGCGGCGACAACAACAGCAGCGGCAGCAACAATGCAGCAGTCAACAAATATGGTAAGTCCTATAAAGACAAAGAAGAAGAAGAGGAGAAATAAGCAAGAACAATGCCACTAGACACGCATACCCTTGCACCTAGCAAAATCTATCGATTCTTCATACAGCACATAGTCAATTTTGAAGTCAGATATTTTTGAATTTTCATTAAAGCAACTTTAAAATTCAGCTAATTAAATGCATAATGCCTTTATCAACTTAACACCTATATCAACTTAATTCTTGATAATCAGGCATATATATGTATAAGTACGTACCTCCTCACTTTTGGCGTTCAAATTAAAATACCCTTCTTCAAAGTCGCTGCAGCAAAACTCGTCTCTAGCATTTTGTGTTCCTTGTGCTGGCTGCCTAATTGCATTTGGTCACGATTTCTGATCTTGCAACGTGTGCATTTTTTATTTTGTTGTATGTTTGTATGTTGTATGTCTGTGGCTGTCTGGCCCAAAGTGGACCTCGTTTGCAACAGGCAGCAATATAAAGGGTTGCCCTTGGCAGCGAAATTGTTTCACGCCGCGCGCGTTCAGAAAGCAAAAAAAAAGAGGGAATAAATCAAAAGACTTAGGCAACAAACTTGCGGCATTCGCTAATTTTAGCTAGTTTGTGCCAATCAAACACATGCATTGCACTTATGCCGACATTTCCTGTGGCGGTGGCAGTGGCAGTGGCAGTGGCGAAGAGTGTCCGCTGCCCCAGAACCGCAAAGCAGTGGCGGAAATTGCGGCAGCATTTTTTTTCTCCATTTTTTTGTAGTTTTTTTTTCTTTTCTTTTTTTAATGATGGGTTTGGCTGAGAGCAAAAGTGTCATTAGGCCAGGCTAAAATGCCAGTGCTCAGGCCAACTAAGTCGGCCATCAATACCACTGACTCATACAATTTGCTGTCTTTTAACCGAAAATAATCAATAGCATACGTAACCGACGACGTAATACACTAATCACAGCTGACAAACAGGCGGGAAAACACCGATTTGATTGTAATGCAATCATCTTAAGACGGTGACTATAACTGGGGCGGTTGTGGGCATGGTGCATGGGCTTGGTGCACTACACTCTTACAATCAGCCAACAACCAATATTTTTATGCCAACCAAATTTAATCTCAGCTTTTCAAAGTTAAAAAAAAATCATATATTTTTTGATATTCTCTTGAAATAAATCATTTTTATATAGATGAAAAATATATCACAAATTTGTACGTTGTAATAAAGACTTCGGGTTAAAAAAGTTAACTCTTTCTGACCATTTCAAGATATTCGAATTTTATTTTTAATAATTAACGTGAGTTTATTTTTCTCACGAAGAAAAATAATATATTTTGAATGGACAGACCTGGTTTAAGTATTCCAGTTTCAGGTTTTCGGTTCTGAGAGTAGCTTCCAAACTTCTGATCTGTCTGTGAAGGTTGATTTCAACAATATATGTTATGCCTATAAGTTAAATATATATAAAGACTTTAATAAGTGGGACTCAGTGTTTATCCGTATACTGTCCAAAAATGTCAACAAATATATTCCAAGCTTAAATTCTCCAGCGTAATAAAAGAAATTAATTTGCGGACAGATTCTTTTCCCTTGGGGAAAGAAAAAAGCAGAGAACAATAAGTAAAAAACGCGCATTACATAACATGTCACACGCTTTGCAACGCTAAGTGCAGCGTCATGTTGCAGGCAACTGACAGCTGACAACAGTAGGAGCAGCAGTAAAAGCCGCAGTGAAAATCGCTGGCTGGTAAAAGCAGGCAACTGAGTGAAAAGAAAAAAATCATTAATCAAGCGATTTATTTGCTGATGCTGCAACGCGTGCAACTGTTGCAAGTTGGCCAGTTTGTCATTCACCTCAAACATGCGGACAGTTTCTAATCAGTCGAAGTTGTCGATGAAGAAGACGTCGTCTGGTCGAACTTAATGTTGCCTGTTCTATTGGCAGATCTCTCAGATCTCTCAGAATGGTGCCAACTTGAATTTTCACTTTTCCATGTTCTTCACTTATTTAGCTTTTTTTTACTTACTTATTTATTTTTCTCTCTTTGTGTGAAATTCGCCTAAATGCCGAATGCCGACTGCCGAATGCAGGCACGGAGGCGGCCACGCGAATTCAAAATTGGTGTCAATGATTTCAACATGGGAAAATGCAGCTAGCAAAGCAGCCAGCAAACAAACAACAAACAAACAGCAACAGCAACAACACCAAAACGAACAACAACAGCCAAATAACCAAACAACATTTCAGCTGAAATTGCATTTCTAATTGCGCATTATGCAAGAGTGGAAATCAAGTGGGAAAACGCACTTAAAATGCCACACATGCCACATATGCCCATGCCTCAAATGCCTCATGTGTCATTCTGTCGATTGATGCCAAATTTGAGCATAGAAGTTTCTGTACTTCATGAAAAATAACAAGAAAGATTGAGTATCTTACACAGGCCTTACAGGATTACATGCACTTGCCCACAACTAACTTTCACTATAAATTTAAAAATAGCGATTAACTTTTGCTATGGGAGCAATTTGGTAGTTCCATCATAATCATTTAATCTCTTTAATTTCTTTGTTCAACTTTGATGAGCATAATAACACAAATAACAAATAACTAAAATGTTTTTCTTAAAAGAGCTTATCTTTCGAAGGATCGTTGCTATATTGTAGCTATATGATATACTAGTCCGATCTAGATGTTGGCTTGGGAAACAACAACAGCTTCTCATACAAGATCCCATCTCTCGAATGATCTTCTACAGTCAAGAGGAACATATTCCAAAAAGCTTCAAAACTGACCAACTTCTGTGCATAGAGCCGAGACTAGTAATACTGATCAGTCATCTATATTCTTTATGGTGTCAATGCGTGGGAAACTTGCGAGGCTATAAAAACTTTAATTAGATTTAGCACATTTTGTTGTAGTTAAGATTGATTAAGATTTTTCATTAATGAGTCTTAAATGAAGGGATTTATCATGTATTTGTCTTTTGTTGAATAGAACAAGAATTACTTGCACAAAATTGTATAAAAAAATTCAACAAACTCGATAAACATACGCCATTTTATCTATATAATTGTCTTATACAATATATTGTCTATAAAAAATAGGAAATAGCTTCTTTAATGAAAGGCTTAAACTGCTTCTTTATGCTTTTATATATTTAATGGCTACATTTATTAATCATGTGCATTCTACGAGAGATAAACGAAAGTACAAAAATATACAGTTTAGTAGTTAGTAGTTGTTCAGTGAACTGCAACTGTCTGCACACAAAATTAGTTACACTTTTGTAATTACCTGTTGCTACTTCCTCGTTGAGCAGCGCTTAAGCCACATTTTGTGGCAGCCAATAACTCAGAGCACTCCGGTTGCAAGCGGCGGCAATCAGTTAGCTGAGCATGCTAATTCCCGGCACACTTCCAGCCAAATCCGCCATCACCTGTGTGTGGTGCAACAAACACGATCTTCTTTCCAGCTGGGTGCGAGCAAGTACACCACTTAGTGGTGCAATGCCCACTGGCAGCCAGAAAGAACAAAAAAAATAGAAAACAGACGACTTTAAAGTTTCTTTTTAGATTTGTTTTTTTTGTGGAAACAAGTTATTGGCTTTTAGCTGATTTGCATGCAAGAAGCGACTTTAAAGTTGGGCCAGCAGTTGCAGTTGCATCTGTTTTGTCGCATCCAGCAGCAGCAGTTGACTAACCCCATTAATATATATATATATATATATATATATATATATATATATCCATTGTATGTTGTATATATATTGTATTTCTTTATATTCCCATTCCCATTCCAAAACAAAAACAACCAAAAAAACAAAACACAGAGATACGCGGCGTTGCTGGTGAACCAAATTACAAATCGGTGAATCTGACCTGGGAAGTTGAGTTCGTGACGTCGGCCCATGACACAGATACCAAGAGGAATACCAATTCGAATACCAATACGAATAACATTTCGAATACCAATACGAATACGAATACAAATGCGCTTGTGGATGGCGTGACAAATATGAGCGACGATGTGGAACCACCCAAAGCATTTCAGATCTTCTACTGTGAAATCCAGAACTATGGAGCCCAACGCTGTCGCGTCAAGCTGGTGAATGCCACGGCTGCCGTTGCCGTTGCCACCAACGATCTGCTGCCCACACCAGGCGATGATCATGTGGAGTAAGTGCCGCATTAAAAACTCTTTACTTTTGCTCAACTACTACTTTCTACACTAAAAAAAAGGCAACAATGGATTTCAAATTGACTAGTTCAACAGCAATAACTTTTCATTAACAACTTTTTCAAACTTTACTTTTATTTCATAGATGTTGAAAGGCTTTCCCTTTTTAAACTAGAACAAAACTAAGTTCTTTATTTCATCTCTTCAAAATAATTTGAAACTTTTAAACATTTATCTAAAAGTGTAAAAGTAAACGCATTTTGAACTTGTGAAATATTTTATAAAATGCATAGAAAAATCATTTATTTTTTTCCTTTTTTTTTTCTTTTTCTTTGTTTCTAGAATACCTAAAATGTGTACCAAAAAATTTTGAAATTTTCAATTGCAGATTCATATTAGAATTTTGTAAACATTTTTCTTATTTTGAACTTAAAGAAAAATTCTTTGTTATATTTTAAAAAAATCACTCAATCTGAATTCAACATTTGAGAAAAATCTTATTTCTTATTTCAACATTTTTTTTTTTAATTTTCCTTTAATATTTTCTATTACATTTTTTTTGAGTGTTTATTTTACGGTTTCGCTGACCTTTCTGCTCTCACATCTCTTGCAGCACTCAAGTGCAACACTTTGCTGCCGCCGTAGATAATCTGCGAATGGCGACCCGTTACAGCTTCCACATACGTCCCATGCCGTCGCATCGGCAGCGCAGCAGCAGCGCCCGCGCCGACTTCCGTGCGGAGGAGAACGAGATCGAAGGTGGAGGCGAGAGCGGAGGTGCAGCTGCAGCTGCTGCTCATCTGCCTGGCCAGAGCATCGTTATACCCACCAAGGGCTGTAAGTAGTCGGCAGGAAAACAAACTTGACTTCACCTCCTTCACCTGCCACATTCCTCCACATTCAGTCTCTGCCCATGCCACACAATGCTTGGCGCATGCCTCCGAAATTGAGGTGGAAACGGGACCCTATTTTGGCGGTCTCATTGTTGTCGATGGCGGCGACTGTGGCATCAAGGGCAATGCCAACGATCCAGCCGATAAGTACACGATGAGAATCGATCACAAACAATGCGGCAGCATGGTCAAGCCGGAGACGAACACAGTGGAGACTTTCATCACGGTCCAAGAGAACTTGGGCATTTTTACGCACAGCACGAGACGGTAAGAAAATCGAAAGGAAAAGTTATTGTTGATATTGAAGATTGATAATTAGGGTTTCAAACCGGAACCGGAAGAGCAATTTTACTGGTTGTTATTCAGAAACAATTGATAGCTTTTACTGAAGTCTTTGGAAGCTCTTTTCAGATCGAAAAAAAGTGAAAAAGATTTGCTGATAGCCAAAAAATAAATAAAGTAAAGTATAAATGACGTATTTTTTTTTTTGTTCCTTGACACCGTCGATTAACTGTTCAGAAAATCCACTCAGGCTTGAAATGAGTTAACAGTTTGGTTTTCACTTTTTGCCGTCAACCAAAAAGCCAAAAACATGAAAAATTTCGCGAGTCGTTTTACAGTTTTTTTTTGGATATGCAGTTTTTCATTGGCGATAACTTTTTTCGATCTGAAAATACGACTTTAGACACTTAAACCACTAAAAAGACTCTACTCTATATTGTCTGCTTAGGGTTAAACTAGATTGTCAAACCGGAAGGGGAAATGGCAACTTTATTGCTTTAATTTCATTTACAAACTTTACCGGAAAATGCGATTCCGTTTGACAGCCTGTTAACGATTTAACCAACACTTAACTAAATCACAAAGTGCTTTGATTGATAAGAAAATATTTGGAATAATTCTCAATTCCAATTTACCACCATCTGCTCTCTTCCCACTCCCCACTCCGCCAACCCGCAGCTTTGTCGTCGTCTGCAGCTATCAGTCGGGCATGCAAACTGTGCGCGCCAGCTTCACCGTGCCCGGCAGGAATAAGGCCGGCGTGGCAGCCGCTGTTGAGCCATCCAGCGATCCCTTCCAGCCGGACGATGAGGAGCGACTGGGTCGTGAGATGCGTAACATGCGCTTCGTGAACAAAAGCGAACTGGTGCTCAAGGAATCCAATCAGGAAGAGTCCGTTGAAGAACCAGCTTTCGTGCTGGAAACGCAACCACCAAAATTGGCCAAGGAGCAGTCAACTCCAGTAGTGGGGGAGCCACAGCTACCAGCAGCCCAGAGTCGACAGCAGGGACGCGCCTTGAGCCTGGCCAGCTTAAGTGAGCTGAACAACTTGGCGCTGCTGGATGTGGAGGCGGAAGAGCAGGAGCTGAGCAGCAAGTATGCCAAACTGATTGTGGATCAGGGGCCGGGTGGCGCCGCCTGGACGACAAATGATGCCAATGATGATGAGTGTAAGTAGATGCATACAGATTATGCACAACTGCAACAGCAACTGCAACTGCAACTACAACATTGACTGCCTCCATTGACAATCGTGTTTTGCTTTCTTCCTGCTTGCCCCCCGGTCTTGATTCTTTCCCCCTCTCACCATACAGTTTATGTCGCGCCGCTGCGTTATATAAGCGCCAATCTGGGCAGTGTGCTGGTAACTGTTTCCATATCTGTGATAATCATCAGCATTTGCATCGTTCTGCTGCAGCGACATCGATTTCCCAACAACAGCAACAGCAACAACAACAGCAACAGCAACTACAACAGCAACAGCAAGTTGCATTCGCATTTGGCTACAATCAGCTGCCCCGCCGCCCATCTGCCGCATAAGACGCTGCCCCGTGCGCTTCAGCAGCAATACCAGTGCACCTTGTAAACCCATCAACTCTACACTCAGAAAAATTAAGGGCGTCAAGCATTTTAAAGTAGACTAGTTAGGGAATTACGAGATAGCAAAGATCTCCAAATTCCTGCATATTTTCTATTTAAATATTGATATTATTTTACTGCACAAAACTAAATTGAATTTTTCTGAAATGTCGAAAGACTTGAGCAAAAAGAAATATTTTTTAGGTTTTTCTAATTTATTTTTTTAAATTATAGAAAGAGGATTTCGGCACATTTTTGAATAGCGTTTGCAAAAATATTTTATCAGATTTTTCAAGAGTTTTTTTCTTATTTATTTTTCTAAATTATAGAAAGAAGACTTGTGCAAATTTTTGAATAGCTCTTCAGATTTACACATTAGCACACAGAAAAGAAAACTCTGTCACATATTTTTCTGAGTGTAGCATTGAACTCCATCGACTCCTGCCGTCTATGCCCACTTGTCTTGCTGAAGCCGAGGTTGCCGCTGGCAACTGCCTAACCCATTTAGCTAAAGACGACTGCGCATAGCTTGGGCCACAGTGCCTCCAACTCCAACTCCAACCCCGACGCCGACTCCACCTCCAATTCCAACTCCAACTCGATTCTCCCATCTGCCCAATCCAATCTGAACTCCCACTTGGGAGCTAGGCAACTGGTTAGCTCAATCCCAAAACGGTTCTTACGGGATCAGCAGTGGCAGGCTGCGACTGCGACTGCGACTGCGGCTGCGCCTGAGGCTGCAACCCACACACAACTGATTGTCTGTCCGTCTGTCTGTCTGTCTATCTGTGTATCTGTCTGTCGTATCGTAATTTATGGAAATTTACAAGTTACATTTAATCTAAGTTCAACACTAGACTATTTATTATTTATTCCTTTTGCTGTGCAAATCCATACGATTACTAGGAATATAATATCTTTATATATACATATACATATATATATATACAGCTGATTAGTGCTAAGTATTTTACGCTTAAGTTTTTGTATAAACTACCTATTTATTATTGTCAAATATATACGAGTATACATTTATTTTATGAATAAAAATAATATAAAAACAAACCAAAGTCTTAGTTATTTTATGGTAAACAATTTTTAGATAAATTGGATATGGAAAACTATGTGGAAACATTATTTCTTACAGAAATATTATTTCTAAATGTATTCGGCATTTTTAGAGATATCTAACAAACTAAGAACCAATTGAAAAGCAGCACCTTTCAGGGTTATTTTTACAAACTTAAGAAAGCTTTTAATTACTTCTTAATAATTAACAAAAAATAGTTAACAATGGATAAGTGGGAATTCCTCAGAGTAGATAGCTCTACTAGGATGTAATCCGAACCCAAACTCGACGGGGTTTTGCCTGATTTATAATTTATGGGCTCGAATGTGTTGCCTTCCTACCAGTTTCAAATTTGTGCACAAATTCATTGCACACTTTGAACTTTTTAAGTTGAGGGTATAAAAAAGAATTGAGTTCGCATTTATGAATAAAATCTGTTTATGCCCTTGAGCCTAGTCGAACTCTGTGTGTTCTCGCAATTTCCGAGCCAGACATGATGGTTTTGTAATTCCAAAGAACTGGTCACGGGCGCCTCGTCAAACATATATCATAATCATAATCATAAACATAATCATTAGCATTCGCATAACACAGCAGACACAGGGCTTTATTTAAATATTGCAAAGAAAAAACATTTTCTTTTAATGATTCCATCCAAGAACATAAATGTCGAAGTCGTTGCGTTTTACGACAACAACAAATTACGAAATAATGTTAAGGCTGAGAATAGCAGCAACAACAACAACAACAACAACAATGCAACGGGCAACGGCCAACGGGCAGCGGGCAACGGGCAAAAGAGTTAACAGTCAGCGGACAATTTGCATGAAAGTGGCACAAAATGTTGTCAACAAACGTTTTCAGTTTTGTATTCTGGGTTCTTGAACGGAAGCCGGCAGATAAAACAGCAAACAACAGCAACAGTAAACATTAAACACACAGCAAACCGACAAAACACAAACTTTAACTTCAACTTCAATAACGTCTTTTTCTTGATTGCCCAATATGGCAGAAATATTCATTCAACATCGGGGCTTAAAGATCTCAGCTGGAGTCCAAAAAAATTAACTTTCCGATTGAAGTGCTTTGTGTGAGGAAGGAAGGGAAAATGCTTAAATGGATTTTGCATACAAAACCCATTAGGCATTTTTAATCATCATTAAAGATATTCATCTATATATATGTATATATATATATATATATATGTATGTATATGCACTCATATGGAGCATATTTGCGTATTAGTGTGAGTCTGAAAGGTTTTGCTTGGACCATTGTTGCTGCTATATTATTATTAGAACACAAAAACCAAGTGAGCGTTAAGATCGCCAGCAGATGGAAAAACTTTCTCATCTGCTCGTAGCTACACTCAGCGAAAAGGGAGCATTGGTACTTAGAAAGTGAGTTTTTAAGAAAAGCGTTTATCTTATTTTAGACTTCAGTTTTTCGTATCTCAATTATCAGCTGGGTTTTTTACGAAATTTATAAGCAACACTTTTAAAGCTTAAGAAAAGATTTTGCATTTTATCAATATATTTTTTTACGATACATACGGAAAACTGTGTTAACAGCGAAATACCAAATGACAACAGGTATTATATGGATTCTGATTATAGAATCTTAAAAAAATGTTTGAATTTCACTTAAGCTCTGAGTGCAATTCAAATGAAATTAATTCAAATTATTTGCACAACTTGCAAAATATTTCAAATAGAAAAACCGCAAGAAAAGGGTTTCAGTCAAATATTTCTTCGGGTGTACTGTGTGGCAAGTGGACGTCACCTTCACCCATTTCTCAATGCAAGCTGCTCTCCAATTTCACCCACTGTGGGCTTTGACGTTGATTAGCATGTGGCATACATAAATCTTGAGTGTCTTCGGGCTTCCGTTTGTTTCCCTTTTGTGTGCACGCAGAACAACAAAATGCTGAAGATCTTTTTAGCTTCGACTTCTTTTTCTTATTGCTTTGGTTTTTTTTTCTATTTTTTTGCGATTGCTTTCAATGTTTAGGCGAGCAGAACAGTTGCACTTATTATTTAAAAGAGATGACTTTGAGCTGATCTTAGACTAGGCTTTATAATGAGGCCAACGCTCTTGGCCAGAAGCAGCCAAACAACTTAATGAGACACCAACAACAACAACAACAACAGCAATGTTGATAGACCCACAGCAGCTGCCTTTGGTTATTGTTGTTAGAATGCGAGCGCGAGCCTCTCGTTGAAAGTAAAAATGGTTTGTGAAAGTTTTTCTTTTGTAAGCATTGCTCAGTTTTTAAATTGCTTTTGCCAAAAAAAAAAAACAAAAAAATACCCAAAAATAAAATAGAAATAGAAAAAATAGCTTAAAATCATACGCATCTAAGATCTGCCACAGTTCATGGGATCATTATTCTTTGCTCGCTTGGATAATTAACATTAAGCAATTGAAAGCGAACGAGAAAGTTTTCAACTCAAAAATGCTTGCCACAGATTAGGCTCCATACTCAAACTACTCATTGTGTCCTCGTAGCAAGTGCGAATGCCAAACGGAAGTTGCCATTAACCTAAGCAGCATCAACTCATTGGTCTCATATGACTCAAGCGGTTGATGGGATAAACAAAAATAGCTACAACAACTCGGACTGCTCTAGTCGAGAGAGCTCGTTTGGGAAATACCTGGAACCCAGTTATTCAATAGATAAAAGACTTGCTGATAGTAGTTTGTTCAATATGAAAAATCTGAAAAAAAGATAGGATAAGCCACCCCCGATTTTGATGCTGATCTATAATATATATAATTTAACGGTTAGCAGGTGCTTCCTTCAGTCCGTTACACACTGTGGAACATCTTTATTATACCAGCTTTTTCCGTTTTTAATGGGTTCATTTAAAAGTAAAACTCCCATGTTCAAAATGCATAGCAATGCATAGCTGTAAAAATATAACACAAAACCAAACAATTACCTCAAACGACCCAATTTTATAGGGCCAAAACCAGCGAAGGCAATTTCCCCTCAGCAATTAGTTAAAAAAAAAAATGAAATTTGTGCACCGCCCACAACCCGAAGCATAATTTGAGTTATACCTCAGCACTTTGGTTCTAATTATTGCGATTTGCGGCTGCGATTTGAATTTGTGTCAGTTGTGCCTGTTGGCAAGAAGTGGGTTATCTGTGTGGCTAAAAAAATGATCTAACCCGCTGATAAGGCCCTGTGCTATGACAAAAGAACCACAACAGAAAAAAACAGACAAAAACCGAATATGAACCATCAAGCGGGGAGATTCTGGGATAGAGGGCAAGGGATACGAGGGGGCTAATGCCAGTGGCAGTCTTAATGATTATGATTATGAATTTCTGTGTGTGTGTGTGGCTTTTCTTAATGGACAAAGATCGGTGTCAACTTTGGGAACTGCCATTGTGAAATACGAGAAGCAGCAACTCTATTTGTGGCCCATGGTAAATGTGTCAGGCAACTGAAAGTAAGCAGACCTATTCCATTAAATTGTGTACAGCTCGCAGCTACAAAAAGCGATTAAGAAAGTTATGCTCAGGGAATGGAAAAATTCCTACGTAAATATCTACGCATATGTGTCATATATATGTGCCATATAGGAAGGGAAAACGAGAATTACACATTAAATTCAGTTTGCTTAAGTTTTGATCAGTGAAACTCACGCTGACCTCGAAATAACTTTGAGTTATTGGATACCTAGAAAGTTATATAATATTTATCGCAGTTGATCTAAGAACGAATCACTTTATACACTGGATTTACATGAAAAATGCAAGTATTTTAAGTGTTGTATAATATACACTGGCATATAATTAAACAACTGAATGAAATTTCATGGAGATCGAGTTAGAAACACAGACTTTTTTCATATTAATCATTATTAGCTATTTAACAGCTGAGTTCAGAGTTAGATTCTGCTCCATTCTGGTCTCTCTTTTAACTCGTTCTAGTTTTCTACAATTTTCTCCAGCAAAAATAACATATTTAAAAAAAATAACACTCAAAATGTCATTAGTTAAAAACACAAACTAAACCAAAACAAAAAAATGAAAAAAAGAAAAGACTTTTGTCAATGGCTAATTGTTTGCGTTGATTTAGCAAACTTTTACAAAATGCTTGTCATGGTACTTAGTCTAAATCTGTACATTTTCAAATAGTAACTTTATGATTTTGTATATTATGCTTAAGTGGCATTTGTCGACTATTTTTATGTTATTGCGCAAAAGCGCTTTTGAAAAGATCTTTCGATCTGGTTGCGCTTCAAGTTTTGGTGCTCACGAATCGGCTATTAAAGTACACATTGAAGGCATTGAAGCCTTGACTAATTCCCAATGGCAAATGGGCTGAAATTAACAAGCCAAGCATAAGCACAAGTCCAAGATCACTTAGGAGGCACTGATTAAAATGCCGCAGAGCACACTTTCGCTCTGCCGCCAAATGGTTTGCTCCAGAAACCATAAAAAAAAAACGAAGCAAGCAAATCTAAAATGAGCAAAAATAAAACCAATAAAAATTAGGAGAGAAATAAGCAGAAGTAAGCAGCGCAATTGTGTGGGAATTTGGAGCACAGACTTCAATGGGAAAATTACTTAATGGCGTTGAAGCTGGCGCTGGAGTTGGAGTTGGACATGGAGTCGGAGCTAAAGTTGGGGCTGGAATAATGCTACGAAAATTGGCACACAATAGTTTTGTGGTTGGGCCTGTGGAGTCGAAACGAAAATCTCCCACAATTAGAACAGCTCGTAACTGACAACCGAGTTGAACAACTGTCTTATGTCTCACATAGCGGCAGTCGTAGTACTTCACTTCTAGACCAGCGTGAAATGATCGCAACAATAATAATAATAATAAAAATAATAAGACAACAACTAACGGCGTCGCATACGAAATTTGAATTAACTACACACAGAGAAATACGAAATAATTATAAAAAACAAAGCGGTAAAATGTCAATGACATCAAATTGAATTTACTAAAAAAAACACAAACGAGAAAAATTGAATTCCAATAGTTAAATTTACAAAAGTCGAGTATTTGAAATAAGATGTTAGGTATTAAGTTTCCTCCAATTTAATAATTTAAGCAATTGAGTATTAAACTAGCTTTAGACAATTATTTCAGTTACTTAAAGCAAAGCATCAAACTGAAACCAAGGCCAAAACTTCAACGATTGATATTCAGAGGTGCAATCGAAATTCAATATTTTTCTAAGAACCTCTTAAAGAAATTGATAGGAGAAGCAGGAACATCCAATCTTCAATAAAGCACAACAAATGTCGAATATTGCAGTAAGTGAGATTTGAAGAGACAAGCCAAACTTCTATTAAGTTTTCAAACTTATTCACACATTTCGAGGCTTTTTCAATTGTCCAAGATTTTTAGTGCTCATTTTAATGAGGCTCAACCGCAATTTAATTCAACTTTATTTCTTGCAGCTTGAAGCTGGCTGCACTCCGATTTGTAGCTGAAAATGGCTAGTTTCTAGCTGAAAAAAAAAGAATTTGCCAACGGTAAATTAAAATACGCAGTTGATTAGCCTGGGCAGCGAGGAGGAGTGGCTTGCAGAGGCGGTGAATGTCTCGGTAATTCTGCTTACACAGCTTCCAGTTGTTGTTGTTGTTGTTGTCGTTGTTGTTGTTGTCAGTCAAGAGGAGAGCTTTGAGCGCCACCAAACATGGCCCAAAACGCACTGGCAAATGGCATGGCCACTAATTTTGCAAAAGGCAAGCGCTTCAAGAACAGTTATGAGCTGGAAGCGTTGCGACGGGAATTGGGATGCGTCGCATACCACATGCCGTATGCCGCATGCGCAAAGCAAAAAAATTAAATAAAACTTACTTAAAAATACACTTAAAAATGTGTGCGACGAAACCAAGCAAACCAGCCAAAGACACACACCAAAGGCAGGCTGTGTGGCAAGAGAGTGTGGCAACGACTGCGAAACACCCTATAATTAAATGTTGCGGCTTTAGAAATATTGGCAAGTTAGTATTTTGTTTTCAGAGTGAAAGGCAGAGTAGCAGAAGGGAACAAAAACGAAAAGCGTGTTAGAGGAAGGACTGAGAAACACCCTGTACCCGTTTTAATTAATAACAATAAACAAAATGTTATGCATAATAAAAGCAATTGATTTTATCAGGCAAATATTGGGGCAAATTGTCTGGGGCAAATATCATAGAATATATATTCGAAGTTTCGAGTCTCTAGTTTGAAAAATGTAGAAAAAAGTTGCACTTATACACAACTTCAACTTGTACTATTAAAA
Source organism: Drosophila glabriapex (assembly GCA_035042305.1). Taxonomy (NCBI): domain Eukaryota; kingdom Metazoa; phylum Arthropoda; class Insecta; order Diptera; family Drosophilidae; genus Drosophila; species Drosophila glabriapex. The sequence goes on from JAWNLN010000008.1 coordinate 13,053,734, forward strand.
CTATTCTTACTATGTAAAAATAAAATATAAATATTAAGGGCACATTACAGACTATGCCACTATGCATGCCCACTATACAGCTGTGCCGCGAGGGTATGCAGCAAGTACAAACGAGGCGTTTGCTGGCTAAAAAGTTACGCGGCGCATTGCGACACCGACACGCGGATTGGCCCAGCCATTGGCTACAGTTGCCACAATTGCTCCAACACACACACACACACACACAGAGAGAGACACACACAAATACATATATAGCTATAAGTATATAGTTGTAATAGTTTCACAGTTCTTGTTGTTGCCGTTGTACATCAACTGCCGCCACTTGGCCCCCTCCATTTCCCATATGCGATCAAAGGCTGATAGAGACATAGCTGCAAAGTCGGATGCAGTGATGCAGAAAACCAACGAGGCATCGCAGCAGCAGCAGCAACAGCAGGTGCATAGATATCCATATATATGTATATATATAGTATATATATCTATAGATACAAAAATATATGTGTGTGGCAGGCACAGGTTCAGTCTGTAAGTGCGATGCGTGCAACAGCAGCAACAACAACAGCAACAATCTATCTGGTTTTTATGTACAGAGTCAAAAGGTGCTTGAAGTTCAGCTTAGTTCTCAACTTTATTGTTATTGTATTTTTTATGGCTACGCATCACAGTGAAAAAGCAGAAGACAGTTGCCATCTGTCTGTGACGGATTCGTTAGGGGCACTCCATGTCCAATTGCCAGACAATCAAATGTCAATGACACAATAGGGCTTACACAAATTTGCATAAGACGTAAGACATAACCACAGAGACACTGAGACACTGAGACACTGAGACACTGAGACATGAATAGCGAGTGGAATGAGAATAATTGTTGACTAAGTATCTTGCAATCAGTCTTGATTATGTGCTAGTCAAAGTCTTCACAGAAGTCGGAGGAAGTCACTAGAAAATTGCTATACAAAATTAAATCAAATTATGGTATCATTAGAATACATAATTTGTTTGAGTTGATTTGAACTTAATTGTAGCACTTTTTCCAAAATTCCTAAAACACATAAGTACATCATAAGAAAATCTATTAGCCTATATTTCTATGTCGCTCTAAATGAGCTTAAACAAAATCTATTAACTTATTTATGTATATAGGTCACTCCAAAAGAAGTTATAGTTATTATAGTGGTATAGTTATTAAAAAGCATTCACTAAAATTACACCAACTTATCTAAAAAAACCCATTAGAACTGGAGCGATCATCGATCATATTCCAAAAAGCCATTAAAACTGAAAACCTATTTTCATATTATTTTGAGCAAAGTAACTTTAATAACAGATTTTTCAGGTAGATTTGATGCCTTTCTAGCCCGGAGTTAATCAGCTGAATTCTAACTTTTAGTTCCGCATTCGAAATGTTTTTATTCATTTTCAATAACTTTTATGTACATAAATATTTCCATTGTATCAGAACACAATTTAGAACATAACATTAAAATATTAATTATATTATGTATATATATTTTCTCTAGCAAATTGTATAACTGACTAAAGCTAAATTCTTACCTCAAATATGTTAATTTCTTTTAATAAGGAATTTAAACTTGGCATAAATAATAACTTCAGCTTATACATCAAATAAATATGCGTATAAATGCACTAAATTATATTAAAATTCAGGCTTGTCGAGGTAATCTGAAGAAGCATTCACGAACATATAATAAAGAACATTTGGATGCAATGCAACTGCTCAAAAGTGCTTCATGCCACAGCTAAGTAAGACCATTAATTTGAACAAAGTAAATGTTGGAAATGTTCCCATTGATTTACATTTTCCACGCTAAATTCCCACATAGTGTTTTCAACACATTCTTTTTCTTTTTTTTAGAGATTTATTGCTTAAGTGGCTTAAGAATGCATTTCACTATCAAATTGGGTAAGGCGTAACGCGGCAAAGCTGGCCAGAAATGCCACAACCAAGCCCCAAACCATAATAAAACAAATTTCCAACTCAGTTAATGAATAAGTGGGAGACAGAGAGAGATGGAGAGAGAGAGAGAGAGAGAGAGAGAGAGAGAGAGAGAGAGAGGGGCGAGGGAGAGCAGAGATAACTAGCCTGGCAAACAATGGAAACGTTTTACTAACTTAATTCTATCTCTGGTCTAATCAACGCACACACACACACTGCACACACACACATAGACACACACACACACATGCAACTAGCCATAATTAACAGATTAATAAGCTGCATTGTGAGTGAGCGTGAAAATGAAAGTGCCGCTGCAGCATCACAGCAGCAGCAGCAACAATGTGGAGAGTTCAGTGCTCGCGGGGCACATGCGCGTGGCAAGTTGCCGTTGTGTTGCACCACAAATTTAACGCGCAACTCGCCGTTATATGTATGTATGAGGCACAACTCGGCTTGTTGCCTGATTTTCCATTGTTTGCTTTTCATTATTGACGTGCTGCCTGCTTGCTATCTGCTTGCTGCCAGCTTCTGCTTTCTGCTCAATTGTAATTAGACCTGGGGCCAAAATTAGTTCGTGCTCAGCTGAGGCTAGCGGTTCACGATCTCAATATGCAGCTGCCACGGATTAGCGGGCCTACATCAAAAAAAGTGATTAATTTTGGGGTACGTTGCACAAGTGAAAATTATGTGTAAAGTTGAAAAATGCACGCTAAACTTGCTTATATCCTTCAATATCCAAGTAATTCGCTTAACATCTCCACAAGCGATAATGTAAATGATCGAAACTTAATTACAATTTCATATTAAAAAAAAAAATAAAAAATAAGCTTGTAATATTTTTGAAAAATCAAATTACCACTTTTTCGACAGCTCAAATGAAAAGTACATTAAAAACTCAACAAGTTAGAAAGCTATCTTCATCACAACGAAGATTATATGCACTTGCAGACCGGTGTCATATTGACAAGATAAAGATTTTACTACAGGAACTAAACAATTTTTCCCATAAAAGCAATGTGATATAAGACTGATGTTGATAATGTTATGTCCAAATATAGGGAACAGAAAAAGAAGTATATACATATTATGAGTTTGGTTTGGATATCTTCGAAAACAAAAAACCTGTACAAGAAGTCCTCCTTTGAACAATTCTTCCCCTGCCAGCTATATGATATAGTATTTCAATCCGACAGGCTTTGACATATTTATTGCCTGCAGCAAAAGGACAGATAAATGCCAAGTTTTATTAAGATAGCTTTAAATGTGAAGAACTAGCTGGCATAGAAATAAAAAGCCAGACTTAGATGGCTACATCGACTCTACTAAAGATGCTGATCAGGTACAAATATACTTTGCAAGAACGAAGAGACCTCTTCAATTCAATACTTTCCAAACTTTCCGACAAAATTATCATGCAGAGAAAATTAAAACAAAAAAGGATACCACTTATTATTCAATCAAGTGATAAAATGTATCTTTAAAGTTTCAATCTTTACTGTTTGTTAGACTTTTATACTATTTGTGAATTTAACTATACATTTTTAACTTTTATGCAGTTGTACACAAGATATGTGTATTTCCCCTCTAACTAAACAATATATATTTTTACTTGTACAGCCGAAAATTCGCATAAATAAAATACTTATTATTTTACGCTATCTTCAAATACTTTCTTCAAGTTAGAAACAAAATAAAAAAGTCTTAATACAACTTTAAGCGAACAACAAAACGGAAACAAAACATTAGTTTTCTTAAGCTTTTTAGCAAAAAGGAAAATCGCACAATAAGCCAAAGATTTCACGTGAACAACTCATAAATTTGATCAGCTGAAAGTTGGAGGTGTCAACTGGGCGCTTTCCATTGTCGTTAATATCCGCCCATAATAGTTGGGGCCTGTCATCAGTCCCAGCTCAGCTCAGCTCCAAATCAAACTTGAGCACTCTTCAAACACACACACACACACACACACACACACACACACAGAGTTTACACCTCTGTGCAAATACAGTGAGTGTAATTAGGGTCAGTTGGCTGAGCCTGAAGTTGAAGTCGAAGCTGAAGCTGGACCCATCATAATAGCCAACAGCAGCTGCAGCAGCAGCAGCCCATTAGATCTGGCTGTCAAATGTGGAGTCGGCTAAACCTTTGACCAAAGACGCACATTAACTAATGCCCTATATAAGTATGTGTATGTGTATGTGGCAACTGCAACATGGGGCATCCATCAAGTGTCGTCGCTGTGCCGTCTTCTGTGCTGTGCGTTTTCCATATCTCGCAAATTGGGTTAGAAGCATCGCATTTCACAGCGCCACAGACAATCTGCCAATCAGTGGAATTAACTTATTGCTACACATGCCGAGGAGTAGCATAATGCAAAGGCAACGCATACACTCAGCGAAAAAAGTGAGAGTGCAAAGCGAATTACTTAGTTCAAAAGTTAAAATTTTAGATTTTAGATTTGACTTCTTCAAAAGTGTGCACATTTAATAGATTATTTACAACAATATTTGTTTTAATTATTATATAATCTGGTAGGAATCGATAGGAAAATAGAGAATGATTTATATATTTTTTATTGATTTATGAATAGGCACCAAAGAAATTATAGCTAAAATACTTATTGGTTGGTTCTTTTTCATGTAGTTATCACAGCGCGATTTCGCTGAGTGTAGACGGCGCCAGGTATCTTTGATGCTCTGCTCTGTCAGACCAGACTTCGCTTTGCTCCATGCCGCTCAGTCCCCATACTACCTTAATTATATATACTCTAATGTAATGATGATATTCATGATGAACTGCTGCTGATGCTGATGCTGCTGCTGCTGCTGCTGCTGCTGCTGATTTTGATGTGCCTGTTGCTGATTCTGATTGCTGAGACGCTCGACATTGTTTGTTTGTTGCCAGCGAACTGGGTCGATTGCTCGGGAATCGATTTGTGTTAAATAAGATATTACTAGGTCGTCATCAGAAGCCATATATAGATTACACACATGTGCATATATAGATATAAATACTTAAATTATGTTGCGTTTGCACAGCAAGTAGATACCCTATATCCCAGCCCTAATGTACTCACACAATCGTTGTAATTAAAATCGAGGCTTACACATTTAAGCTTATTGCAACTTGACATGCAAAACACCAATTAAAAATGATACCCATGATTAAATTATGGTAATTGAGCCTCTCTCTTTCCTAATCTTAGATCTAATTTATTGTGTTTTATTCGCAACGTGAATTGAGGGTCTTTTTTGTAATATTCTTGTTCTTTAATCAATTTAAGAACTGCATGCAACATAATAAGAGCAGTTGCAACGCTTTATATATTGATGTATGCCGAATGTGTCTATTCTTATCATTAACCAATCTATAAACTTTCTTAAATATTTTTCAATTAATGACTAACTGCTGGTGTTATACACAATAATTATGTGTTAAAACTAATTACATTTTCGAAATGAAAACTTTTCAAGCCGCACAAAAAGAAAACAAGCTGAAATTAATGTAATTTAATGCGCCATAATTGCCTGCTGTGAAAAGAGACAGAGACGCACTAACAGAGATAAAGAGTCAGAGAGAGAGAGAGAGGGAGATTTATTCATTTGCCAACTGCTAATAATAATAGTTAAGCCAAATTGGAGGAGGCTGTGGTTTGGTCGAGCAGCCACATTGGCGAAGTGACATTAAAACTTTGAATTGAAATTTTCAAGCAAGCTCTGGGCCAGAAAATGGTCCAAAGCCCAATGACCACAAAATAGAGCTATAGCCAGATGGCTGAGAGAGAGATTTGTGTGTAAGAATCTAAAATAGGATGTGGGAGTGACGGCAGCAGCTGTATAAATGGGTTAACTACAACTACAAGTTAAGTAGAACAACTTGGGATTATTAAGATTTTTAGTCAGTGGTCGAGCACACTCCAAATCGGATGTCCCGCAAAAGCAAGCAATTTGACTCCGAGGCTATTATTATTATTTTAGCCTGAGCTTCCAGAATGTGCAGCGTGCGGCAAGCAGCATGCAGGGTGCAGCGAGAGCCTTTAGGCCCAATAAAAGTTGTCTAATGATGACAGAGTGGAAAGACTTGGCTCTTAGATAAATTGCCAGTCAGCAGATAATTGTTAATTATTAATAATTAAATTGCTGGAAAATATGAGCGACGAGCAACCAAAGGCTGGCGCACTAATGATTATCATTACAGCTTCAGCTTTTGCTTTAGTTTTGCTAGTTTTTGTTGCAGCAATTACAGCTGCAGGCAGAGAGTAGCCACAAAATAGTCGACCATTTAGCTAGACAGCTGTTGTAAATATCGCTAACAAGCAAAGGGCGTGCAAAACAATAATTTAAAATGAGAGTAGGCGACTAGCAGATACCCTGTAGTCAGGTAGTTTCTTATGCGTTGTGAGTGGATTGTAAGAGTATCAAAAAAAGGAAAATATTCTTAATCAAACTTTCTGACATAACGGGATATGTTCTCGAAATGCTAAAACTTTGAGTAAAAGAAACATTTCATAAGAATTGTGTATGTAATCAAAAAATGACATATGTTTTGAGAGATGTTTTGTGGAAGTATTTCGATTAAATGATGTGTTGAGAAGAGGTAAAACAATTATGCGATGTGACGCGTGAATATTTAGAGTAGGTGATATATTTTAAAAGAGTACAATGATAAAGTGATATACATATTAAAAAATTAAGAGTCATTTAAAATTTCTGATATGCTTGAATTTTCAGCAAACAAATTTGTGCATTTGAGAACGATTCTTGATCGAAGCTTGGGCTAAGATTGAACTCAATAAACAATCGCTGTTTATTACACAGTTTCCCACCATTGCATGATATGCCATCATTTCCTATTGCTAATGGATATAGGGTATTAAAAAGTAGTTTAATAATTTCTGTCAGCGCAAACTTCCGTCATCGTCTTCCGCTCTGATCCAAAGCTAAACAAATGCGAAAGACTTCACTGACTTGGCTGCTGTTGCCTCAAATGCAGCTTGGATTCACGGCCAGTGGATTTCTGGCAAGGAGGTGTTTGTGTGACACACCGAATCTCTGAGAGAATTCAATTGTTCTTCACTCCTTGCTGACACACTAAAAACACATATTGTTGTTGATTTTCGTGGCAAGTGGGACAAACGCTTGTCACTCATTTGTCGCTAACGAGTTGATTGTAATCTCATTATGTGCTCCGCAAACTGACGAATCTATCTTTTGGATACACACACACACTCGCACACCGTTGGCCTCTGTGTGTGTGAAGCAGAGCAGAAAAACAGAAAAGCGTTCAAAAACTATGTGCGCAAATTGTCAAAGCATCGCGATTCTCCAGTTATTCTCTGACATTGTTGCCAGCACATTGTTTTTCATTGTTTCACGCTGGTTAAATAATTTACGAGTGTTTACTTTGTGGGGATCTTTATCGAAGTCAGCAGCTACTAACATTAAGTACACAGTTAGTTCTACAATTAAATTTCTTTTTGGCATAGTTGTTTTGCATACGAAAACATTTGGGCGGAACAAGAAACTAGACAAAATTTCAGTAGCCTTCAACAGATTTTGTTTTAATGATTTTTCTTGAGTTGCTTTCCAAATTGGAGTTGTTGAAGACGAATTTTGTTTTAAATAAACAAATGATTTTAGTAGCAGGAGAAGACTACACTTTTTTTTTTGCCCTGAATCCATCTTAAATTTTCATTATGTAATTTTTCTTACATAGTTTGCAAAATTATCAACAGTTCAACATTTCTCATTTTCGACAGCGCCTAAAATTTGGCACAAAAATTGATGTTTATATCAAGCGCCTAAAAGTATGCTTTAAAAATTAAAATGCATATTTAAATATGTGCGAAAAATGCCATGTTTTTTTAGCAGTTGTGGAGTAAAGGTCAAGTATCTCAAACGAGAAACCGCTGCACAAATTATACACTGAGATAATTATTAGAATTAATCTATTTATTAATTTTGTATTTTGTATACACTTTCATTAATTTTACTACATAATAAATACAACATTGTTTTTGAGCGTTGTTTCGTTTTGTTCTAAAACATTGGCACATTTTCAGAATTTTACTTTCTTTTTTTGCTTAACAACCAAAATTTGAATACTTGCACAGAATCAATTAGAAATCTGCTGCCAGACATAATCTTAAGCATTTACAGCAATTATAGCTAAATTAAAAGCTAAAAATCAATTGAAAAAATCAATATATAATAAATATTGTGTATAGGCAAACATATATCTTAACTGGATAAATTGAAATATATAGATAGAGAAAGATAGAGATGGCTAGAAAGAAACAGCTGCCCAACAAATTGTACATGCAGTATTGTCCACAAAGTCACTCACAAAATACATGTATACATAAATATATTAGTTGCTAAACTGCATTTTCAGTTAATTGAATAATTTTTTTTAATGATTTTCTTAATTTTTCTTCTTTTTTTTTTGGTACACACTTTTGTTTATAATTGACCAGCTGCTTGGGTTGCCGAACAAAAAAGATATCGTTAGATTAAAGCTGAAAGCAGCGGCGGGTTTTGTTTCAGTGGGAATCCGTGTTAAAGGTTCATCATCATCATCATTTACATAGTCAACATTTGGGCGTATTGGCGCCACTGCTAACACTGCTCGTCTCCAGATGTTGCATCAACAGCTGTTGCAAGTCCGCCCTCAGCGCACGCTCCTCGTTGATCTGCAGCTTTATCTGCGACATATCCTGCTGCATCTGCCTGATGGCCGTCCACAATTGACGCAGTGTCGGTGTCATATCCTCATTCTCAAGGCCTGTCATTGCAAATTTCGGATTTGTTTGTGATGTTATTGCAAAAAAGTAAACAAAGAAAATGGGATAGACGGGAACATTAGTGTTGTGTGTAACTAATTAATAAGCGTATTCAAAATGAGTAAGTGATACTATTTAAATGAGTATAATGAGTAAGTGATACTATTTAAATGAGTATAATGAGTATGTAGTTGTAGTTGTAGCATGTAGTGATATGTTTTGTGCGAGTATTATGAGTAAGTCATCTATTGAAATGGAGTATTATGGGTATGTGATATATTTGTGAATAATGAGGCATATTTCAAATGAGTATAATGAGTATGTGATATATTCAAAATGAGTACAATGAGTAGCTGATATGTTTCTTGGGAGTAATATGAGTATGTGAAGTATTGAAACCCAACATAAGATGTGTGTAATGTTGTCGAGTAAATACTAATAGTAATAGTAATATATTTTAAATGAGTACAATGAGTATTTGTGATGATTCGACTAGATGACATATTGGAAGTGAGTGTAAAAATGGTTTATGTAGTGGCATGTATTATAATTTGTTTAGCTGCATGTGTTTAAACTATGTGTGTAAAATACGTTTTACTCTTAATAAAAATAATTACAAATTATTATAAATTCATCTATATATATATATATTTATATGCTATGCTATATTTTTAGCTGCTCAGCAATTGCGAAACTTCTTTGAAATATTCTTGAAGCGCAACACATAAAATATATTCTAAAGAATTAACCAAAAAACAAATATTTGTCTAGAATTTCAAAAACAAATTAAAATTAAATTTAAACTACAAACAAGTAAATACTTGAATGGCTTGATGTAGTTCGAATGTTATGTTTGTGTTAAGTAAATTTATATATTGATACAAATTTAAACAAATATCACACAGATACACACACACACACACACACACACACATACAGAGTCGCAAATACAAATACAAAATACAACAAAATTCTTGAATATATATAAATGATTTTATTTAAATTTTGTTTCATTACTCGAAATGAAGTAAATTCAAATCTGAATACAATACAAACGTATAAACGCATTTATCATTATTAATATAGTTAGATGGTAATTGTATTTGGTTAGACAACGTTTCACAAAACACTTATAGCTTAATTTGTTTTTCCTTTTTTTATTATTATAATAATGCACAACAATAATGTACTTTGTTTTTTTAGTTAGTTGCTAGTTATTGCCAAGTGGTTTTGACTAACATTTAAAGCGTTTCAACTTATTTTTGATTACACATTGCACATTCTTTTGATCAGAGGTATATATAGTATATACAATATATACTTTCAATTGTTTTTGGTAACAATTAACTTTCACTGGGCGCCGCCAAAAAAAAAAACAAACATTGCTCGAGCACAAACAAATATCGCTGCTAAAAGATATATATATATATATAAATATAATATCTACATAAGATTATATATATATATAAGCTATGGCAAATCATGTATATCAAGTCACAAATATATATGTATATATATTGTTTAATTTATAGTGTGTTCAGCTGGTGGCATTTAGAAACGCGTGTAAAAAGCCTTGGACGGTAAATGTAAAGCATCGCTGGATCTCAGGATCATTAAAGATCATCGGGAAACAGCTGCACAGTTGCAGTTGCAGTTGCAGTTGCACAGTTGCACGTGTGAGTAACTCTAATGGGGCAAGTATTCGGCGGCACGCTAGCACAACATTTTACTCTAATTCAATTTTGTTAGCTAGTCTTTTTTGGCTGAGTCTTTTTTTGTTTTGTTCTTTTGATTTTATATTGCACCTAACTAGATTACAGATCACTCAACTTACAATTAGTATATAATTAATAATAATAATATAAAAAAAACAACTACAATACAGTTAAGTATTATCTGAGCAGACCTGTAGGGTGTTTTTGAAATAAAAGCATCTTTTAAGGTGTGTAATTAAAAAGAAAGTGGAAAGCGGACAAAGTATTTTTGTTATGACAAATGTACAACTATTTGAAAAGTAATTAATTTTGCAAGTGTTTCTAATGTAAATTCTTTTGTCTAATGCATAAGTAAAAAATTAGTGTTAATTCATAACTTGGTTTTTTAATATTTACACCTAGAAATGTAAATTCTTTCACATGTATTTTGTAAATTCATAATGAGAATACCAATAAGGAATTTTTATAATGTCTTTAAGCTGTGGAATTTTATTGGCGAAAACATATACTTTTAATGTGTAATACTCTAAACTAAGCCTTTAAGGAACAAGGCAGGAAGTATTTATAAAAACATTTTTAAAATTTAGAATTTCTATTTAAAAATACTACCACTTAATAAACACTCTAAGAATAAATAAAATTAAGGAAGGGTATTCATTGAAGTGTTTTTAAATTTAGAATAAAACGCTGAATAAAATTAAGGTATGCATTGAATTTTTAAAGTGAATACCACTCAAGGATCCAAAAGTATCCCAACTAGAATTTAATAAATTTAATTTCTAGCTATATTTCTTACAGGTCTGCTCTAAGAATTACAATTACTAGGCACACACAAACTAGAAACGTAGAGTTGCCAGCCTCACTTAACTATAAGAAAATGCTGCAATTTCTTGTTCGCTTTTCTTTTGTTTTAAGCATTGCACAAATTGAAATAAGAAAATAATTATTTTATATGTAGCTGCTGAGAGCGCATTCAAAGCAAAAAGCGAGCGCAGCAGCAGCTGAAAGGCGTTCAGCGGATGAAGGATGAGATGAGGACATGCCACAACGACAACCAGGCGTACATAGACAGAGAGGGAGAAAGAGAGAGAGAGAGAGAGAGTAAGGGGGGAGAGGGAGAGCGAGAGGAATACTCAGAGATGGTTGATTTTGCGCCACTGCTTCATGACAAAATTACCGCAACACCAGCTGCCCGATTGCCGTTTCGTTCCGTCCGCATTGAGTTCCGCTGCTGCTGTTGATCCTCTGCTGCCTCCTCCTCCTCCTCCAGTTGCTCCATTGCGCAGCAGTAGTTGCTCGCCACGCTGCTCCACATCGCTGTCGTCGGAGCGCTCGCCACCCGCCAATTGAGGTGTGCTGCGCTGCAAGGTGCTGGTGCGCAAAGCACCGCCACAATTCATCAAATAGCCCGCACCAAAGCCGGCATAGCGATGCGCCGTCGATGTTGTCTCAAAGGAGCGATTCAGGCGTCTATCGTAGAGACCCGGATGTGCATCCGGATTGGGCTTGACTATGGTTGTCGTCCCACCAGTTCGCTGATAGCTTGACTGTGGCAGCAGCTTGGGCGACGCTTTACTCTTCCGCGGCAGCAAAGGGGACGTGGTGCAAACATTATCATAGCCCGAGCCAAAGCCGCTCTTCAGGCGATTCAGGGATTTGCGTGTGGCACGCTCCTCGGACAAGGCACGCTGATAATCCTTGATGCTGGGCACGCCCGAAGAGTAGCGTTGAGCGGGCTGCAACGAGCCCACCGAACTCGAGTACAAATTGAAGCTATTCGGACTCGCCTCACGCCAAATGAAGGAGGAGTTTAAACTGCCCGCCGAATGTTGTCGCGATTGTTGCTGCTGTGGATGCTGCTGCTGTTGATGTTGCTGCTGCTGATGTTGCTGCTGTTGATATTGCTGCTGCTGCTGTTGCTGCTGTTGCTGCTGTTGTGTTAGATGTGTTGCATTTACTACAAAAGGCAGCTGCGGATTTGAGGTGGAAAAGGGTTTGCTTGTTTTCAATTTGCCGCCGCGTATTGGCAAACAAGGCGTCCATGGCTGCAATGCTATATATTGTTGAAGTTCAGGTTCAGGTTGTTGCAGAGTTGCGCGTGAAAGACAAAGAGAGAAAATGAAGATATTTGAAGAACGAAAAACGAAATACCAACAACAACGACACACAAGAAGAATAAAACAACAAAAAGCCCACAACAAATAACCAAAATTATAACAACGAAAACAGAACAGCTAAATTCGTCACGCCGAAGTTTAAATATCCTTGCAGAAGATACAAATATGGTAACTATATCCTATAAGATAAGAGTTTATCTTTCTTCCTAATAAACTAGATCGCATAGTATCAGACGATAAACATATTTAGAAAGTTTATATAAAGTGTATATATAGGAAAGTATATATTGAAAGTATGTACTACTGTTGCGCATATATAATCTTGATCAGTTGCAGTGTTGTTGGACACAATTGAAAATGGTAAACAAAATTTATAATTTCTTTTTCCCATGTTCGATATTTTTCCATGAAGTTTAGTCTCCAAGGAAGTAATTTGTATTTAATTTGCAACAAATTTAGACAAGTCTTGTAACAGAATAATTTAAATTCATGATATATATCTATAGTTTATGGAGTCGAAAATCCCTAACGACATAATTATGATACCCTCTGCAAGTTTTCAAAAATATACAAAAGATAAAAACAATGTTCGAAAAAAAAACCGAAAAAAAAACAAATTGGACACCAACAAAGGACAACAACAACACAGTACATGAGGCAAGGAGTGGTGTGTGTGTGTATGTATGGTGTATGTGAGTGGGAAGTGTACAAATGTGTGTGTGTGTGGATGAACATGAAACCAAGACCAGCTAAGATAATGAGTTAAAAGCAGGAGAGGATTTGAATAAAGCCAAAAAACGTATAGCAAAAAGACCACAACCAAATGAAAGGGCACAAAATAAAAGAAGTATTAAATAGAGGCAAATACAATTAAATATAATATTCTAATTAATTCTCTTTTTAACTGAGGTATTCCAACAAACGGAGAGGGAAGAATTTTTGAAGAGGGCAATTTTTTGAAGACGATACAAAATTGTTGAACGAAAAGAACAAAGGATAAATATTTGGGGCGCAGGCAAAAGAGTTTAAAGGTTAAATTAAATTATATTGAAGTGTAATTTGAAATATAAAATTGATTTAAAAAATAGCAAATATATTTAAAAAATAAAATACACCTCCAAAAACGCCCCAAATTATAAAACGCAATCAGATGGGCCTTAAAATTAATATGAATTTAAAATAATGAATTGCGATTTGTTTTGTTTTTGATTGATGAGCAGCGATAACAAAATAAAATTCGACTGAGTTGTACATAATTAATGGGCAAAAATGTCCAACAAATAATTATATATTTATTATATATTATGTAAGTATATGTAGTATGTATAAGAGAATTATATAAGAGTATGTATAAGAGACCAGAACACATTAGCATAGAAATTACAATACATCATTTAAATCCAATTGAATGAGCGCTATCTGTTTTTTTTTTGCCAGATTTCTTAACAATTACAAAAATATATTTGATTACATATAAATATATATATAGAGATATATATGTGTGAAAATTAACAAAATGAAGTATGTTTAAAATCCATTTAGCTGTTACAGTTAAGAGTTGATGAGTTTCCTCAATTATACAAGTTGTAATATCCAATTGTTAAAATTATAAAAATAAAAAATTAAACAATACAATTGCGCTTTTATATGGTATTATTTGTTTGTTTTTCTTGGTTAAACAATTATTTTTTGCTTACAAACTAACACAATTTTGCAGTAAAAACTCTTTAATTTTCAATTTCATACATTTTATTGTGAAACGTTTAACGAAAATGTTAAAAATTAAAACCAAACCAAAACAAATGTAACAAAAATTTCATTTTTTCTCTTTTAGCAGCTTTTTTCACATTAAGTGGGCGTGTTCAATGTGTGTGTGTGTATGGGCTGTGTGTATGTATGTGTGTGTGTGTGTGTGTGTGAGGTAAAGCAATTTGGCTACAAAAATTTCATTGATGAAAGCGCACAAAGAAAAAAAAAGACTTAGGACAAAAACTTGAGCAGAAAGTAAAATTCGAAAAACAGGACACACGGAAAAAGCTAAAACTCTAGGAACTAGGAACTAGGATCTCTAGAAGAAGCACATTGGAGATCGACGGCACTTACCCGAGTGTATGGTATTCCGGGCGCTGTTCTGATAGGCGGCACAATAGCCCTCAAAGACGCGCAACACCAGAGCATCCTCCTCGAATGTGGGCTGATTTTTGCGACCGCTACAATAGCTGGCCAAGGCGTTGTTGGAGCTGCCCGAACCCGAACCGGATGCCGAACCGGAACCGGAACCAGACCCACTGGTTGCATTCAATAAACTGGGACGCAACGGTGGCGTCGGACGCAAACAGCTGATGGTCCAGTTAGCTATAATACACAATATAAAATAAGTTAAGTTGGTTTATTTTTTTGGAATTTAAGTTGAGCAATTTTAAGGGACATTTTCTCAATAATTGACTTTGAATTGAAGAAAATGGATCCTTATTTCGAGCTTAAGCTTTTACCCTTTGTGCTTCCTTTCCTTGCGTTTGGCGCCGTTGTTGCCGCTGCCGCCGCCGCTGCTGCTGCTGCCTGAATTGCCACCGCCGCCTGAATTGCCGCCGCTGCCTGATTGTTTTCCGTGGCTGTTGCTGCCACTGTGCCCGCTGCTGTTGTTGCCCCCGCTGCCGCCGCTGTTGCTGCCGAAGCAGCCGCCGCTGCTGTCTTGCTGTTTGGTGTCGGGACTAAATTTGATTTGTGGCTTAGTGCCCCCAGATGACTTGGTAGACTTGGTGGTTGTTGTGGATGATGCTGATGATGTTGTTGAGGCTGAGTGTGCGTGTATTGATTGTAGCTCAGGTGATGATTGAACGACAGGCTCCGTTTGTGTTGTGACATCGCTGCAGCCGAGTTGCTGTTGTTGTTGCTGCTGGTGCTGCTGCTGTTGTTGTTGTTGTTGTTGCTGCTGCTGCTGTTGTTGCGACTGCCCGGTGGCAGCAACAAACTGTGGCTCGATGGCGGAGACATCTGCAATAACAATTAGACAATTACAAGAAATTCATTTAAGTACAATTAAATAGAGGGTTGTATTTTGAAATGAGGCATAGTTAGTTCGGTATGAAAGTTCTTGGCAGCTGTCAGCGGCAACAGCAGCAGCAGCAACAGCAGCAACAGCAGCAACATTAACAACAAACAACAACAACAACAACGTCCTTAGAGCAGCGAGCAAAGCGCAGCAAGCAAATCAAATCGAGATTTTTCTTTTTCTTTTTGTGTAGCGTTAGATAATTTGTTTTGTAATTCGTTTTGGGTAACTCGAAAACTGTTTTTTTTTTGGTTAGTGAACGCAACAGGTTGCAAAATGTGCGTGAATGAATAAGGCTTGATGACAAATCAGTTATTATTTACGGGTCTATCTTTCAAAAGAACTAGCTTGAAATAAGATTGATCGATATACACCTGCAGTTATCGATCGAAGTGTTATCGGTTTTCCAGCCCCAGGGCTGCTGCTCATGCCAATACGAGCACATTATCTGAGGCCGAACTGAACTGAAACAAATTCCAAGTTTGCTTGGCCTGCCAATATGAGCACTTTTCAACTAAAATACATTGAAGCCTCTAACTTCAAAGGATTGAATAAGAATTTCTGAAAGCTTAACAACTGAAAATCTCGCTTAGTTTCAGACTATAATTCTTTTAAATACTCATCCTACGAATTCTTTAAATAGTTGCTTAGCAGAGCTCCCCAAGAAGAGCTATGAATGAATATGAATGTAGCTAATTAAAATCAAACTAATTTTCTTTAATTTTTGAAATTCTTAAAGATGGAAAGTAGAAAATGATATTAAGTATATAGGGGGTTAGTCATGTGCTTATTTTTGGATGACTGAGTGGAAAGCATATGTTCGTTCATCTATGAAGAATTTCGAATGGATTTCCAAAAATATATCTTTTTTTTTGAAGATCGTGCTGCATATGCAATGCAAAATGGTTGATAGATGATAAATAAATGTGAATGGAGAAACGTGTGCAAAACGAATGTACAAAACAAACAAACAAACGAGAAAAAAACACGTGCACAAAACGAGCACCAAGAAAAAAAACAACCGCAACAATGGCCGCCTGGATGATGATTGAGGAAGAGGGGAGAGGGGAATGTGGATGAGTCCAGGCGACAATTGGGTGGTCATTTTTTTGGTGACGTCTCACTTCGGTTTGCTTGCCTTCTTCGGTTGCTAAAGCTACGCGTGCCGCACAAATGGGGCAATCTAACGATGATGAATACGATGGCTGTGCGGCAAAAGCACTCCGTGCCGCTGCCGAAGAACTGCATCGTCGTCCTCCATTGAGATCCATAACATCATCATTGTTGCACACAGGACAATTGGAACAACAACTGGATGCTGTTGTCGTTGTGGTATTTGTGGTGCTCGTGTCTGCGGCACAATCAGCACAATTGTGGCAAATGGAACAATAAATGGCGCCCTCGCTAAAACCACTCGCACCCAGCGAGCAATAGCAACTGGAGCAGACGGAGGCTCTGGATGAACTGGAATCCTTACTGGGCGGCAGGCGTTTGTTGTAGGCACTCGCAATGCCACGCAGCACTTCGGGTGGCAAGCGCTCCTTCTTCCACCAGTGGGCATACATCCCAGATCGGAAAGTGGGTCGTGGCTGACCCATCTCCTCGTTCAACTGATCCGCAGAGAAACTGCTGCTGAATTGCAATTGATTGCTTGAATCACGGGTGGTCTCGTCCATCGAGCTGGAGGCCAGAAAAATACTCTTTGTATTGATTTGGAATTGTGTTGTTGTCGCCTGTGGATTGGCGGGCGTGGCCGGGGACTCCAGCTGAGGATCAGCTTGTGTCTCCTTCTCCTTCTCCTGCTGCTCTTGCTTCACCTCCTCCTGCGTCTGCTCGGGCGTCAGAAACTTCTCGCGAAACAAGCCGCAAACATCAAAACGTCGCTCGGGCTCCACATTGTCGAGCACATCGACGCCCACGCCACACTCCTCGGCACTCGGGGGATCGGGTGAGGCGATGGTGCAGCTGCCAGCCATGCCACTGTCACTGGAACGGGGACTGGGACACGTTGAGCTCTCGCAGCAGCGACACTTGCAATCGCTGTGCAACTGCTGATCCCGTCGCCCGCTGCTGGGCGGCGCAGGAGCAGCAGGAGGCGGAGGGGGAAGAGGAGGAGGAGATCTCGCCTGTTGATTGTTCATCTGCAGATACTGATAGCTAATGCAGCGACGCATGGAATCACGCTGAGCAGCTGCAGCAGGAGCGGGAGCGGGAGCAGCCTCAATGCACAGCTCACCGCTGGAGCAATCAGTTTTGGCTGCCTGTTCGTAGTTGTAGAGCAGCTCGGCTTGCAGCTGATCGGGTGCAGTACGGCAGGCGGCGGGCAGATCCATTGAGCTGGCGTGCACAGCATCCTCATCGTGCAGCAATGTGGCGTCGACACTTTGATTCTGCTGCTGATCCTGTCGCTCCCGCCAGGTGGGCACATAAACTTCAGTGTCGGCGCAACGATTGAAGCGATTGCCCACAAAAATGCTGGGCATGCTGTGCCGTTCAGTGGGTGAGCCGGGCAGCTGTGGTGGTGGTGTTGTTGTTGTCGCCAGCTCCGCCTCCTGTTCCTTGCTGAGATCATCGTGGATACTGGCCAAATTCTCGCAGGCCATGAAAGCGCCACCCAAACGAGCGCCATACAAACTGCTCGCATCGGAGCTTTGCTGCTGCAGCGTGGAAGACGGTTGTGAACTCAACTCCGCTGGCAAATCGTCCACATCTTCCTCCAGCTCCTGCTCCTGCTCCTCCGCGACGCAATTGGTTATGCTGGAGACACCCAAATTAATGACAGCCGTCGAGGTGTGCACACTGGAATTGCGTTCACTGGACTTGCGGGCCAGCGCTCTCAGCGCCCTCGAGCCAATGATAAGGGATTCCTTTTTGAGTTCATGCTGCACCAGCAACTCATCCGAATCCAATGAATCCTTGAACTTGATGAGATTTATGCTGGAAGAGTGTCGTTGTGGCTTGTGGCCATGGTCAACAAAAGTGCCCGTTGAATTGCAGGTGGATGCCACAGGTTGATGCTGATAGAAGCGCACATATTCAAAGGGATCCGAGTTGCAGCTGAGCAAATACTCAGCATCTTCTTCATCGTCATCATCATCGTCGTAGCTCTCCGAATCGGTGGGCAGCTCAAAGGCATCCTGTCGCTCCAGCTCCGTTGACGGTGCGGCCACATTATCATTGATGTCCTTGAGCATCTTGGCGGAGACCTTGTGACAGCGTTTCTTGCGCAACGCAATCCGCTTGAGATCGATGCTCTGCCTCGCCTGCGGATACAGCAGCATCTTCACAATCGCCCCACGCAAACGACCCGAACGAACGAGTCGGGCAAAATGTGCACTGAGATTGGCATACGGCGCCGTCGGTGGATAACAATGGGGTGGCAATGTGATGCGATGGTGGTGCTGCTGCTGCTGCTGTTGTTGTGGCTGGTGGTTGTTGTAGTAGGCGCACAGCGAGAAACGTGTGCAGTAGCCACGTGCATCCAGATGCTGGCTGAGCTGCTCAGTTGCCAACAGGTACAACAAACAAGGTAATGAAAGCGAAATAAAGGAATCGCACATACAGTTGAGGTCAAAATAATAATAGCAATGCTGCTTCACAAGATCACCAAGCAGACAAATCGACTAACAACTGACTGCAAAAAGGATTTGTGAGAATGGATCCCATGCCGCCATATTAACTAGGCTTCGGGCAGCAAATTTAGATACTAATTTGACTTGACTTCGCTGCGACATCACAAATATTGAACTGCTGAAAATCAACACATCTTACAAATCTTCAATTTGGACAAAAATTCCATTCTGAAAAACAGCAAATGGTTGATTTCAACAATTGTAATCGAATCTTCTCTAGAAAACCATGATAGACCCTTCAGTATTGATTTTTTATCATTACTACTATTATTTTGACTGCAGCTGTATATGTATATAGAGAAACTGATGGACTCACGTGCGATGCATTTAGTTGTCCGCCCAGCGAGGAGTTGCTCAGATTGCTCAGCTGTCGCTTGATGCCCATGGGCAGACTGGGATTGTTGGCATTGAGCAGCTCGACCCATTTGTTGGCCTCATTGGGTCCCTGGCAGACGGCGATGATACGATCGATGAGCGGACTGCTAATCTCAAAAGCATTTTTAATGGCCTCCGTATCCTCCAAACGATTCACAACGATGCCGGTCAGCGGCAATTTACCCTGTTTTCAATGCAATCAATTATTTATTTGCACTTAACTTGATTCAATTTCAAGACTTACCTCATAGATGAAGGCGCTCATGCGCTGACTAACGCTCAGAATGAGCAGCGTTTGGGGGAAGAGCACAAAATAGCGATCCCGATGATCGGCGCCAACGGCCACGCTGCCCATGTGTATAATATCGCCCAGGCTGCTCAGCTCCTGGCCCTGCCAATTGCGCACGGGGCCCGTCAGCACCTGCAGCTCCAGCTCCTTCTGACGTCGCGTCGCCGAACATGTCGCCGCAATATCCTTGTAGACGGCAACACTGCGCTGTGTATCACCACGATCCGGATGGCTGCTCTCCATGTGACGTTCCAGTTCCTGCAGCATGGCGGAATACTTGTCGAGGCGACGAAATGGCTTGGACAGACCTGTGGTCAGCACTAGCAGACCCGGCGTCGCAGCGCCCTGACGCTCCATATACTTCTCCAGATCGTCCCTGTTGATGGTTTTTAGATAGAGATTAAATCATTTTAGGAAAGTCTAGGAATCTATTGGTATGAGGACTGACTTGCGCCAATTAAGACTGAGTTTACACAGCTCTCCATTGATGATTCTATTTATGGGATGTACGGTTAAAGATGCCTAATCTCTACTCACTTATACTTGTCCAGTATGACAATGGCCTTGGGATGAGCCGCACAATAGGCCTGATGGACTTTCTTCATCAACGGGGCGCTGCTTAGAAATAGTTTGCCCACACGATCGTTGGACTCCTCAATTTGCATGAGCAGATCCTCATGGGTGCGCACCACCTCCACAAAATTGCACATCAGCTGCGCATACTCATCTTGGGTGAGTCTAAAAACGGGGCAATGATTAAAATAAATATTATAGAGCTATTTCAAATATATTCTTACATTTGCGTCTGCTGCATGGGCTCCAGGAAATTCTCGAGCAGACCCTGCAACTCGGCGACATGGGCACGCTCCGAGTCGAGCAGATCCTTGAGCACCACGGAGCGATACTCTTGTATTTCCTCGGGCGGACGGATGGTCTCCGACAGCGGCAATTGGGCCTTGTACTCGTTCACATAGTTGCTGGGAAACCAGCCAGTCTTTTCGTTCAGTGTACCCTCCCACCAGCCGCCATCCTCGCGCTGTGTCACCGTTATGAGGTCGCCCTTATTGAAACGCAACTCATCGTTGTTGCTGCCCATAAACGAGTACTCGGCCCGCACAACCAACGGTTGCTCCATTTTCCCTGTGTGGCTGCCCGCCGTTCGACAAAACCTGGCTCTTAATTTCCTTCAGCTGAAAATAGAAAGGATTCAATTTTAAATTAATATTAATTTTTTTATTGAGGGTGGACATCGAGTCAGAATCGCGTTTCCAACTTTTTTCAACTAATCACTTTGAAATATATTTAAATAAATTCGGCTCACTTTTTGAGGATATTATTCTTATATTTAATAATAACATTAATTTGTGTATGTATCTAAATTATTCATTATTTCTTTACATATTTAAAATGTTTATTTTACTTATATTATTTCGCTAATTATTATAGATCATTGCCATGTTTGTTGAACTTGAAAAATCAGCGCGCAAAATCATGAAAATTTGTTCAATGAAAATTTGTCGACCAATAGCGCCGTATATCTATCAATTATCTGTGCAATAGAATGTCTTGAGCATTAACTCTATTCTTTATGGCACCCACGCGAATGCGTTCTCGATTCCAATGTGTTTCTGGCACTCTTCTGGCACAACAACATTGGTGGCTATAATGCCACCAATAACAAAAACAAGACATTTTCACAAAGGAAAAATAAAAACATCTGTTCGCAATGCGGGCCAAAAAGTTCTCTCAGAGATTTTTGACATTTTTTCACAGTCTGGAGAAAGCCGTGCAATCAACAGTTTTCGTAGTCGTATCTTTCAGTTGAAACATTTTCGATGGCCAAGGCCCGATGCCATTAAAGCGGAAAAAGCATCTTTAGCGATTACGAAATATCGGATCGTAAATAATTTGAATGAAATATTGCATTTTTGAAAACGGCAACATAAATCAAATAACAATAGCGTGCTAAAAACGACCATGTCATGGATTCCACACAATTTACGAGCGTACTTTTTAACGATATGTTCAAAAAAGATTCTAAAAGTTAATAGCCCAAAACAGAAATACATATGTGCTATATGGTCCATGCACGATATCTGGCAGTTAAGCATTGCGGGTCAGTAATAATAATAATAATAATATGATGTGATAATCATAATAAATCCATTTTATCTGCACCAGTTGCAGAGCAACTTTGATATGCGATGTTTATGTCTCTCTCTCTCTCTCTCTCTCTTTCTCTGAGAAAAGAACTGTGTTGACTTAGAAACAGCGATTTTTCTAACACCTTCTGATTAGATTAGCAGCATGTCAACAGAATAAAACACACAACAAGTGCTCGACTGGAAGATACCTTGAGATCTCAGCTGTTGAAAATATTTGGTCGACTTCCCGATAGTCATTTGTTCAATATGAAAATATGATTTTTGGTTAACAGAATTTGAATTTCTCATGCGATCTTAACTAAGATTTCATAGATAATCAATATAATGACTGGGTATATTATAAATATTAATTGGACTAGTATATCCCTAAAATTGCGTAGTTTCTTGCTATCGGTTATCGACTGATATCGATATTCGCGAAACGGGTAAAGCTATCGATACAATTAAGTAAGTTTGATCTGTGTATGATGTTCGGGAACTTATATTCCAGCTCTCCGGCTTCTCTAGTCCCTAAGATCTTTCTATTAATACAGATAGATAGATGTAAATTGCTAATTCAACTTGACGGTCAAGAATATATATTCCTTCTGGGTTCATGCAATGCCTCCTTCAACCTGCATATACTTTTGCATAGCTTCCTACATACTAATTATAGTTTGCTACAAGTGTTTCAGCTGCTGCCGTTGGCACACCAAATGTTTAGAACATTAATTCACTTTTTTATATCGTATCAAGTTTAATTTATATTAAATGCTTGTATTTTTTTATTTATGTATGCATAAAAATTACATATTCCTTGAAATTTGCAAAAAGCAACAGGTTTTATTCGTGTGGACTCTAATCTAAAGTTTATTGCGCTAATTTCTGGTGAATGCCTCAGCACACATTTTTAGAATATTGTTTTTTCTTTTTGTTAATCAAATGTTTTTTGTTAGTGCCATGATGAATAACCGCAAAAATATGAAAGAAAAAAAAAATGTTGATTTTTGGTTTTCGTCGTCGTCGTCGTCGTCGTCGTATTTTGCCCAAAAGTTTTTCACATCCAAAAATAACAGAGCGACGAAAATATAAATCTTGATGTGCCGACTTCCCATATGCCAATGGAAATCAGGCGATATAAAGTATATACTATATATATATACATATATATGCACAAAAGTGTGCCCAGAAACTTTGTGAAAAAGAATTCTTCCATTACAGGAATTGTACATTTTTAAGAATCTTTAGCACAGAATTTTCCTAGGCAAGGTCACAAATTTTGAGAGACACTCATTAAAAATTGGATTCTCTTTTCGTTTTTTACACACAGACACAGACACATACTTTGGTATGCAGTTGTATATAGCTTAAGATAGCATATATATATGGCACTTTTCATATATTTGCTCAATCATCAATTGTTGCACGTATTTTACGCCGTTTTTCCTATTCGATTGCCACTGCACGCGCTCATTGCTGCCACAAAACTGCGACAAAAACACATTCAACAAAATGGCAAACGGAACATTTTTCACAGGCTTTCCCAGTCGCATACATCAACTGTGTGCCCGCTCTCTCTCTCTCTCTCTCTCTCTCTCTCTCTTTCTTTCTTTTTCCCTCTCTTTCTGCTCTCCTAATGATCGCGAGAGCTCTGCTAAATACTTGACATACTCAAATATACATAGTATCTAGATATATAGTCTACACTTGGCCGGATACAGTGCATATTTTCATGTGAAAAATAATGAAGAAAAACAAAAAAAAACGAGGCATGCCGAAATTTACATACTCTTGCAGTTTAAAGTCCATGTGCTTACATTGTATTTTTATTATAAACACAGATCAGCTATTAAAAATGTTGATTACTTTGGTAAACAAAAACAATTTTCATACAAGATCACATCCCAAGTCGAACCAAGATCAGGGTGTCAAAAACGAACCGCAATCGGAACCGAAATGTAGCAATTCTTTAAGAATCAGTAACCGTAACCGATATTATTAGTATCATATATATAAATAACTTTTAAATATAAGAACAAATTCATCTTAAAATGAGAAATGCTTGCCCTAAATCGACCACATTTATAATAATATAAATAAGCTATATAAAAATTATTCTAGTACAAACATGGAAAACGGCCTGGAAATTAGACACATCTTATCAAAACCCAACCTGAAATTAAGATTATTACTCTGGTTTTAGAAAGCCAAAACATTCAATTCTAGAAATTCTTTTTCTGAATAATAAGATGAGGAAATCTGGTAGCCAAGAGCAGAGGAGAATTCAAATTTACAATTAATTTATAATTTTTATCGGAGCTTTTGCAGCAGTGTACAAAAACAAAGGTAGACTATATCGTTTATCAAGAATATATTATATCTTATGGGATCAGTAGCGTTGATTTCAATGCGTTACAAACTTCCCCACGGAATAAGCATATTCCTGCAAGGGAGGGTATTCAAAAAAAGCGATGACAAAACGAGGCAATCAAAATCCGAATCCAAATCCGAATCAGAATCTGGGCAGCATGCGAATCAGCAAACCTGAAAAGCACGCGCAGAATATATATAATAGCAGTGGGTTGGGGATATATGTTTGACCATTTTTTTCCTTTTCATTGAGAAATATTGTCATGTTTCCCCCAACTATTTATATTTGTGCTTTTGTTTTGAAAAAATCCATAAAAATATTTGAGTTAAGGCATTAAAAAATATGTGTAGAAAAGATTTGGCAAACGGTAAATGTGGAAAATGCGTCATATTTATAGGTTCTTTCAGTAATCGCTTAAGAACATGAAAACGACAAATATTATTTGTGAAAATATGTGGAGGGGACTAAAATTCGTGATTTAGCGCAAATTCACCTGTCCCAATCAGTTTGCCTTTGGAGATAAGTATATTAGAATAGCTATCCAAGAGCAACAGGTCTTGCTAGGGACAGCATTAAAACTATAGATCCGGGATATATATCTAAATATTTCCAACGTTTTGGAAAACTAGCTCTATAAATAAAACTATTTGCTCTAAAAAGTTAATATAATAAAAACTAGCAACCAAATGGAGCTGATAATATTTGTATTTATGATTGATGGCATACTTAAGAAGAAACTATTTATGATTGATTGAGTGATGACATTCTAAAGAAACTTAATTGTTTTAATAGAGAAAATAAAATCCTCATAAATCATTTTGTTTGCCCCCAATTAAACTTTTCTTTTCCTCAGCAAAAAATAGCAATTTAAATATTTGAAAAGTGCAGAATGAAAATATATCACTGAAAATAAGCTAGCTGAAATATTTTGTCGTACAATAAATTGTTGTTTTATCTAGCCAAATCGGTTGCATGCACCACAAATCAGTGTGTGGCAAACATAACCCTGAAATGGCATAACATTCAAGGCAAACGAAAAAAAAGAGATAATATATTTCCGCAGATAGACGATGATGATGGTGATGGTGATGGTGATGAGTCCACTTTTGTATTTATGTGTCCCATTTCATTGCGGCTCATCAATGTGCATGGCCGCAGCAGCGACAGTCAAAATGATGCAAGCAGAGGTCATGCAACAGCAAGCAGCACAAAACACAAAGGCAAAGCCAGCGTTGCAGTCGCAGTCGCAGTTGCAGTCGCAGTTGACGTCGCAGTCGGCGCATGACAAGCGAAAATTTTAATTAATTCATTAAAGACTTGCACATGGCGCCGACAGAGACAGAAAAAACAACAGCAGCCACAACTGCAGCAACAGTTCGACGAGGCGTCATTCAAAGCGGCAAAAAGTGCATCCACACACACACAGATACACACATAGACACCCACATAGACACACAATTACACACACAATAACACAAATGCATAACTCACGTAAATACAGCTTTACACAAGTTGCAATCTGTTTTGGAGTTTTTAGTTTGTGTCAAATAATAAAAATATTAAAAATAAACTAAGCTGCTTATATAAAAAAGAATGTGTAGAGAAAAGTAATCATTTTATGGCGATGTACAAGTAAAAGAATAAAAAACTTACCTCACCTGCTTATATTAAAAAAATCGAAGTACAAAAGTTATTTTATGGAAATCGAGTTTTTTATAAACCTCAATCTAAAGGAAAAAATTCCCTTTTCGATTCGAGTTCGAGAAAATATTAACTATTAGCTAATCAACTATGCTCAATTTGATGTTTACATTTTTTTTATGTGTTTTTAATTTAATAAATTTATTTAAGCATTTGAACCAACTGCGGATCCATTGTCTGAAGAGTTTTTAAAGGTATCTTAGAACTGTGACGGGTTTAATATATTTTTATTGACATGAATATGTTTATGAGGTTCGATAATATATCCGCCCAACGACCAATAAGTCTACCTATAACACAATTTCTCTCTGTGTACCTCCCCAAGGCGACATTAATGCGCATCTCCCAGGCGAAATGTGTCATTCGCTCAAAAATGTTTATCTTGCATTGGGGAGCAAAAAGTAAAATAAAAAACATAATCTCATCGTGAATATAAAAAAGAACTGTTGCTGTTATTATGGCAAATAATTCAATGATGATTTTGATGATGATGTGATGCTAAAACAGCATCCGGAAGTGCGCATTTTGATGAGGGGGAAATTCTCATGGCATTCTCAGAATCTTCGCCTTTTCCGCTTGCGAGTGAAAGAAAAACCCAAAACCCGAAAATGTAAACAAAAACAAAAAAAATATTAGTGGTAGGTGTGAAAATTTGGCAACTAAAACATGTAAAATGCTGTACACAAAAAAAAAAAAATAAAAACAAAAACAGAAATCAAAGAAAAAACCAAAAGAAAATCAGAGACGAAAATTGGAAAAGAAAATAAGATGAAGAAGAAAAAACACAAAAACCAAATAAATGCAGTTTCGAGAGCCAGTAAAATCTTGTCACGGCTGCTTTTCGAGTCCAATGTCGATGCTGAGATTTCAAATTTGTGATTTTAGATTTAAGATGCGGCACTTGAGATACATTTGGGATGCGCGCCCCCAAAAACACAAGACACAAGTGATACAATTGATATATGGCCGCAATATAATTTGATTGCTATCTATCGCTATTTATATACTGAATGCATTTTTACAACAGACTCTTCGCCCCATTTGTCGAGTTTTCAAGTGGGCAGAGCAGAGGAAGTTTATTTTGTTGATGTTGTTGTTGTTTGTCTTTAATGTTTGTCTCTCTGTGATGTGGGCAGACAGTTCATAATAATTTGTTCAAAACGGAATATCGAATTGCTAAATGAATGTGGCATTTTTCGTATCGCATCACCACAAATGAGGTCAAAAGCAAGCAATAGAAAATAATATGCATAGGAGATAAATAAAGGCATGCACGAAGTTTAAATACCCTAACAGTTTTCCCTACCGAAGTCTGAATACTCTTATAAACACATATCAAAGGATTCAATGAATCGAACTAATGAATGTATATAGTTATAATAAACAATTGTAATGTCACAAACTTAAACACAACCCTGCAATACCTCTTGCAAGAGTATAAAAAGAAAAGAAGAAATTAGATTTTGCATTCGGCACAAAATTCCGAATGGGCGAAAAATTTAAATGACGCGCAAAAGTAATAATCATAAAAATGCGATCAAAACTAATTTATATTCAAGCAGGCAGACAGTGAATATCATTAAATTGTAGATATTTCGAAGAATGTGAAATTTATTGAAATCTTGACGAGATACAAAAAAAAAACGAAGAAAAGAAATAAAAATGAGAAGAAATGGAAGTCAGTGACATATTTGCAGAAGAAATCATATACAATATATAATATGTAATATTATATGTAAATATATATTATTATATTTATGGTATTTACGTCAGCCGCAATGCAGGCAAATTAATATAAGTGAAATAACATATATATACATATATACTTTACTTTACTTTAGCTTTTTTTTAATATATAAAAATAATATTTGATTTTCTTAAACAATATATGCGAAGAAGCATTTTTTAAGAATTGACAGAAACAAGACGTGTACCATTTCTGAGAATGACCAAATAATTTTTAAATAGCCGATTAAAGATTTTTATATCCCCATAAAATATATATTCTTGATGGGCAGTCGATTTAGCTATGTCCACCTATCTATCTAAATTGTGTGAAAAAACCGATCTAAAAGCTTTTGATTTCAAATTTGGAATATGTCTTCTCGCATGCCTTACAAATATCAAGGTTACTTCCTTTATAAATAACTTTCTGCATTGTTTATATATAGATTCAAATGCCAATAAAAGCCACGATTGAAAAAAAAAAACAAAACAAAATACTTAAAGCTATGATTTCATGTAGTTAATTGATTGATATGATCATAATTGGAAAATAGAGCATTATTTTTTATGATTTGTCAAAGCAGATCGAGATCAACTCGACTTCAAAGTTTGAGATAGAGAATTAAAACAAGTCTCTTTTCGCTAGTCGAGCACATTTAAAACTTTGTTTTATTTTATTTTATTTTTTTTGCAACTTATTTCTTTAAGGTTTGCCGAACCGTTTGACGACAGTGGCTGGCTTCTATTTCCCCCCTTTTCCACCGCTTTTTCCCTTGCCCCTTGACAACATCCTAAGTCCCAAGGTGAATAATATATATGCATGTCGAGTGGCAATATTTTTTCTGTTCCGTCTGTTTTTATAGACACGCTGCACATTTTCCATTCCTCTCGGTTTTCGTTTCTTTTTTCTTTTTGGCAACAGTTCAAATTTGAGCGCTGGGCTAAGAGGGGACAGGGGGAAGGTGCAACTTTGAGAGTACTTTGTGGCCACTGCAGTGAAGACTGCTTTGGCAACTCCTTTCAACCTTTCAACCGACAAACAAAGATGGCTGCCTGCTATTGACCCTATGGATTATGTGCAGCAGGAGAGAGGGGAGAGTGCGGGGGGAGTGGAGTAAATAGCACACTTCAACTTCAGCTTTATTTTTGTTAGCGCGCAACGAGTGCAACGGCAATAAATAAAATTTGCTCAAGAAGAAGAAAATATGTTGAAATTGCTTGCTCATCTTCTTCCTCTACATTAAGCCTAAGCAGACAGTGCAGCGCCAAAGAAATTCGCTTCAGCTGTATGTGTATGTGTGTGTTTGAGTGTGTGTTGTGTGTGTGACGCATCAATTGGAACTGGAATGGGTGATGCCACTGAACTCTGCCTATGGCAAATATTGCATTGGGCCTTTCCACTTTGTTGATGACTCAACTCAAATACATTGCAACTCTGTTTACAGTTGTTGTGTGTCTTTGAACAAACTCACCTTCAAAATTTTGTTACGTTTTAACAAACATTTGTTGCGCCGCTGCTGCTTCTTCTGCTGCTTCTGCTGTTTTTCGTCGTCTTCGTTCGTAAATCGTTGTTGTTGTTGTTTTTGATGCTATCGCTTTCGCACGCACAAAATAGAGACGGATGAGTAATAACACCCCCGCTAGCTGCCTCTCTTTCCCACTCACGCACAATTATTCTTATTCTTTTTTTTCGTTTACTTTTGCCACGCGCTTTCACTCAATAATATACATGTGTAAATACATAGATACAATGTACATGCATATATTTATGTATATATAGAAATATATATACAAAAAGTGGCGTTTTTCTATTTGTGTGTCTCAAAAGAGAGCCGGAAAAAAACACTCAAATCACTCACATAGCTTTCGCTGTTAATTCTCTGCTTTAGTTTAATTTTATGTTGCTTGCATCTATTGTTAAATATCACTATTTAATTGCATACAAACTAAAATATATGCAATAATTTTCGGTCAGCAGCAGCGACTAAACATAAATAAACAGCAGTGTGACTGCACGCGACAAGCACGAAAATACCACTGCCATCGACCACCAAAAAAATACCAATTATAACAGAGATATATCGGGAGCGTTGCTCAGACATCGATAGCGCAGCTGTACAATTTTAAATATCGGTTGTCTATGAGTACTTAAATCGAGCGTTTCAAAGTTTTGCGCTGTTTGCATAAATTTAACTCAGCGATCATAAATAATAATAATAACAAATAATAATTTTTTAATATGTATTTGCTTAGATATAAGGCTTCATATATTCGTGTAGCTGCGAAATGTGTTGTCACGATATTTGATATATATGGTCACCCTAGAAATACAGTGCTGGAAAGTGTTGCGCACGCTTGTGGTGACAGTTGGAAGCGCAGCCAACTTTGCTCACTTCTTTCTTTCCAAAACTCTGAAGATGGTGAGTGGACGTCAGTACAAGTTGTGCAGTTGAATTTTGGTTTTAAAACAAATTGTGCACTATGCACAAACAAATACAAATGTGCGCCAGTTGAAAACGCTTAATAGCAGCATGCTCGAGCGAGTGCGAATGTGAGCAAAGCGACAGGCAAACATAACCTACAACAAAATGTTTTCCACACTGGAAAGCAGTCGCCGGAAATGCACGTGTAACGGGATTCAATTCGGTTAATAATATTTTCTCTCACTCGCAGTCGAATATCAAGCGGAAGAAGACCAGAAAGCTGCGTGGTCACGTCAGTCACGGTCACGGCCGTATTGGCAAGCATCGCAAGCATCCTGGAGGTCGTGGTAACGCTGGTGGCATGCATCATCATCGCATTAATTTCGATAAATACCATCCCGGCTACTTTGGCAAGGTTGGCATGAGGAATTTCCATTTGCGTCGCCAGCACAAATTCCGCCCAGAAATCAATTTGGATAAGCTTTGGTCGCTGGTAGGAGCCGAGAAGTTCGCTGAACTCGAAAAGGAGAAGAGCACCAAGGCGCCAGTTATCGATCTGGTTCAATTTGTAAGCTCGACATTCCTTCATGACTTAGCAATTCTTTTGTTGTTGTTATTATCGATATGAAGAGATCCCCAAGGCGATGGGCGGACTGAATGCGACCGTACAATTGCTCTTTGCAGTGTAGAGAAAGCCTTTCAGATCAATGATAACAAAGCGCGACGATTGCATTCTCAAATTTTACTCAACACAGCATGTCCTTTAATAATATATTTCTTAAATTGTTTTAGGGTTACTACAAGCTTTTGGGTCGCGGCCATTTGCCCGCTCGTCCCATCATCGTCAAGGCCAAATACTTCTCCAAGAAGGCTGAGGACAAAATCAAGAAGGCTGGTGGTGTCTGCTTGCTGACCGCCTAAGTTTAAGGTGAGTTGTAATTAATTAAATTTTCCAATTTGATTTAATTTTTATCTTACATATATATTCATATTTGATTTATACTTTTTGTAGATATTCCTCTCTTCTGAATGCAACTGAAGCTAATACGTTCGACCATCAAAAATGTATTTGTTTTTTAATAAATTTAAAAAGAAAAACAATCGATTGTATTTATATATATTTGCCATGTTAATGCAATTTGTGACGTCACATATTGTTTTGCTTATGAGAGTTGTGTTTGTGAGAGTTGCTTGTCTAATATATTTCCCACGCTAATTGCAAAATCGAATAGTCAACAAGTGAAAGCATTAAATTTAAAGCAACAACTAGAAAATATCCTGGAAATCGAATAAAACTAAAAACGATTCACGTATTGGTGCGCATATTTCCAGCAAAAAATACTTTATTAACATAAAGCAATGCACCCATTGCAATTATTGCAAGATATATCTTTTTAATGTCAAAATTTGTAACCTACAGCAAGAAACATACCCATTCTAATTTTTTATAGGGTATGCATATGGAAAACTTCTAACCTGTCAACAGTCTGGCATCGCCGCCAACGCCAACCCTTCACAGCGAAATTTCGCAAATGTGATTCAGTTTTTCGTGTTCTGTGCCGCTGAACAGTTGATTTGTGGAAGAAGTTCAAAAAAATATATACAATATAAATACGTGTAGGTGAGGCTAAGTTTATCTGTTACATTTGCCGCTACTAGTGTTACAAGTGTTGCTCGTCCTTGAGCCAAGGACACTACACCCAAAAAGTTTTCAACTAAAATATAGAACATTTAAATATAAATATGTAAATTGCCAAGACAAACGACAAAGTTGATGTAAGCTTTTACCAGTAAATTTAAAATTATGTTTACTTTACAGTTAATTACAAGGTTACATAACAAGTGTTGCAAAAATGGCCCAAAAAGTGTTGCGAAATGTGACGCACTGCATCTTCGATATGGATGGACTGCTGCTGGGTGAGTTGAAAACATTTCGCAATACAAAACATCTTAACGACGCTCAAAATCAGACACGGAAACGCTTTACACAAAGGCCGCCCAAACGGTGCTCGACCCATTTGGAAAAACCTACACGTTTGAAGTGAAACAACAGCTGATGGGTTTTCAGACGCGGGCAGTTGCCGAATTTATGATTAAAACCTATGATTTGCCCATGGCGTGGGAGGAATATGCCAGACAACAGACGGAAAATGCTCGTGTTTTAATGGAAAATGCGGAATTGATGCCAGGTATTAATTTTTGTTAATCTCTTTTACTTTCCGGTATTCTCCTTGCAGATACGGAACGTATTTATGAGGAGATCACACGGCAAATAGCTGGCAGTTTTGGTCGTCCGTATCCGGTGGCGGTGCGTTTCCGGGTTATGGGCACAACCGAAAGACGCTCAGCCGAAATCGCTGTTGACGAATGCCAATTGCCAATTAGTGTTAACGATTTCCTGAAACGATATCACAAAATGTGCGGCGAACGTCTACAAAAGGTGCCGTTGCTCGAAGGTTAGCGCAGCCTGCGAGAGAGTGGGAGAGAGAGAGAGATTATTCATGCATATAAACATATCATCAGCTGTCAAAAATCGATTGTCCGCTGCAGTTCGAGTTGCCACATTGTTTTCAATGAAAACCTGCTGGCCGGCTTTGCATGAACAACAAATTTCACACAGCGAAAATGTTTATAAATTGTATTCAAAATTATTCTTTAGTTTCGGCGGGAAAGCCGCGAGACGTCAGAAACTTATTTGCTTTTAAATTACAAATTCTATAAGCTGCCAATAATTGCCTATAAACTGTCGATAGAGTTGCCAGAACGTATGTGCTGCACACAGAGTTGCCAGATTGCTTGCATTGAGAATCTGCTGGCAGCCTGTGTGTGTGTGTTGTTATCGTTAGAAAATGTTTGTCAATTTTATGCCATAATTTGTTTGCTCTTGTTTGACTATATATTAGCATATATAAATATATCGTAAATTTCTTCCAAATCTTTTGCAGGTGCTGAGCGCCTTTTGCGTCATTTGCACACCCATAAGGTGCCCATTGCCCTGGCCACCAGTTCCGGTGCGGAGATGGTCGAACTGAAGACGACTCATCATCGGGAACTCTTCGAGCTGTTCCATCATCGTGTCTGCGGCTCCTCGGACAGTGAGGTGAAACAAGGCAAACCCGCACCGGATATATTTTTGGTGGCAGCTGGTCGCTTTAGCGATAAGCCGACGCCGGAGAATTGTTTGGTTTTTGAGGATTCGCCGAATGGCGTCGAGGCTGGCAAAAGTGCCGGAATGCAGGTGGTGATGGTGCCCGATGAGCGTCTCTCCCCGGAACGTTGCGCAAATGCCACGCAAGTTTTGCGCTCCTTGGAGGATTTCAAGCCGGAGCAATTTGGTCTGCCGCCATTTAGTAATTGAATGTATAAATATTAATATAGTTTAACAACAAAGTCAAAAGATACATGTTTGTATTCGTGTATATGTGTGTGCTACTTAAACAAATAAATATAAAAATATGAAGAATGTTTTAATTAAATTTAATATTTAATTATAAAATTTCATTAGATATGAACCGACTTGCCAAATTGTTTTCTACGCGAACTTGCAAGTAGGCTTTGTAGCTGTGCTGGTTATCAATTAAATTATTTTAAGTAATTAAGAGTGGTAATATACAGATTATTCTGTTTAAGTCTGATACTACAATTTAATTTCTGTGTATCTACATATATTTTAATTTTTAGCTGCGAACTGCGCCCACAGCCTGCAATCTTTTGTGTATATCTGAAACATCTTGATTTGTTAGCGAAATGGAGATTTCCCTGCCCTCGGCTAAAACAAGAATATATTTCAGATATATACAGATTATATATATTAGCACAATTTACCATAGCGTACCCATAATCTTGGCTTGACGCCTTCGCATTCTCTGACCAAAATTGCTAAGTTGGGATTTTTCTTTTTCAGCTGGGAATAAAATTTCTGTACATATTCCCTGATTATTTATTTTTTGTTAAATTTATAATGAAAAGGTTAATAGATATCAAATATGCACCTGGCACCCTTTGAAGCTTTGCACTTTGGATCTAATATAATACGCAGTTCTTTTAAACCTGCCAAGCGTGAGAAATTTATTTTCATTTTAATTTCGAATTTTGTTAAGCCGTCAAAAACGAATATGAATTGTAGATGTAGAGTTGCCAGATCGTTTTCACACGGAACTTTCTGGCAGCCTTTGTATGTGCTTAATGTTATCGATTACAAATATCAAACAGCTGCTTAAGAATTTTATTCTAAAATTTGTTTACTCGTGTTTGCTCACCCAAAAATTAAAAACAACTCAAAATAAAGCAAATTTAAGCAATAAAATGACTTCCGTGCATTGTCAACTGTGGATGGGCAGCGTAAGTGGATGTAAAATACACTTTAGATAAATAAATAAGTTATAAATGTTGCACTTTGCAGCTGGAACCGTATATGACGGAGAATTTCATAATTGCCGCATTCCGGAAAATGGGCGAAGATCCGACAACTGTGCGCTTGATGCGTAATAAATATACGGGCGAACCGGCTGGCTATTGTTTCGTCAACTTTATATCGGATGATCATGCGCTGGATGCGATGCACAAACTAAATGGCAAACACATCCCCGGCACAAATCCCATTGTCAGATTTCGCCTGAATTCCGCAAGTAATTCGTTTAAATTGCCTGGAAATGAACGAGAATTTAGCGTGTGGGTTGGTGATTTGACATCCGATGTGGATGACTATTCGCTGTACAAGGTCTTCTCCAGCAAATACACCTCGATAAAGACAGCCAAGGTGATACTGGACAGTTTGGGTTTCTCCAAGGGGTATGGATTTGTGCGTTTTGGCATTGAAGATGAACAGAAATCCGCTTTATATGATATGAATGGATATGTTGGCTTGGGCACCAAACCCATCAAGATTTGTAATGCGGTGCCCAAGCCAAAGGCGGAGTTGAATGCTGCTCTCGGCAACAGTAGCAATAACTATGGTTATGGTGGATCGAGTGCAACGTCAGCAGCCGCACCATCATCAGCAGCTGCAACTGCATCAACTGGCGCTGGAGGGGATTATGCGCAGTATTATGACCCCAGCAGCAGCAGCTATTGGCAAAGCTACAATGCCTGGCAGGGATACTACGAACAGGCAGCGGCTCCGTCGATTACAGACGCAGCTGCCTACTATCAACAGGCCATGTCGCAATCCCATTCGAATCCACAAACGCTTGCCCAGCACGCCGAGGCGTGGAGTGCTCAGCGCAGTGCGCAATACGAGCAGCAACAGCAGCAGCAGCAACAACAACAACAGCAGCAGCAGAGTGCAACTGGGAATAATAATTGCTCGGTGGCACCCGTTGAGGATGATTATGGTCTCGAGGATCACAAGTTTCTGCTCGATGTGGATAAATTGAATCGGGAAACAATCGATGCTGATCGTCATTTGTATGATGCGTTGGAGAGTTCCAAGTGGCTGCCCATCGAACAGTTGGAGGTCTTTTAGATTTAGCTCTTTTAATACAAAACATATATTATTATAATATTCTTAATTAACAATAAATAAATATTCAATCGGAATTGCCCGTTTTCAATTCAATTTTGTAATTGGCATCACTGGTGGCGATGTGCGCATATCGATAGCTTTAAGTATATCGATTAGTGCATCGGTGGTCTTTAAAATTTAGCAACTTTACAAATTATATAATTAATAGGCATCCTAATAAGCCATAACTTCACTTTAAAATGTAACCCGCTTGTCATCCTTTCATATATTTCTTCCCGAACACGGACAGTATATTATTCGTACTTAAGCTACAAATAAAGGTTTATACCTATTTAGACCATATTTCAGGTCGATCTGTGTAATTGACAATTGGCAACACTGCTAACAATGTGCTTATATCGATAGCGTAAGGTGTATCGAAAAGCTGCATCTTTAATATGATAAACGATTTTTCTTGCTGCTATCGGCAGTTTTGATTGTATCGCCAAAAGTACATCTCTAATTTGATAGACGACTTTTACAATTGCCCAGCAGAAAGTGACTAAAAAATTGCCTTTAAATGGCGCCGTTTAAGCGCGTCCGCCAACCAAAAGTCAGCACACAGGCGCTGCTCGAATTTGACCTGGGCGAAAGTTCATCGGACAGTGATTTTCTGCCAGACATCGATGACAACTGTTCGGACGGCTCAAAGGACGAAAGCGACGGAGATGGCGGTAGCAGCGACGCCAGCAGCAGCAGCGGCAGCGATAGCGACACAAATGCCGATAGCGGTGACGATAGCGATGACGATGATTCAACACTGCAACTGCGTCAGCTGCTAAACGATAATCAACAGCAGCAAGAGGTGGCAGCACTGCTAAACGATAATGGACAAGAAGTGGCTGCACTGCTAAACGATAATCGCCGACAGGAAGTGGCTGCATTGTTAAACGAAAATCAACGGCAGCAACTGGCAGCACTGCTAAACAACAATCAGCGGAATGCAACGCTGCCGCCCGCAACAGTTGCACAACAGTTGATTCACATAAACGGTTACAATTCGGACTTACCGCCAAAGCGAATGTGTTGCGTTTGTTTGGGCGATCGAAGCGACGACATCAACGAAATTGTCGAATGCGATTCGTGCGGCGTTTCCGTGCACGAAGGCTGTTACGGCGTCAGCGACAACGTCAGCATCTCCAGCACCAACTCCACCTGCTCCACAGAGCCGTGGTTCTGTGAGGCTTGCCGTGCCGGCGTCTCCGAACCGGATTGTGAACTGTGCCCCAATCGTGGTGGCATCTACAAGGAAACAGATGTGGGCAAATGGGTGCATCTGATTTGTGCCCTGTACGTGCCCGGTGTGGCATTTGGCGAGGTGGAACAGCTCAGCTCCGTGACCCTCTTCGAGATGCAGTACAGCAAATGGGGCGCCAAATTGTGCTCCCTCTGCGATAATCCGTTGTTCGCCCGGACCGGAGTCTGCA
Organism: Drosophila glabriapex; assembly: GCA_035042305.1. NCBI lineage: Eukaryota > Metazoa > Arthropoda > Insecta > Diptera > Drosophilidae > Drosophila > Drosophila glabriapex. The sequence goes on from JAWNLN010000008.1 coordinate 13,090,949, forward strand.
TTGGTTGTGATGCCGGCATGTGCAAGACTTATTTTCATGTCACGTGTGCCCAGGTTGCAGGCTATTTAATTGAGGCACATCATGAGGATGATGCAGCGGATCCATTTTACGCCCATTGCAAAGTGCACTCGGAGAAGGAGATGATTAAGAAGCGCAGACGATATTATCACACACTGCGCTTGAATATGCTGCAGCAGGCGAAGCAGAGAGCACAGCTCCAACAACAACTGATAGCAGCTCATCCGAATCCCGCCCAGGCGCGCATACAAAGGAAACTGCAAAAGATACAACATAAATATGCGCAGCACAAGCAACTCAAACCCACGCCTTGGGTGCCCACACAGAAGATGTCGCGTCTGTTGACCAGTTCCGCTTCTGCTTGTCGTCGTCTGCTGGATAAAGCGGAATTTATGGCAGTGGATGTGCAGCATTTGGAGCAACGAGAGGCGCACATACAATCCTTGCAGGATATACGCAAAAAGTGGCACATTGCGCCCGCTTTCAGTGTGGAATTCACAGCCTACTACATGGATCGCATTGTGCGCATGGCGGACTTCAAGCAGCAGCAGCAGCAACTCATCCTGCAGAACTCCCAGCTGAGCCAGCAGCAATTGGAGCTGCGTGCCATCTACGATGCTGCGCTAGATGAGCGCAAACAGTTGAAGTCCGTCAGGGATGCTTTGGGTGTTGCTCTAAAATCGCTGCACGCCGGTTTGGCTGCACTTTGTCCGGCTCTAACGCTGACCAGTTTGGAGTTGATTGCCCGGCCACAGTTAGAGCAGCAACAGCAGCAGCAGCTGGTCAAGCGTCCCATTTCGGTGCCAACAGCGGCAGCTTTGAAAATGGGTCTGGGTTTTCCACTCTCCCAGTTGGCGGGCAAATTGGACAACTCGAGAATGTTGAGCACAGCTCAGCAGCAGCAGCTGAGTTCCTCCACCTCCGCCGCCGCCTCCACATCCAGCTCGTGCGGCATTTGCAAGCGCAATAATGATCAGCATTTGTTGGTCAAGTGCGACACTTGCAATCTCCACTATCATTTGGGCTGCTTGAATCCGCCGTTATCGAGGCCACCCAAGAAATCGAAGCAGTATGGCTGGCAGTGCTCGGAGTGCTGTGATAAATCCGATTGCTCCGATGCTGTTGGCATCTCGGACATTTCAACGGGTCCGCGCAAATCTCGAACGCGCTTCAACAAGGATGGGCATTTGGTGTATGTCGATCGCTATTCGCTCGACTCCGATGTGAACAAGGAGCAACAGTCGCAACAGCAACAGTCGCAGCAACAGCAACAGTCGCAGCAGAAGCGTTCGCTTCACAAATCCCTGCCAACTGCAGACGAGGAATTGCTGGTCAGTAGTTCTCCGAAGCGGACCAAGCTACAGTCGTCGCCGCGAAAGACTCCGGGTGGGTAAAGAAAGGCTACCTTCTTTTAATGCCCAAACAAAACTTGCTTCTATTGGTTTTATTTGAATCTCCTTTGGATCCCTGATCAAAACTTCTTTTTCTTTCTTTAATTTTATATTCTTTTAATTAGTAAACTATTCTTTACTCTTACGATTTAAACTACTCTTAATCCATAAACAAAAGTAGATTCTCTTTCTCTGATTTAAGCTCCTCCAATCCATAAACAAAGCTTCCTTTACTTTCCCCGCATTATGGTACTCTTAAACCACAGACAAGACTTGTTTCTCTAATCTAATCTCCTCTTATTTCACAGTTCAAGCACCGCTGGAACTCTTGCCACAGCCGTCAGCGAGTCAATCGATTCCATCGGGCTGCGAGGACTCCATCGATAAACAATTATCGCGCAAGGGCAAGCGCAAGGATAAGCACAAGAGCAAGCACAATCTCTCCTCGGACACGGAAAAGTCCTGCACCAAAGAGCACAAGCGAAAGCGCAAGAAGCGAGCCCACGCGGATGAAACCACGCCCGACAAATCCAACGCTGGACGGCCCATTAAGATCATCTTTAAGACACTGCGACTGCCTGGCGAGGATGCGCCCGAATCGCGTAGTTTCTATGTGCCCGCCAATGCGGTCAGATCCGTGGATGAAGCATCGCGGCCCACATCCGTGGAGACTGTCGAGGATGTCAGCCAGCCCGGTCAGCCGGAGACGATCGTTGTGGCGCCACCAATTGTGACTAGTACACCACAAAAGATCAAGGAGCCGCCAAAAGAGACACCTCCGACATTGACTTCCCCGTCGCCAAAGCAGCAGCAGCAACGCAAGATTAGTCCACGTAAATCGACGCCACGCAAACAGCGCGTGGGAAGACCGAGAGTGTCCAATCCCAAGCTCAATCTGGAGATTAATTGTTGCGTCTGTTCAGAGACGGGCAAGGCCAATCAGGTGGTGACCTGCGATGAGTGCCACAAACATTATCATTTCGCCTGCCTCGATCCGCCGCTGAAGAAGTCGCCCAAAATACGCGGCTACTCCTGGCACTGTGCCGACTGTGATCCCACCGACGAGGAGGCACTGCCAAAAAAATGAAACTGAATGCTACCTTTTAAATATTACTCTAATTACTATAATTATATAAATAATACTATTAATATAATGAATAATAATTAGGTTCCTAATTTGTATAATTTGACGCAAAGTATCGGAAAATACTTGATAGGTATTATATATAAAGCTTTGTTGACCATCGAATTAAATTATATATAAATTTTATATTTTTATAGTTTTTCTTTTATCATATCAAAAGGATTTCATAATATATATTTTATATGCTCTCGATTTTATTAGGATTATATAATTTGGTTAATTTTTGATATTTGAATTTGAATTCCTATTCAACTGAATTCAAAAGCAAATAGTTTTTTTTATCTGCGAAAGCTTGGAATTATTTTGAAACTGTTCTGTATTGTTTAAAGAATCAGTATGACAAAATAATTGTGAGAATAATACAATGCAAATTAGCTTATGAATGTATTTTAAATAAATATTTTAACACAAATTTTACAGATGTAGTTACAGAAAGAATAATACAGAAGAGAACACGTGCTAGTCAAGACAAGTCGGCTTTGAGATACTCTGCACTCAGCTGTTGAATACAGAGTATGCTCGCTAATAGTAGTTTCCTCAATATGAAAATATGTCAATGTATTTTATAAATTAAATGGAAAGCTAAATCACTAAACAGAAAATACATTTGTATCTCGTATTGCTGTCGTAAATCGATTTGTATCGATGCAGAGACAGTTATCGATAAAATAAAATAAACATGATAAATAATGAATAAATTTATTTATTTACTCATTCATTCATTGTCTAAAATTCACACATATTCATAGACGAGTTCCGTTTGCATCGGATTCGATATGGGCTTGGACATATAGGGACCATCCAGTTCGTAGCCTAGCTTGCGATAATAGTTCCTTGTGCCGACGCCAGAGATGACGGCAATCTTGGTGCTGCCATGTTCCTCGCGAGCAATACGCTCCGCCTCCTCCATGAGCAGCATGCCAAAGCCCTGGTGCTGAAACTTGGTAGGATCCCGCGAACTAACTGGCACCACAGAGCCATAGACATGCAGCTCCCGCACAATTGAGCAGCCACCCTGTAACTCAGGCCGAAAAGTGTCCGGCGAACATTTACGCAGGCGCAGCAAACCCACGAGTATATCCTGCTCGGGATCCTCGTAGGAGAGGAACGTCTCCCAGCCACCATTGGCAACGTAATCACGGCGTATCAATTCAATCTCATACGGACGCACTTTGTTGTGTATCTCCTGGATGCCCACCTCACGGGTGCGCACATCCCGGCACACCGTGCCCAAATCCTTCATGCGCGCCAGCGCCAATTCACGCAGATTGCCGTGCTCCACGCCGGAACTAAAAATGAAGAGAGAGATCTTATATAGACTCGGATTACTGACTGGGATTACGAACTCACCTAACCAGCGGCATGGGTATATCTCGCTGTACACGATAGACCCTCGTCCAGGGCGGCACCAGTGCCAGTATTTTGGCCACCAAATCCACCAGCATAGAGGGTGTATACGACTTGTAACGACCCGTCTTCCACAGCTCATAGAGCCCAGTGCCGCGTATAACCAAAGTGGGATAGATTTTCAGACCGTCCGAGCGAAAGGCGGGATTCTCAAAGTATTCAATAAACTGTTCAATATCACGCTCAAAATCCACATTCGGCAGATCGGGCATCATGTGGGTGACAATCTTGTAGCCAGCATCTTTGCCCATGTTAAACGTCTCGCAGACAGCGCGCACTGTGTGACCACGATTCGTATCCCTGGCGACATCCTCGTAGACGGATTGTACGCCAATCTCGAGGCGAGTGCAGCCATAGTTCAACATATCCGAAATGTGACGCTTCAGGCAATAGTCCGGTCGTGTTTCAATTGTAATTCCAATGCATTTGGTGCGTGATTTCTCCGAGTAACGCACAGCTTCCGCCACATTGGCACTGCTATGCCCGGAGAGTGCATCGTGCAGATTGCGTATGAAGTAATCGCGATATTCCTCGGACAGCGCCATAAAAGTGCCGCCCATGACAATGAACTCCACCTTGTCTACGGAGTGTCCCAGTTGCTTCAGCTGCTCGACACGATGCCGGGTCTGCAGGAAGGGATCGTAGCGTGCGCGGATTGCACGCATCGACGTGGGCTCATAGCCCGTATAGGATTGCGTGGAGTACTCGAAATCGCTGTCCGGTCCGCCGGGGCAATAGACGCAAATGTTGCCCGTAAAATTGATGTGCGGACAACGATGCGGTTTACACATCACGGCCACAACAGCAATCTACAAAATGGAAGAAATCCATGAGTATTTGTAGTAAAGGATATATTGGACAGATCGATAGTTGCCAACAAAATTATAAATATAATATGTAAAATTAAAATAATAAAATAAAATTTATAATATAATTTTGACCGCAACTCATTTACACATTTCTAATCCTCATTTCATAACTTACTCCACTCGCTGTTCTTATCGGTTTGGCGCGCAATTTGGGCAGCAATATTTTCTTGGCATCCTGCGGCACAGCTGCTATGATGTCCACCAGTCGTGGCGAGTTATCCAAGCCGTATTTGGAGGAAATCAGGGATTTCATGCGATTTAGATTCACATCTTTTTTGGCTTCGTGTGCCTTCAGCAGCTCCTGTATAATTTCACCAATGACGAGCACCTGGCGCTCCTCACGGCTGAGACCAACAGCTGTCGTAAGAATAAATTAATATTAAATAAAATTGAGTAAAGTGTTCATATTATTGGTATTTATTATGACGCACCAAGTTTCTTCTTCTGTTTCATGTTATTCGTTTGTAAACTTTATAAATATCGCACGTGTTGTTATCAGTTGTAGTCAGTTATCGATATACGATAGCAGCTATAATTAACGTCACAACTGATTTGCAGAATATGCATAAATTCAAACTGATTTTTAATGGTGTAGGCATAAGGTATAACCTCGCACAAACTGTATGGCTAATTTTAGACAGTTCAAGCAAATCACTAACTGACTTGAAGTGTAAGCAACTTGACAACGTAGCTTCTTTTTTTAATATAATATAAAATATAAATATAATAGAATAAGAATACTTTTCTTTAATTTAAGAGGTCATATTCTGTGCGCAACCTCTTAAATTGTTTACTATGCAGACTCAAGCCTGACTTGTCATCGCGTATCGATAACATCATCGATGCCATTCACCAAGTATTCTACGACGAGAAAAGCATCGTTTTGTGTTATTTGTGTTTTAAGAATTTTTCAGTGCAACGCATAAAGATGACTAGCTGCATACAGCAGCAGCAAAATGAACGGCAACAATTGCTGGAACAATTAAATGGCAGCGACGACGACGATGAGGATGAAATGAAAGGCGACGACATCGAAGAGGACAAAAACAAACAAATGCTAAACGAGTCTTTTAGCTACTCGGTGCGTAAAAGGGAAAAAAGAAATATTTTGAGATGTGTGTAAGCTTTTTTCATTTGCAGAATAGCCATGCTTGCTGGGTGTGCAATGGTTATTACGGTCCCAATTTTGGTGAACCGGTTTGTGGCGCATGTCACGCATTTCTATACAATGCACAACGGGCCGAGGAGCTGCTAACGGAATTATCCGATGACGAAGACTCTGGCAACGATGAGCCGCCTTTTAAGGACAAACAGGAGGATGACGAGGCGGAGAACGATGCAGACATAATGGGCTTTGAGGATCTGGAAGACGCAGCGCCAGCGGGAGACCAACAGCAGCAGGTGAACAATGAGCCAGCGCCAGAGGAGGACGAACTGCAGCAGCAGCAGGCGGAACAGCTGCCTTTACCTGTACCGCTGGAGCCACCGCTAGAGCCAGTGCCGCTGCCAGTGCGTCGCGGCAGTCCGGAGCATGATTTCGAACACGAACGTGCCGTGAATCCATTTGTTTTGCCCATTAAGCGACCGCGTCCAGCGGCGCCACTAGCACTGCCCCACTACATGCTGGAGCTGGCGGATGGTCGGGCGCGTGCCCATGAATATGATGCAGGCGGAGGGAGGAGCAACAGCAACAGCAGAGGGAGCCGCAATCAGTGCATCACTCGGCTCATACCCGTTGAGGTAATGCTCCAGATCTTTGGCTATCTGGATGACATGTCGCTGTGGATGGCCAGCGAGGTGTGCAAACAGTGGCATGAGATCATCGTCAAGAATACGGCGCAGAGCATGTGGCGTGCATATCTCAAACAACGTTGGCCACTCTTCGAATGCCTCGTCGCGGAACCGGATTGGTATCGTCTCTATGGCGCCTTGATGTCCTCCTGCTTTTGTCGCACTTGCCTCATCGAGTTGGGCAGCCAATCTCCGCCAGCGGCGGAGCAACGGAATGTGATGCGTTCGAATTTCTTGCGTGGCGAAGCGAATCTGTTGAATAGCTATGGAACGGAGGGTATATCGGCTATACCCATGGATCGACAGAATAACTATTGGCAGGCAACTATTCTGGGTCCGCCCGGAAGTCCGTATGAGGGCGGCAAGTTCTTTTTGTTCATCTATTTTCCGGAACGTTATCCGATGGCGCCGCCAACGGTGCGTTTCCTAACCAAAATCCTGCATCCGAATGTGTCGCGTCATGGCGATGTTGGCATCGATATATTCCAACAGCAGAACTGGTCGTTGGCGCTGAATGTGGCCAAGGTTTTGTTGTCCGTTCAGAGTTTACTAACGGATCCGTATACCGAGATCTGCATGGAACCCGAGGTGGGTTATATTTATGAACATGAGCGTTCGCGTTTCGAGCAACTGGTGCGCAACTGGACCTGGAAATATGCCATGCTGGAGCTGATGACGCCGCTCTTAAATTGAACTATCTATCTATATAGTCTATAATATATTTATCCCGCTAGAAATCGCACGAACTGAATGTTGGAGAACCCCCTCTTTTAAGTTGTTTTTTATGTGTATTTAGTTTAATGCTGCCATTTTGGATGTGGCTACTCTATTATTAACCCCCCAACATAGTCAAAATTATGCTTAAAATATATATAAATATAATGCTTCGACCAGATTGAACCTTGGAATATGCATTTTAAATCCATTGTTGCGTGCAGTCAAGCCGGACTTGTCTTCGCTATCGATAACCATTTCGATGTCATTTAGCAAGTATCGAGTAAGGCATCGGTTTTGGTTTGTTTTAACAATTTTGACTAGCTGCAAAAGTAAACAGCAAATGTTGGCTGTAGCAATTAAGCGCCAATGACAATGACATGAATAACGATATGAATTTAACATCTTAGATATAAATGTATTTAGTCATAATTATGCTTAAAGTATATATTAACATTAAACCCATTGCAATTTGCATTTTATTCAAGCATTTAAGCCGGACTTGCCATCGATATCGATAACAATTTTTATGGCATCTGCCAAGCATAAATAAATATGCTTCATTTTACATGCTTTTTGATACAATTTCACCTAAATTACACTTAAAGCTGAGCTGCTGGCATTTCTATTTCGTCCAGGACACTTTGGGTATATCGAAATGCTCCGTCAATGTGTCCAAATGTTCGTTGAATTTCTCCACGCGCTGTTTGTGTGTCGTTTGTGCCTTGTCCATGATGCGTTTGTTTCGCATCTTCTCCTGTTGCTTCTTGCTGGCCAGCTCGGCTTTGGTTAACTTTCGTTCATAGTTGCTGCTGGATGCAGTTGCTCCAGTTGAGGCTGCCGTTTCGCTGATTTGCTGCTCAAGAAAGGCTCGCTGCAATGCATCTTTCTCCTTGTCCTTGCTCTTGTGCTTCTTCTTCTTTTTCTTCAGTTCAGTGTCGCTTTTGAGCTTCAGTTTGCCTTTGGCTGCACATGCATATTCGTCCGACATTGTTTATAGTTATTTATTTTATTTGCAATCCAATTGTTTTGTTTTATTTTGTTGCGAGGGCTGACAAACTATTTTCAGCCAGGGCTACAAGTGCTGTTCTGCTCTCAATAGTTGCGCTTAGCATCGATTATTAGGTAATTATCGAATTGGCACCGCTTACAATTATTTTTGTGCTCGATAATTTTTCAATATCCGTTCTAAGTTAATTCTAATGTCTTACAGTTAGTTTTACTCAAGTCAGAAATAAACTGTGCCTATCAAAATCGTAAAAAGTTTAAATAAAAATTAATTATAATAAATTGAATAACTTAATTCTTAAAAATTCAAAGACTAATTTATGCGCTAAGATAAAATTAAGCAAAGTATACACATGAATATCAATATTGGCTTCAATTATTCGCGCGTATTTCGTGAATCTATTTTCTTGCATTGCAACGTGTCTCTCCTTTCCTCTCTTGCGAGAGAGCTTTCGCTCTTTCTGACGGCCACCCACGCGTCATTTTGGTCTTGTAAAAAGGAAAAGCTCGCACGCCTAATGCATATGTAATTGTGCGTGGCCAGGCAGCCGTTGACTTGTTAGCATTTCAGTTTCAGTTCAATCCCAACGAGCGACGGAACAGCAACTCGTGTGTGTTGTGCACACGCTCAAAGCGCGTTTGTAAATATTTAAAAAATTTATTCATAAATTGCCAAAACTGCTACACGAGGCATTTGTCTAACAAATAAAACCAGTGCGGATAGTTGTTCGTGACAAGTGTTTACAAAAAAATATTACCAAAAAAAAATTAAATTAAATAAAAAATTTCAAAAATAAAAAATAATATTCAATTGTACAAAAAAAAGAAGAAAACACACAAAGTGCTAAGGTGAAAATTCAGCCCACTCTCTGTTCTGAAAACTAACGGTTTAGACATTAGGTGCAAAAAAAGCTCGCTCACCTCGCACATGCGTCCATGTGTGTGTGTGTGTGTGAGCTCAGACATTTTGCTCGCATGCTGTGTGTCTGTTTGTGTGTGTGTGTGTGTGTTGGTTTTAGTATCCTGTAGCAAGTTCTTCACTCAAGGATAACAGTCGTAAAAGTACAACAATGTAATGAAAAATATCACAAAATATTATCATCATCATCATCGTTAGGCGAAAGTATTACATTTTTTATGTGCATGTCTTAAGCATTCATGTATTTGTCTGTGTGTGTGTGTGTGTGAGTTCTTCTAATACTTCAGCTCTTTTCTTTCCCACAAATTTTCATGTCTTTTCGCCCCATTTTTACTTGACAGAATTCACCTTTCGCGAATTTACGATTTGAATTCTTGTACAACTAGCGAAACCGTTAGTCAAGAGTCAAATATAACGGTTTACGAGGCGTGCATGTAACAGGTAACCAATATAATGTCGCTCTCCCTCTCTCTCGCGCTCTGACTACACTCTCCATCTCTCTTCCCACCTCTCACTCTCCCTTTCTGACACACGCGTCGCATTTTTATGCAGGTAAGAATAAAAAGCAGTTTCAAAGCAACATCAACAGCGGCTTTCAATGTCATAAAATAATGTTAAGTTCGCATTAAAAACAAAAAGCTGCTGTTGAGATTTTCTTGTGCATTGCCAGGATTTTTTTGAATTATATATGCAGATTTGAGTGACAGCAGCAGTTAAACTTAGCATTTGAAGAGCTTTTACTTTGAGGCATTAGAATTGTTACAGAGTTTTTGGTTAATTTCGAAGACATTAGTAGACTTGCTGAAGTTTTTTAGTGACATGTCTTAATGTTTTTTATTTGATAAAGTGTAGTAGTTGTATTTTTAGAAGCCATACATTAGAAAAATGATTTTTAATATTTTAAACATAAGTAAATAAATGAGTAGGGAACATAGCAATTTTCTCACACAAACAAGTAATCCATGCTTCAAGGCATGGATAAATAATTTTAGCCAACCTTAAACTTGATTAACGGTTATTTTAAATGCTTGATTTATCAATTTAAGATAGACGAAAAAGGAGTACTATAAATCAGTATTTTCTATTGGCACTAAGTAATACTTGACTTAACTTTTATTTTTCATGATTAAACTTTATTTTCAAAAGCATATTTATCAATTTTAGACTCATCTTGGGAATTTCTATAAATCGGAATTTTTCTTCAGACACTACATGTTTTTATGCCCAAAACTATTTTTAAGCTTGTATCAGCTTGATTTGTGCTGGCATTTAATTAATTTTAGTATTTTATTACAGGACTTATTAGTTTTGAGCATATTTGTTGATTTTTCGATATATTTATATTCATGAACACAATCTAAACTTTTTATACATCAGTCGAGAGATATTCACCAACTTTAAAAATGTTGTACTTGATTCAATAACAACGAAAAAAAACGAATCTTACCTCAAGTTATTGACTTAGATTTTCAAAAATTAAGTTCCAAAAGTAAGCTAGTTTTTGATACACATTGTTTGAATACATTTGATTGAACACAAAATAGAAATCTAAAAGCTCTAAGCCCTTGATCAATGGAAAGATTTAAATATAAAATATGTATACATTTATGATATATGTCTATATATCTAAAGTAAATTCAGCTTAGAATTAATTCAGCTTACTGTGAAAAGTCGCCGTTTGTGGCAACTATTTATTTATACGACTATATTCAAAAGTCACCACAAAAATATATATTTTGTGTTGCAAACACATGGCTAAGCCACATGTGTCCCTAGTTTTTATGCCACAAATATATCTGTTGAAATACCCCCTATTTTTTATTTCATTTTCATTTTTTTTCTTTTTTTTTTGTAATGCCAAAAGTTAGTGACTGAAAAATAAACTTTTTCATTACCACTCGACCTTAAAATGCTGTCGTATGCAAAATCGATTTGCCCACTTTGTGCCACAGACAGAGACAGACAGAGACAGACAGAGAGAGAGAGAGAGAGAGATAGAGAGGGAGAAAGAGATACATAGATAGAGAGGGGAGGGGAAGGGAACTTGTGTCAGATGAATTTTGAATTATTCAAAGGATGCTGGTAAATATTTTATTCAACACGTCGCTTTACCCAAACCAGATTGATTTAAAATTCCAAAAATGTTTGCTTGTAAAAAAGAGCTGCGGTTGCAATGCGTTATTGAAATGCCATTAGCGCAATTTCAATGGACGACAAACACACACACCAGCCACACACACACACACACCCATACATTCACACACTCTGCTAGTTAAATCCTTTCCAGCGATTTTAGGCAGTTGAGTTTGTGCTCAAATATTTACATAAATGTGGGCAATGTATTACAAATATTTGTGTGTGCAACAGACAACACTTACACACAAACACAGATACATCCTTTAACCCACACAACAATAGCAAGTAATCAAAGCACAATTAAAATGCATAATTTTCCAGTGCAAAGTTCAGTTCCGCAACGAAAGCGTTTCTAATTGCAAAATGTGTTAAACAAAGGCATACAAAATATATTAAAAATATATATATATGTATTATATAAAGGTAATGTAGCTGCGGCATGCTAATCAACACTTGCAACAAATATAATAAATAGGCTGCAACATTTTGCTGTTTATTTTAAACCACTCGCGTGAAAATCTTTTGCCGGGCGCAGCAGCAGTTTCTAGTTGGTGGTGCTCTATGAAGGTGAGTCCAGTTTTATAATTAACATTTTTCTATTCTCTAAAAATTAATAAATATTTTGTAAGTATATAAATATATATATTTGGTTGGCCTATTGCTCTTTCACAAATGGAAGAATCTTTGTAGAGTTGAGAGTTTCTATGTATATCGAGTTGATAATCTAATTCGCTAAGAATAACATTTTTATCTGATTGGGTCGACACATTCTACTATAATTAACTTTAAGGATTCCGCTATTGACTATAACTAATTTAGTTAGGTTACTTCTTAGTCTTCACAAGAGAGCGTATTCCAAGGCTTTTTTATCCACTTTTTATGTTCATATTAATATTTACATGTTCTTATAATCATTGCATTTATTTTCCCTCACTCTAAAGTTGAGTATTCAATATTTCCCATTGTTCCATTTACAACTACATTTTCTGTACTCCTTTTCCCCACTATAAAGTTATGTTTTCCTTGATCCAATTTGATTTGCACTTTAACGCCTCTTAAAATCAGCAAACCCCAAAGTTGCTCAATTTTCATTGGGTTAAATGGAAATGCATTTAAAAATTACGCGCATAATTAATAATTGAAATCAATTCAGCCCCAACCAATAAATGCACATTTAAATGAACGCACTCTTTATTCATAATTTTATATATTTCCACTCAATGCTTTCACTGGATTTTTTAATACATATCAAATTGAATAAAATTACTTGACTCTAATTGTAAATACGAATTCACAGCTTGTTCATTTTATGAAATAAATTAAAACATATTTGCATTATTTGATTTTTTAGAGTATTAATAAATATTTGTCTACGCTCTTAGGCAAAGTAATAAAATTGAGCTGCTACGATTATAGCGAGCTAGGAAGCAGATTATATCGATAATTGCAAATCGATAACAGCACATATCTGCCACAATTGTTGAACTTGAATTGCTTGTCTTCACTCCTATTTTATTTTCTATTTTCGTATATTTCGGCCACTCACGAAAGTTATTTTCTATCAGTATCAGTGTATTCCGTAGTCAACTATGCTCGACTTTGACATTCTCAATTGGTTTTATTCGATTGCATTTGTGGTTTCGGCACACACATTACGAGTACTCATTGCTGTTATTATTATGAATCAATAATATTCATTGAGTTTTTATAAATTTGCTTGAATTCGTTATTCATTATTTGTTGTTCCAAAATTGTTTGCCATTTGCCTCGAAAATATTTCACAATTTTTGTATATATATATATATAGCTATATTTATATATATATTGATGTATAAGCTAAGTCAATAAACTTTTGTGGCGCTGGCAGCAAAAATGTTCATTAGTCTGTCGCGGGGATATTGTGGGTGGACGTGGCACTAATGGGCGTGTAATGAAAACTGTTTGCTATAATTAGCAACGAGCGCTCTCTCTCTCTCTCTCTCTCTCTCTAAAAATATATATATATCTCTCTCTCTTTCTCTTTCTTTTATTCTATCTCTCTCTGTCTCTCTTGACCATTAGTTTAAACTGGTTATTGCTTAATTGCACTCACTGTTGCCTACTTTTGTGCGCAGTGGAACTCAGTGGCAGCTAATGCGGGTCTCATCTAATGACTCTTCAGTTCTGTTGCTGTTGTTTATATATATATGTTCTGTTGTATATATATATATGCTTAGCTCATTAAATTGATTGTCATATCCACTAATAATTGACAGCTAAATTTGTCCAACAGCTGTTGGTCTGCAGTTTTTAATAACGTTTGATTGTACTTTAGCTAAAAAACGAACTATTTACTTATTTTGTAAACTATTATTAAAGCCAATTTCAAGGCAACATCATAATACCCTCTGCAAGGGTATTAGAAATTACACGCAGTCAAAGCAAGGAGAATACATTTGGAAACCAAAGAAAGGACGGGAAAAACTCTATTTATAAGACTACCACAACTTTTGTGCATTTTGTGAAGACAAAAAGGGAAACGCACAAAGGACAATGCGACAACTGAAACTTATGCCAGATGTGAGCAACTGATGATAGATAACAGATGAAAGATAACTGAGCAACAATTACTGATGAAAGATAAATGAAAAATATATCTGATGAGAGAAATATAGTGAAAAATAACTGATGAAAGATAAGAAGTGAAAAATTACTTATGAAAAAAATGATAAAAAAATAAATAACTGGTAAAAGACAACTGATGAAAAATAACTGATGAGAGAAATATAATTTATGAAACATAACTTACTTCTAACAAAATTTGTAGTTTTTATTTGTAGTTTTCCATTATTAAGTGAAAAATCTTAGTTTTTTTTTATTGATACACAGACTGAGTCTAATTTAAGACTCAGCAGGACTACCCTAAATGAAAACCGACTCCTTTTTTTAAGTGTCCTTCTTTTTTTGGAATAACGAGCTCATCTCTGATGAGAAATGCGGCTGCTTTGGGGCATGAAATGAGGTTCATCTCCTGGGTGCGAATGCTAAAGAAACTGCTGCAAGGATTTCAATTCGTTTGGTTTCTGTGTGTGTGTGTCTCGGTGTGTGTATGTGTGTATTGCTGTGTAAATTGCGGCAGAGTGGCGACCATTTTCATGTATTTTTTTCACTGAGTTTTTTTTGTTCTTTTTTGGCACAGACAACGCGTGAAAAATAATGAATAAGTGATGTTACTCTGCGCGTCATTTTGTATTTTTGTGGCACACTTCAACATTTTATTTCTGCGCAGAATTGCGCTATGCTTTATTGCATATTTGCACCTTTTTTATATATTATGCGACCAAGTTTGAACTAACTTTTTTTGCGGCTCCTTTTTATGCCCTTGCAATGGGTTTAGGAATTTTGTTGTGCAGCTTGTAGCGTTGCATTGAGGGACATTAGGACTAATAAAATCGGTTCTATAACTTAACCTAATACCGAATAATAAATGTGAAATCGAATCATAACCCTTAGGGAGTTATGAAACAGAAAATACGATTCTGTTTGTCCGTCTTGAGTAACATCACCAGTCGAGTCGGTACACTCAGAAAACTAATCTACCTGAATTTAAGAAAGCCCCACTACTTTTGACGGCACGGTTAACTTACCTGATTATTTAGGGTAAATTTTTTTTTAAATATAGTAAAAACATTAATCATTTTCAAGATTTGTGTATGTTTAAATATACAATTCTTACATTAGCTTTTTTTGTTGCTATATTATTAATAAACATTAGTATTTTATGATTTCACATATGCAAACATTTTAAATAGTTTATAAATTGATATAATTTACGATTCGACTTCCCACAGAGCTGCTCGGGCCCTAAAGCAGACAACAACTAAACTCTAATATAATAGCATAGCCAGTAAAGGATTCTTTCGAAAAATCAATTTTTGTATTCATACTTTTTATAAATGCATATCTTAATAAGAGAAAATATTTCGAAAAAAAACACAATATTTTTGGGATTATCTTTCAAGTTTTTCTGTCTGTTTCTATGCAAACTAGTTCATCAGTTGTAAACTTAATTTGCTGCAGGCAGTACAAATTTCCTAGGCGACCAGATCGGATCACTATATCATAAAGCTGTCAGCGGAACAATCAGTCGAAAGTTGAGTTCCTGTATGAAAAACACTCTTAATTACCACGATATCCAGGACCAAACTGGCTAGATAAGAGTATAACGATGATGCTTAAAATGAAACATAAAGAATTGTCAATAATGGACTACTCTATTACTACACTGTGTTAAGTCTCCCATAGCTCTTCTATCGGTAAGGGTATTAAAATTTCGGCGTGTCTAAGTTTCTTCTGCTCCTTCTTTGGTTTTGCTTCTTTTATTATTATTTTTTGCGCGTGCCTTGGCAAAGTTTGCGGCTCGGCTTATGTACGAAGCTCGGTCTCGAATTTTGTAGCCTTCTGACCAACATTACCTTCACCTTTTCAGCATATATATATATATATATATATATATGTATGTATATATATACATATATATGTATATGTGCGTATATATATCAACTGACTGGCACAAGAGGTCACCCAAAAGCAGTTGCCTGCTTGCCTGCCAATTTACAGACGTGGTGTGTCCGTAAGTTTGTGTTGTGTATACACGAATTTTACACACACACACACACACACTACATCGACACACAATCAACGCACACATTTACATATGCATGTTTTTGTAGGCTTAAACTTTTGCAGCACACTAAAATTGTAATATTCACTTTTTAGCTGAGTTTGCCCATTTGCTCACTCTAAAAAACTTACTGCGGTCTTTGCTCACATTTTCACTACAATTTCTTTTTCTTTTCTCTTTTGGGTGCAACTTTGTTTCTTTTCATGGTCTGAGGTTTGTGCTGGTATCACAAGAAAAAGAAGAACTTTTTTATTTATTTATTTAAGGAAATATACTATGCACAAGTATGCAACTGAAGTGTGGAGAGAATGTCTTGACATATAGCGTGTGTGCTTCTAACGGTGCTTTAAACTTAGCGAAACCTGTTAAAAACAAATAAGAATGTTCTAGTCGGAAGATCATAACTAGGAGATACCCTGCACCTAACTTCTTTTTTTATCTATGAAAGTGTTTTGTGTGTTATCCAGTAATTCTTAACTCAACACTGACGAAATTTTTGTATATATTCCATATGCTAAATTGCATATAGGGTATAATAAACGTGCTAATCACTGTCAATATTGTTAGAAACAATCAGAGAGTTTGAAGATTTGCACAAGTGATAATAAGCAGCTTAGCTAATGAGATAATCAAATAGAAACGAGTTTGTTACGAGGCACTTAAAACACAAGTTGCTTCTTGCGACATCTATAAATACGATTCTGAACAAAACTTAGATAGTCAAATCGACTTCAACTGTCAAGATGAGAACTGTTTCCCTAACAATTTGCCTGCTGGCTGCTTTTTTGCTCAGCGCCGAGGCTGCCGTATCCCAAGGCAACTTTAAGGATGCTGGTGCGTAGAACTTGTAGTGAAGTCTTCAGCTATATATCTATATGTGTATATATATATATACATATATTTTCAAGCTCATCCGGGCAAATGTGTGATTGATGCCGATACCATTTTGAGTGAGGGTGAAACGAAAACGGACTCAAGTTGCCAGCTCATCTCTTGTCATGCTAATGGCGATGCCAGTTTCTCCTCGTGAGTTGCCAACGCTCCAAATATCTTTAAATATCTTATAATATATATATATATATATTATCTATATAGTTGTGGTGTTAAGGGTGCGCCTGATCCCTGCAAGATTGGCGATAAAAAGTATCCCAAGGCGGAATATCCCAAGTGTTGTATCAATGTCCTCCATTGTCCCGATGGAGATAAGGAACTTTAAGCAATCTATTAATTTTCTTTGATTTACAAATAAATACTGCATATATATCGCTCTGAATATATCCAGCTTATCATTTTTATTTTTATCATTATCGTCCATTTCTAATACCCACCTATTTGGCGCAAATCAAACATCATTAATCGAAACAGCTTCAACGTCAAGCCACAAGTAATTAAAGGAATTGGCTTCTAATTGCTAATTGGTTAAAGTCAATGAAGGTTATAACACACACACAACCACACACACACACACATACGCCTTAAGGTCGTAAATTTACATACACAAAAATACCATTTACCCTTTGCCATATCTCATAAATGAGTCTTTGCGAGCTTTAATTAGTTTCAGTTAAATGCACTGCATCATTTACAGCGTTCTGTGTGTGTGTGTGTGTGTGTGCGGTGTGTGTGTGTGTGTGTGTACCTTGTGGCAGTGTTGAAGGTGAGTTTAAAGTGCAATTGTCTGAGATTCAGGGTAAAAAAAAGAAAGAACCGCTAAATTAGAGACACCGAAGTTAATATACCCTTCTAGAACATACTCAACATGTTTTCATTATGAATGAAAAAATCAACCGATATACGATAATTCTTTTCGATCCGTTATAAGTATATTTATAATATATATAATAAATAATCTTTCATAAAAATCATTTTAAGACTAAACAACGAGTTTTAATAGAAAAATACAGACAGATTGGCATGGCTATATCGACACGGTTAGTGATGATGATACATATCAATAGATATTATTAATCAAGTAATTAAGCCTAAATAATTAAATTTCGCTTGAAATAATGAAGTAATTAAGTAGTAGTCATAATATCCAAGAACATAAATTACATGTCCAAATAATACACTGAGTCTTTAATTAATATTTTCCTGAAAAGAGCAGCAGCAATTTAAATAAACTGTAATTGTTGTTAATGAAATTCTTAGGTCAAAGTTTAACTTATTTATGGCATCGATTTGGTTGCTGTGACCTTAAATCGAATGCCAAATAATATTTAAAATAAGGTCAACCTGCAGTTGAATAAAAATGGGCGACAGCAATTCAGAGGGAAACACACACAGCGACACACACACATCCTTCGAGAGACAGCTGGCAATTAGTGTTGTGGGTGCGGTTTCAGTTTCAGTTTCAGTTTCAGCCTGGCTGCTTTTATCTTTCCGCTTGCAGATTTTCGCTTATTGTTGTTGATGGCTTTTCGGGGGTCTCTTTTGGTCGCATGTCGCATGACAACAGAAATCGCCAGTCGTAACGCCTATTTAGGTCTAAGCGTCCCATCCCAAAACAAAACTCGACCCTTGCTCGTAAAAAATAATAAACAAACGCCAGTTGAGCACGCCAACTCAAATAAAGTAAGAAAATAGCACATAATAATCTTACGACTTGAACTCACAAAATAAATAGCCATAAGTATGACAAACTTACTTATAAGTTATGACACCACAACTAACTTCTGCCAAGTCAATTTACGATGTGCTCACACAAATTGAGATATTCCTTCTATCTTTGTTTGAATCTATCTGATGGCACTAATATCTATCAAATTTGGGTGTTCCATTTAAAGATGCAGTTTGACACATTTTGCCTGAAACTCAAAACACTTTATTAGACAACAAATATTAAATGTTTGCTACAATTATTAGGCGTTCATTTTTTAGAGTAGGTTAATCAAATATTTATATATTTAGATTCCAGTGGATTACGGATTAATAATATCGCTTTCTGTAACTGATTCTTTACAAAATTTTGAATTTCTATACCAGTTGTGACTTTCCGTAATGTTCCGATTAGATGACCTGATTTTAAGACCAGTATTTTTAATTTCTAAATTAAATTAAAAATGAATAAAAATTATCGAATTATTTTCGGGTCCGTTATCGTTGTATATGGATTAAGTATATTCTGTAAATTGTTCCTTAAAAAATGTTAAATTTCATTAAAGTTGCGGTTCCGATTTGACTAGGTTGAATAAATTAAAGTTGTACAGCAACCATTGAGTTTTGTGTTCCTCAAACTTTAATTGAAAAACATATGTCCAAAATATATATAGAGATGCATTTCAGTGTAATGCTATTTTGTGCATAGACAGTTTTATTTTAAGATGTTCCATTCATCGCTAGAAAAACATGTTCCATTCATATTTCTCTTCATCGCTAAAAAAAACAACCACACAAATTATATTTTGTATATTAAAGGCAGACAATCTGACGAGATTATTCACATTACTTGGGACAGATTATTTCACGTTCACAGCATTTGGGATAGTCGGCATCGGGGAATTTTACGGCACCCAATGTACAGTCAGCAATGCTAACGACACTGCAACTGTAAAATATAATAGTAAAATAATAATAATAATTATAATTATAGAATATATATGTATCAATTAAAAATCAAGTGAGAGTTTTAGATATATGTATTTAAACTCACGTATGAATTTCAGCCATGCTGTTATCTTCACAGGTAATGCTTGAGCAATAGATATCGGGATTTTTTGTGTCTCCCAGATTCAAGATGAGATCTGGACGGATGTAGCACTTGCCGGGATGGGTATCATTCTTGAACAGGATATGTGTGACAGTTGTTTCAGTTTGTGGCATGTTGAACGCCGCCAGCAGCAGCATCAATAAAATTCCTTTCAAAAATATATTCATCTTTACGTGGCACATTCAAAATGTTGACTGATTCACAGTGAAACTGATAGCTGCTTTTTCTGAAGAGGCTTTCAGTTTCCATCCCAAACAAGGGGCCAAGGGTCAAACAGGTTTCAATATACCTATGATAATGAACCATTTTTTTAGGTAAAGTTTCAACATTCTTCCATTATTTGTTGCTTATAAGTATGGAATACTGATAAGTACATAATTGCTAGCTATGACAAAATTCACATTTATATAAATATGATTATTCAGACTATGAATATAGAGATGAATTTTGTACGTATTTCATTTGGGTCATAATCTCACAAAATAAGTAGCCATAAGTATGACAAACTTACTTATAAGTTATGACACCACGACTAACTTCTGCCTAGCTTGATTCTATTTGATGGCACTAATTTCTATCAAATTGGGGTGTTCCACTTAAAGATGCAGTTTGACACATTTTGCCTCAAACTCAAAACACTTTATTAGACAACAAATATTAAATGTTTGCTACAATTATTAGGCGTTCATATTTTAGAGTAGGTTAATCAAATATTTATAAAGTTGTACAGCAACCATTGAGTTTTGTGTTCCTCAAACTTTGATTGAAAAACATATGTCCAAAATATATATAGAGATGCATTTCAGTGTGATGATATTTTGTGCTTAGACAGTTTTATTTTTAGATGTTCGATTCATGTTTCTGTGTATCACAATTGCTAGAAAAACAACCACACAAAATATTGTATATTGAAGGCAGACAATCTGACGAGATTATTCACATTACTTGGGACAGATTACTTCACGTTCACAGCATTTGGGATAGTCGGCATCGGGGAATTTCACGGCACCAAATGTACAGCCTTCAATGCTAACGACACCGCAACTGTTAAATATAATAAAATAATAATAATAATAATAATAGAATATATGTGTATCAATTAAAGATCAAGTGAGAGCTTTAGATATATGTATTTAAACTCACGTATGAATTTCAGCCATGCTGTCATTTTCACAGATAATGCGCGCGCAATCCATATCGGGATATTTGGCCTTGTCTCCCCGATTCATGATGAGATTTGCATTGACGTAGCACTTGCCGGGATGTGCATCATTCTTGAACACGCCACGCGAGACAGCTGCCTCAGTTTGGGGCACACTGAACGCCGCCAGCAGCAGCATCAGTAAAATTCCGTTCAAAAATAAATTCATCTTTACGTGGCGCACTCAAAATGTTGACTGATTCACAGCTAAACTGCCAGCTGGTGGCAAGCTATTTTTCCGTAGAGCCATGCAGTTTCCGTCCCAAACAAGGGGGCCGTGGGTCAAACAGGTTTCAGATTGCGTCAGTTTATTTGTTTGTTTGTGATGAGTTTGGTTGGAAATATTAGCGAGGGGTGTAAATAGTGTAGGATTATTAAGTAATTGCTCATACTGAGGCGTTTACTTGCTTAATGACTGAGAATATAATAAACAACTGAAATTGACATAGTTGAGACACCTCGACTGGGAGATATCCTAAACCCAGTAGGATTGCTGATAGTGATGGGCTCCAAATCAATTACAACAAGTCAGAGTATATATATATATATATATATATATATATATATGGAAGACAATATCTCTACAAGTGTGTACTTTATTGCTATCGGTAATCGATTTGTATCGATATTTGTGAAACTGGGAAAGTTAACAATAAAATTAAATAAACCAATTTTTAATGTGTTAATGCGTATAAAAAGTTTCATGTTTTTGTGTAGCAATCAAATTAAGAATTGCCCATAATTAATTGTCATTGTTAAAGTGTCATCTATTCAAACTAATTATTAAATTCCAAATGTTGATTATCAAATACAAATTTCAAATTGATTAACTATTAAAACAGAAGAAAATTACTTGCAATATCAATAATAATAATTAATTATATTGTTTCCAATTTGTAATGCTGAATTTATTATGATGATAAGCCACGAGCAGTTAGTTTTCTAGCAGGTCGTCAAACAGGCTTCAGAAGTGGCAACTTTATCTATTTAAATTTAGAACTGATAGTGAAATTTAACGTTTTTTTGAAAAACCAGTTACAGTTAGGTACACTTGGTTCCATTAGACTTTACCTAACACATATAAAAAACGTTGCTGGCTAATTAATTAATACTTATGACGGTGATCTATTTTTAAAACTTCCCCACAAGTGATTTTTTTTTGGTAATAATTACAATACAATTCTACTTATTGCTGCTGATAAGTACATAATTGCAAGCTATGACAAAATTCAACTATATAGAAATATGATTATTCAGTCTATGAGGCTTATGAATTTATTGAATTGATAATAAACAAGCAATTTGAAGTTCAATAGTAAATATTAAAATTAGATTTAATTAAGCATCTTTACTTGATTCTAAGTACAATGGATTTGACAATTAACCGTAAGCCAAGCCAAATAAAAATAACGTTTAATTAATTTAGATAATATTCACAGCAATCAGGATAGTCAGTATTGCATCTTTGCGGCATCTTTGAACTTACTACGCGACACAGCCATAGTTTGCGGCACGATCAACGCCGCCAGCAACAATGAAAAAATTCATCTTTACATGGAGCCTGATTCACGGCTAGAGTTTTTGAATGTCAGCTAGTTTCGTAAGAGGCAATTAGAAGGTATTATAATTCTACTTAATTATTTGAATAATTCAAATTAATTAGACTAAACTACTTGAATAATTCAAGTTAATTTCGCTTGAAATAATGAAGTAATTAAGTAGTAATTATATTAATATCCAAGAACATAAATTACATGTCCAAATAATACACTGAGTCTCCAATTAATCTTTTCTTGAAAAGAGCAGCAGCAGTTTAAATAAACCATATTTGTTGTTAATAAAATGCTTAGGTCAAAGTTTCACTTATTTATGGCAACGATTTGGTTGTTGTGAGTGTTGTGTAGTCGAACTGCAGTTGAATAAAAATGGGCGACAGCAATTCAGAGGGAAACACACACTGCGACACACACACATCCTTCGAGAGACAGCTGGCAATTAGTGTTGTGGGTGCGGTTTCAGTTTCAGTTTCAGTTTCAGCCTGGCTGCTTTTATCTTTCCGCTTGCAGATTTTCGCTTATTGTTGTTGATGGCTTTTCGGGGATCTCTTTTCGTCGCATGTCGCATGACAACAGAAATCGCCAGTCGTAACGCCTATTTAGGTCTAAGCGTCCCATCCCAAAACAAAACTCGACCCTTGCTCGTAAAAAATAATAAACAAACGCCAGTTGAGCACGCCAACTCAAATAAAGTAAGAAAATAGCACATAATAATCTTACGACTTGAACTCACAAAATAAATAGCCATAAGTTTGACAAACTTACTTAAAAGTATGACAAACTTACTTAAATTTCAGTGTGATGATATTTGGTGATTAGATAGTTTTATTTTTCGATATTTATGTGTAGCACAATCGGCAGAAAAACAACCACACAAAATTTATTTTGTATATTGAAGGCAGACAATCTGACGAGATTATTCACATTACTTGGGACAGATTACTTCACGTTCACAACAGTCGGGATAGTCGGCATCGGGGAATTTCACGGCACCAAATGTACAGCGTATGTACTGCCAAATGTACAGCTCGCTAACGACACCGCAACTGTAAAATATAATAACAAAATAATAATAATAATAATAGAATATATGTGTATCAATTAAAGATCAAGTGAGAGTTTTACGTATGAATTTCAGCCATGCTGTTATCTTGACAGATAATGCGCGCGCAATGGATATCGGGATATTTGGCCTTGTCTCCCCGATTCATGATGAGATTTGCATTGACGTAGCACTTGCCGGGATGTGCATCATTCTTTAACACGCCACGCGAGACATCTGCCTCAGTTTGGGGCACACTGAACGCCGCCAGCAGCAGCATCAATAAAATTCCTTTCAAAAATATATTCATCTTTACGTGGCACATTCAAAATGTTGACTGATTCACAGTGAAACTGATAGCTGATTTTTCTGCAGAGGCTTTCAGTTTCCATCTCAAACAAGGGGCCAAGGGTCAGACAGGTCAACATTCTTCCATTATTTGTTGCTTATAAGTATGGACTACTGATAAGTACATAATTGCTAGCTATGACAAACTTCCCCTTTATATAAATATGATTATTCAGACTATAAATATTGAGATGAATTTTGTACGTATTTCATTTGGGTCATTTACGTTTATTGAATTGATAAGAATCGAAAATAAAAAGACACTATTTGAAGTTCAATATTAAATATTAAAATTAAATTAAAATTATCGTCTTTATATTGATTTTAAGTAAAAGAGATTTGACAATTAAAATCAAGCCAAGCCAAACAAAAATATCGTTTAATATATTTAAGCCAACTAGGCTCTATGATGCACAGATTAGATAACGTTCACAGCAATCGGCATTGTGGTCTATCCTTATATCAAACACACAGAGGATCTGGCTTCAATTTACCGCAACTGTAAAATACAAAATATATATATTATATGTATATATTAGCTGACCTGTGTATTTGAACCATGCTGTTCTCCTCATAGCTAATCCGTGCGAAATCCATATCAGGATATTTGGCTGTCTCGCGCGGATTCAGGATGAGATTGAGATTGACGTGGCATTTGTCAGGATGTGCGGCATCTTTGAACTCGCCACGTGACACATTCACCTCAGTTTGTGGCACGATTAACGCCGCAAGCAACAATGAAAAATTCTGTTCAAAAATAAATTCATATTTACATGGAGCATTTGAATTGATGACTGATTCCCGGCTAGAATTTTTGAATACCAGCTACTTTAGTAAGAGGCAATGAGATTTCTGTCAGGAAGGTCATGGGTCAAACTGCTGCAAACATAAAAATATGACCAATTCCACTGTGAATAAGTAAACACTTTAATTGTCAAAATATATACATTTTGACTTACTTTTTGCTTTAAAATGATTACTACAGATTGCTGTGTGTTCTACTTATTTAATTTGGTTCTATACAGAAAAAAAGAATGAAATAAATATCACACTTAAAAACTAAGTGACAAGAAATTTGAAAATTCAATCACATCGAATAAAACGCTTGCAGCAATGCGGAAATTCCGAGTCCCAGTTCTTGAATCTTGTGTAGCGACAATCATTTGGAGGTGGCACATAATCGCAACTGATATATGACAGATGGATATAGTATAATATAATCAAAGATTAGATTAGTTGATGATTAATTCACATACGTTCGCAGCATGCCCCAGCCATCGCCAATGCAAAAGATGCGAGTGCAGGGCAGCGATTCCAACTTGACGGATTCAGCGAATTTTAGCAGCACTACGGAGGTGCCCATGTCCACAACACAGCGACCAGGATAAGCTAGATATGGGTTTATTATTTATAATAGAAATTAATTTAAAAATATATAAGATGATAATAAATCGGTTCCGGTGCATAAATGTAATGAATTTGTTTTACTTTTTCGTTACCTGCTTTTTGTTTATTTATTATATACTTTTATACAAAAGTTTCACACTTACCAATATCGCCATAGTTGTTTAATGCGTTTAAGGCTTGAGTCTGAGTAAAGCACTCGAACAACAGAAAAATTATCACAGCTCTCAAAATAAACATATTGTGTAGTGTAGTCCAGGAAGACATATGTCTCTATTATAATCCACAGCCTGCTTAGTTAGCTACAGATCACTCTACGTTTACAACATTGCGGATAGGGTAGCTCCACATTGACATAGTCGCCAAAGCGGCACAACGCGGGAATACCGCTAATGGCGCCACAGCTATTAGTGCGAATTTCTTCAATTATAAATCATATATACATATATATCTATCTATTTGGACCCACCTTTGAAATACTGTGACACCATTTGCGCCACACACAATTTGGCGGCATTCGTGCGTTGGATCTTTTATAGTGACGCCCTCATTCAGTATTAGCCTGGACGTAATCGCGCACTTACCCGGAAAATCTACACGAATAGGGATATTATTTGGTCAGAGATTGCTTTCCTATATATTACATACCTGCATTGCGGTAAAGCGCTACCCATTCGGCTGCTTGAACTACAATTGACCCATATGCGATTAAAATTACAATAAGTAATTTCATTTTGGAGCTAAAAACTACAACAATATAACTTAAGCAATTATTTTAAAATGACAGATTTTTAAAGATGTGCTAGGTTCATAGCAGAGAAACATAGATATTAAAATAAGTAAGAGATACCTTAAAGTAGGTATTGTTAGAATAGATGGAGAAGCCTGAAGAACTGTAGCTGATCCTTGGATTAAAATCGGCATAATATCATAATTTTTCACATTAAATGATATGAATTTATAAACTATCTAAAATGTTTTTGTATATGTTTTATATTATCTGTTATGTACTATATACGAAAACATTTTTAATAGTTTCTAAATTCATATTCTTATTCATAAAACTTGACCTTAAAATTAGTAAAAGAAAAACATGAATTTCAGAAATATACTTTCTAAATAAAGTTGAAATTGGCGCCAGTTTTCAAAAATTAATTGTGATTTTTTTCTGAGTGTAGCCCAAGAGGGGAAGGACATCATGAGAAGATACATCTCCTTTGGGATTGATCTGACAACAGCCCTGCGGCAATTCAATATGACCCTAGGTTATTTAAGCTATTATAAAGGTCAATATCAACAAAGTCCCTTCGGTATTGTGTGTGCTGAAAGTGAGAAGGCTTAATTGTTTGATGGCGAAGGCAAAATGTAGATTGAGTTGGGTTATGTTAATTGATTTTCACAAACAGCTGAAATCCTTCAATCAATTCAGCAAATGTTTACAAATACATTCAACGACTCAGTATTAAGAAGTGAATAGCAATCGAAAGGCGAAATTGAATACATTTTGTTACTCTTTCAAGCAGGAACTTTGTAGTAGTTAATTAATATTCAATTAAAATACACTTTTTATTTGATTTCAATTACGATTAATTTGACAATTAACAACAAAATATAATCTAATCCAAACTAAAATGGGATTTACTTTAAGCTAGATTGCAGTCAAGGGGAAGACGGCAGCAATCGGGAAAGGTTGTATTAGCATTTCTAGATTCGTCATATTTGCAGCCAGTGGGCAGATCTGCATTCTCACAACTGCACAAAAGTAATTCCTTAATGTAATTAAAAGTAATTGAAGGAATTAGGAGACGACTTACGTGTAGACCAAAGCCCAATTAGCGCGACCGCAATAAATTTCAGCACATTTGGCCGGATAAGCCACAGTCTGATCACTATCGATTACCAATTGAACACCCTCAGCTGAAGACACAACACATTTATTGGGATGTTCTGTAGGGGTTACAGGTTAACTATATGAACTAGTTGCAAGTTAAAGTATTACAGAAGTAAGATAACACTAAGACGATGAGAGAAATTTGGAGTCCAAGTGAAAGAGGCGCTTTCTTATACAATTAAACAGTTGAAGGTGAATCTTTTGTAAGATAAAATTAAGATGAGTTTTTCTTCTTTTTTAGTTGATTGTTTATCAGTCTGAATTATAGTCTTGGACATCCTTTCTCTTAATATTTATATATGCCACATCTTACCATCACTTTTAAATATGGCATGATAGGCACCAGCCTCGACACGTTGATGTTGCAGCACCGCAATGAGCAACAGGATCAAACAGGCAATCAGCGGCGACATTTTTGTGTGTTATTTTCTCACTTAAGTTGCTCAGTTGTTCAGTTGTGTGTTTTCAGGAAATGTTACTAACTGATTCAATTTACAATGTGTTTGTGTGTGTGTGTGAAATGCCTGCTTCGATTGCTGGCTGTCGATTTCATATGCACATTTTAATTAAAAGCATCAGCTGCAAGACTGACACAGAGACAAATACAGCTAAAACTACTGCTGCAAATACACTCATAGATGCGCAGATACATTTATCGAATATGTTAATCCCGTTATGTGCATGTTGCACACACACACACACACACACACACACACACACACATAGACGAAGAACAACAGTTGCTGTCGCTCTTGTTGTCGTTGCATAATTCGATTAAGCAATGTTGACGCCCACTTGCCACGCCTCTCCCTTTAGTGTAAATATTTGCATTTGTGTGTGTGTCTGTCCCATTTTGATTGCTGCTTGTTGCTCTGTTTGCCACTCAGACATGCTCCCTCCCCCTCCATCCCCCTCATCCACCTCATCCACCTCCTCCGCTTGAGGCTGCCGTCTGCAATTATTTAGCTACCCAACAAGCCAAATGTAGACAAATTAGTGGCCATATAATTGATGCACCTGTGTGTTTGTGTGTGCTTTGTGTGTTTATACCTTGTACCCTGTAAAAGGGTTGAACACGGGTATCATAGTAGCAAAATAAAGGTTTAATTGACAACAGCGATTTATTTGAGAGAAGACACTTATCAGATTTGCTTATATTATAAACAGACTAACTTTATTTAAGGGTGCCACACATGCTTTAATAACCCGTAAACGATGTTGATATCATTAATAAATTGTTATTCTAGTTTTAAGATATAATTCCTGAATATAAGAAAACATTTTTCTAAAAATTGGAAAGGCTCTAATTGAAAAATCCCATAATTCCGTTTCGTTTTGATGCCCAGCTTTCTTATTTTTTTTCTTGCGCTAATCCATCCACATAAAAATATATCAATAAGATACACCAAACTAGATGCACCAATTTTATATACATGTTTATCACTTTATCATATGATGAATAGAATTAGATTTGAGTGAATACTTTTTTCAATCAAGTTTCCCAATTTTGTTTACAGTTGTTGTCTCCATAACTACAAATTAATGTTACTACAGTTGACAGTTGAGTACAGAGTATCTGGCAGTCGTTCAGTGTCAATTAGACCAATATTATTTGTTTGTGTTTCATGTGTTTTCTGTTTGTGTTTGTAGTTGTTGTTATTGAGTGTTTAGTTGTGTTGTGCCAACCAAATGTAAATCCATTGCTGATGTTTTTGTTTTAGCTGCAAATACTTCTGGCTACTTGCTCTATTCTCCTCTCTCTCTCTCTGCTCTCTGCTCGTCTCGCTCTTCTCGCTGCTCTCTTCTCTTGGGGTACTGTGGCAATCGCCACACGGACTTGATTACATTTGGCCATGCTGGCAATTAGGCTGGCGGCCTTCAGTGTTTGCCAGCTGAAATTAATTGAATCGAACCGGCCTCAGCTGAGATTCAAATATGCAATTCTCCTCACTCCCAAGATGGAAGGCACATCTGTTTCTTTGGTTCGACTTTTTTTTATTGTATTTTTGGCTAAACAAAAGCGAATAGTTCTTGAAAAGTCGAAACCTCAAAATGTGGTGCACATCAAAATATACAAAGCGGAAATACAACAAAGGAAATGTAAAGAAAATTCTTACACATATTCAACTTGAAATTTGAACTTTTAAATAACCACATGTTGAATAAATAAATATGAAAATATTTGTACAAATATTTGAAGGAAAACCATTTAAAAGCAATTTGCTATTATTAAACTTGCTCAAAATATAAACTCAACTGAATTAAATAATTTATTTAGCAATATATTCGTATTGAACTTGGCTAATATATAGACTCAACAGAATTACAAAATGTGCTTAGCTTGTATTGCTTTAATATGCTTTGCTTTATTAATGAATCGATTTTAATGGGTTTCCTTGTATCAGCAAAATAATAAAATATCAACTGAAATGACCATTAAAATTATTGTTGTTTGTCTTTTTGGTATATATAGAAAATAGCCATAACTTTTAGACAGCCCAGAGAGACGCATAAATTTAGCTGGATCGATAGACAGATACAGATTCAGATACAGATACAAAAGATGGTACCGAAACAGATGCCCAGATAAATGTATTTAAAATTTAATTTTTGGCTCATTTTGAAAAAATAAATAAGAAAATATTTGAACCACTGATTGATGGAAAACTATTATTATTAAACTTACCTAAAATACTGAATCAATTGGAAATGAAATAATTTATTTATCTTGGTTGTTTTAATATGATTTGCTTTATTAATGAAACGATTTTTATGTTTTATTTTCTTATCAGCGAATTAATAATATACAAACTGAAATGCCCCGTTTAATTTGCTGTTGCTTGTCTTTTTGGTATATATAGAAAATAGCCATAAGTTTTGGTCAGTCCAGAGAGATGCATAAATTTAGCTGGATCGATACAGATACAGATATAGATATAACAAACACACAAAAAAAGGTACAGATACAGATGCCTAGATAAATGTATATACAGAAATTCTATTCGATTTGCATATATAAGCAATCAACACGTAAACGCAGCATAAATAACAAATTGCCACGCAAATGGAAGGTGGAATGGAGAGGGGAGTGTGTGTGTGTGGTGGGGGCGGGATGGGAGGTATACACACACATCTACATAAGGGTCAACATACGACGGTCAATGGCAACATTTTTTTTCTTTCTTTCTTTTTTTTTTTTTTGGGGTTTTGTGTTTTTGCCCCAAATGAAAATCTTTTGGGCGGCCAAACAAACAGCTTGGGTCCTAAGGGAACTTGATTATACATATATACCTACAAATATATATATATATATATATAGTTGTATATATGTGTAAGCTTTCTCTCTCTCTTTCTCTTTGTCTGTCTGTCTCTCTCTGGCTTTGCGTTTTTTTATGGTTGCACATAAAGCACACATAATTATAATTTCAATGATATTTGAGTTCATATCAAAGTGAATGAGATACGAGCACCCCACAAGCCAAATGCTTTATTTTTATCGCCATTTGTGTTTTGACCCAACAAAAAAGTAAAAAAAAAATGTATTCGTCTTTTTTTTTTGGTTATATTTTGCATTATATATGAGTTTTTTTTTAAATCTTTTTTTATTTTTGTGAACCCAGCGGTCTTTAAAGTTCATATTAGTTGCCTTATGCATGTTTATTTTAGTTTCTGCAAACTTAATATTAAAGTTGTATATACAAACTTAGTGGATATGCTTTTCAGTTGGAGAAACCAATCCACTGGGTGGATTAATGGATATATATATATATGCATTAGCATTGAAGAGTTGCTTAAATAGTCCTGGTTTTTCAAATATCTGATAAGTTGTAGCTGTGGACCTTTTAGACCTGTCCCAAGGAGCTTATGTGCAGGGAAGAGGTTTAAGGGCTTAGAGTTCTTTTTTCAATCTGTGATGTTTGACTAAGTTATGGCTTTAGACATTTTTGACCTGGCATTTAGTGCAATTTTTAACATTCTAAATTTATATATAGTTTAAATAAAATGAGTTAATGAAAATCTGATACCTTTTGACCCGACAAATTTAGACCCGTTCCTGCTTGCTGTCGAAAAATCAATAATTGAACTTACTACAGGTGAATTCATTTAAATTAAGCAGCAACTAATTAATAAACAAAAAGCATAGCATAATTATAGATGCACTCGCCAGTTGAGTTGTGAGTATTTTACTCATGGCGTATACGTGACAAGCAAAATGCCAAGTACTCAAAATCATTCAACATTTGCTTGCATAGAATTTTCGAAAATAAACAGTAAGTGTTGATAAACATTTTCTGTGAAATATTCAACAGCTATTCCGTGCTTAAAATACTTGATAGACCACAAAATAAAACTAAGCCAAAGAAGAAGAAACAACCGCAACAACAACAGAATAAAAAGGGCAGTAAACGTAATTTCTTGTTGCACTGTGATTTTTGTGCTTCCAAACAAAAAAGGGGGGAAAATCCAATAAGTTAGCCTGTCTCCCCCTTCCTCCACAACTGCTTCGCATCATTGCAATGCATTGTTCAACGGTATCTATCTATGCTGCCTGCTGACTCACTCACTCACCCTCACTACGCTCTTGTTGTTCTGCTCTTGCAGTTTTGTTTTTGTGCGGTTCTTCCGTTGCTTTCTAGTGCACTCAAAAGTAACGCCAGCAACAACAACAAGAACAAGCAGCTGTGACCTTCAAATGCACAAATTGACTCAACTGCTGCTGCTGCGGTTGCTGCTTGTTGTTGCTTTTGTTCTGCTTCTCCTTGTTCTTCTTGCTTATGACAGCGCTGCCACTCAGTTTTTGAACATTGTTGTTGGCAATGCAAAATGCTTTTTTTTTTGGTTGAATTTTGTGCAAGCTGCTCGTTTTCTTATTTCTTGCAATTTCTTTTGTTCGCTGGTCTTTCAACGTTTCTGTTTTGTGTCAGCTTCCCCAAAATGTGCAACATCAACATCAACAACAACAGCAACCACAACTGTAAATGTAATGTAATTTGGCAACAATTGCGCTTACAACTACAACAATAACAATAACAAAGTGAGTGTGGAAGGAATATGCACGTGGAATTGAGTTATCTTTGGTGTTGCTCGACTAGCAGATACTCTAGGAAACAAGTGTGCGTATTTCTGTATCTATAAAATGATGGTTGTTTTATCTATCGATAAGTTATCGAGCAAATGAAATTAACTTGTTCTGCGTATGGGGCACCTTAAGAAACGAAGATGTTTAATTTGAAAAATATAATTTGAAAAGTAACCAAACTACTTAAATCAATTTTACAATTTGTATAAAACTATAAACTAATGTATGTATTTTAAATTTATTTTACTTACAGGTAAGCCTGCCCCTGAATGTTCTTGAACTGTGAACTATTGATATATTTGGCAAGTGAACAATCTTAAAGCCTATTTAAGTAATGATTTATGAGCTCAAGCTTATAGAGCTTTTTTTTTAAGATTTGTCATCTGAATTTAAAGCAGCGTGATTACTTACTTACTAAAATATATTTAGCTAGTCAGAGGTCAAGTGATTATTTTATACTTATCTGAAATATATTTAGCTAGTCATAAATCAAGCGATTATTCCCTTCAAGGTGTGCTTTATTCAAATCTTAATATAAGTAAAATATACATACCATCCCAAGTTCAAATCTGAAATATATTTACCTACTCACAACTCATGTGATTATTTATTTCGAGCTGTACTTTATTCAAATCTACTTGTGGATTTCAATAATTTATGCTGACATTTAAAATTCTATTGTGTGTCATCTAATAAGCAGGGCTCTTTATTTTAAAGATATGCTATATAGGTATATACATTGTACAAAAAAATGCTTTGCACTGCAGAGAAACCGAAACACCCAAAAGATTGACATTAAGTTAAAAAAAATAAAACCCACGCGTTTATCCTTGGCATTTAAAGGTGCAGATGCTGCTCCTGTTTGGTGCTGTTTGTTGTTGTTTATTATTGTTGTTGTTACTGTTGTTGTGTGGCACGAAACCGCGTTTGTTGAATTATTTAAGAGACAAGTGCGCAACCCTTATTCCCTACCCACACCCCTCCTCGCCCACCCACAAACGATGCCAGGCAGTCGAGATAAAAGTGGCCGCAGTGTAGCTACTTTAAGGCGGCAGCTTGATTATGTCTTGAGTCACTCCACAAAAAAGAAATTAATTAATTTTTAAGCGTAATTAAATGCAAAGCAGCAGTTGGGCTCAAACACGGCACAAACACCGCGCTCTGTCTCTCTCTCTCTCACTCTCACTTACTCTCTCTCTCTCTCCCTCCTTCTTTCTGGTGGCTCTCTCGCTTTGTTGTTTGTTGTCCATGGGCGGGCAAGGCTATGATGATGGCACAAGGACACCAACGGCCATATAAGAAAAAAAAAGAGAAAATTAACCCTCCCCTCAAATAAAAGCAGCCCGAAAAGAATCCAATAAGCAAAAAATCCGAATATTAAATACACTTGCAGAGTAACATGTAAATTGGCATTATTTATCGAAAATTCAAATGATCAAGAATACTGAGAAAAAAATCATATTGAATTTTAGAATTTGGCAAATTTGATCTTTCTGATAACCATGATTTTTCTTTTCTTAATCAGGGTATAGTTTTCTAAAATTTAGAAAGAACATGTTTAAAATTTGGCACATTCTTAGGATAATCCCAATTTAAAGCTAGCCTACCTCATTTGTGGTATATATTTCTGAGTGCAGTTGATAAGAACTATCTTTTGGGCTTGCTATTCTTGCTGGTCAAGAATCGGCATCGAAGGCATCTACAAATTCAAATATGCTCTGCAATGGTACAAATAAATTGCAAAAAGGGATTTATTTATTTATTTTTTGACGCTGGCAATTAGAAGAAATATTGAAAAGTGCCCAAGAATTGTTATTCACTCGAGCGCTGTTAATGGCTGGAAAGGTCTTTAACTTTTTACGGTTTGTTTGCGTTTGGGTTTTTGTTTGGCCAAAAAAGGTTCGAAAAGGTTGCCCAAAAAGTCAAAGTTGAACACAAAGTTGACAATTTTCACGCAATCACTGCGTTTCTCTCTCGCTCGCTCTCTCTCTCTATCGCTCTCTCTTTGTCTGGCATTGAGTTCGGACTGCCCATCAACACGCAGGGCTCTGTTGCCCAATTCCAATACCAATACCAGTACCATTACCAATTTCCAACGTCAATTCTCAAAGCCCAAATGCCCAAATCCCAAATCAGCCAGCAACAAAAACAGGAATAAGTAAACATTTTCTAGTTGAAAGCATTCGACTGTGAGATACCCTGTTGCTTGACTACCAAACCATACCACAACGGAACTGAGAACCGATAAACAAAATTGGAACTAATTTATTACCCTTATCGGAACATTCACTCGTTAAGCAACGGAACAGGAGCCTTAAAAACCATTTTCAGTAATCGATATTATTGGTTTACAACAAGTGAATACCGAGAAAGTTATAGGAGCCAATTTATTATCCTTATGCGAATCGAAATAAGACTCTGTTTGACACACTGTTAACTATCTCGAATTTCTTTCTGGTAAAGATAAAAATCTTTGACGATTTTTGGGAGTCAATTGATAGTCTCAGCTTTCAATATCTTTTGAGATTTTAAAAGTATTATTAATTCACTAAATTGAATAGAGAGCTTTGATGACTTCTGTGATTTAATAGAAATTTTATCCCATCAATACCATTTCAGATTGTAATCAGTTGTGATTCTTATGAATTATTGTAGATTTTTTTCCTACAAAATGTATTAATTCTGCAAGTTAAGCATTGAATCTTTGTTCGGATAATGGAACCCATTATCCTAGCAATTAACTTAATTACTACATATATTATATATTTCTATCTTCAAAACCAACATGCCCTTTCCGCTCACTTTTGTTATATAGAGAGTATAATAAAGTTTCCTCTAATTCGCATACAAAAATGTTGTTTGTGTGGCTTTCATTTCGTTGGCGGCTTTTTTCGTTTGCCTTTCTGGTCAATTTCACTTTTATGCTTGGCAGTCGTCAGCTAAATGCTTTTACTTCGAGCCGAATATCTACACACTAACTACATAAATATATCAATATATACACTGTATAAGTTTATGTATTTATATATTTATATACTATATACTTATATATTTACAGTACGTTTTGTTTGTATATACATTCTAGACAATATTTACGCGTTGGTTATTTTTAGGCGCGTGTACACAAAAACAATTACGTCCACGTCGACGTCGACGTCGGCGTTGACGTTGCAGTCGCAGTTGGAGGCGCAGTCGACGCTGACGTTGAGGCTTTAATTGCGCGCCTGCTCATGAATATTCAGCACTGGATTTGGTTCCATTTCCACGTTAACGAAAGCCGCAACGATTTAGCCAAGATAACAATATTATTAAGGAGCAGCAGCAGACAAAATTCACGTTATAAGCTTATTACACACACAAGCAAGCACACATTCATACACACACACACACACACACACACACATACAGCAGCGTGTGTGGTTGTGTATCTTAAAGCTACAATGTTGGATATTGACTTAATGACTTTTGTTTAATTTTGGTTTCACTAAGGCAAATATAATTTGTTTACCCTTGTGCAGAACATTATACTTTTGTCATGAAGTTCGTCAGACAGTTAAGGACGGATATATATATATATATATATATATATATTATATATATATTTATTTGTGAATCGAACTTACTAAACATGTTTCTTATTATGCTCCGCCTGGTCTTATATTTTATAGTGAAGTTTAGATTAGACTGACTCCGTTCTGCAAGCGTATCTAAACTACGACTTGTCTTAGATAACCCAATTCACTTATTGTTATTTAATTATTGTTTATGTTGAGCTACGAGCCGTCATAAATTGATGAAAGCAATATCTCCCAAAATTTAGTGGTTTCCCAAAAGTTTGCCAAGTTTTCTCGGTAAATGCAAATTAAACTAAAATTTGCCACAACAAAACTTTTGTTAACTGAAACTTTATTTTAGACTAAACTTTATCTGAACGCTGCATTTTAGAAAATCAACTTTAAATAAAAAGTGCTTTAAGACTACAAAAAAAGCAGTTTCCAAAAGTTAAGAAGACTTGAGAGAAATATTTTCTACGAATCTAAAAATCAGAAATGCAAACCCTCATTTTTCGAATAATTCCTTTCCGAAATTCAGAAAATAGTAATGCAATTTTCTGTCGCTTCTTCAGAGTGTATGCAATAACTGATCCATCAGTTATTTGTTTGCTTTTGCTGCTGTGCTTCATTAACAGTAGCTGACCTAAAATGCAGGAAAATTGCCGCATTGCCAGCTTGCCACAATTCAGCCGCGCAACTCAATTAAATTTATGCCAATGTCATGCGCTGTGTGTTTTGTGTTTGTGTCTGGTGTGCTGTGTGTGTGTCTGTGTGTGTCTGTATGTGTGTGTGTGTGTGTGTGTCTGCGTGTGCTGTATGTCAATAGCTGTTTTAAGTTAATTAATCAAAGCCGAAGCAATTTTTGCAAGCGCTGCGGTCGCTTTGGCCAACTGCCCAATGCTCATTTAAATTTTGATGTGGCGGGGGGAGGAATTTGTAGGCGGGGCTAATGGAAGTCTCCCTGTGGTTCACGTGTTCGCGGTTTATGTGGGTCCCTTAGCTCGGCAAATGTTCAAAAGAACCAAGAAGATACAGCAAATGTTTGCCAGGTCATTTTAAGCACATTAAAATTGTGTAAAAGAGTTTAATGAAGCTGTGGAAAGGTAAATAACAGGCTGAAGAAAGCATCTACAAGCTTATAAAGTATATATATTCTTGATCAGCAACAAGAGCAGATTCGATTTAACCATGTGCAACTGTCTGTCCTTCTTCTGAGACTTTTAGAGCTGAAGTCTTAAGATTTGGAATATAAGTTCTTCAAGATGAAGTTCATTTCATTTTATCGATAACTGTGCCCACTTCCATTACCGATGGCAATAAAATGCGTTCATATCCATTTATAATATAGCCAGACACATTATTAATTGACTGCAAAAATTGCATCAAGATCTCATGAGAAACAAAGAATTTCCATAACGTATTTTAACATTGAACAAACTGATTTTGGTCATTTTTATATTTATATATCTATCTATATATATATATTTATTCATTTTTATATTTATATACTTATTTAATTATATATTTAGGTGCAGCGTATCTCCGAGTCGAGCTCTCTTTCTTTATTACAATATTCTAACTTGTTTTTTGGTGTGTACTTTGCAGTTTTACACAATGCTTTTGTTTGCGGAAAATCAAAAAAAAAAAGGAAAAGAAAAAGAAAAGGAAAAAAAGAAAGGAAAATTCGAACACGTTTCTGTGTAATTTAAGCGCAATTAGTTTTTCGGCACATTTGTAAACAATTTGCAGTTGGCCTTAAATATTTTTCGCCGCACATTGTTGTGCCACAAATTTGTTGATATTTTCTATTGCTGTTTTTGTTATTATTGGATTGCTTTTTCAAGGTAAAATTGATTTTTTGTTGTTAATTTCCACTATTGCAGTGTTCATTTGGCAAGCTACTTGCAACATTTGAATGCGTGTAGCAAAAGAAAATGCAACTGATTTTCTTGGATTTTCTGTGTTTCTGTTTCTGTTTTTTTTTTGTTTGGGGTCAAGTTGCAGGCTAGAAGAAGAAGATGGGAAGGAGAAAGAGAAAGGGAAGAAGAGGTCTGCTCAAAAAAGAAAAAAGTGTGGGTGACACACACGCGACACAATTGTGTCCTTGCAAGGACACACACAAAACGTCTTCGGCCTGCTGCTGCTTCTGCTGTGAAAATATTGATCCATTTTCTTGCTTATTTTTTTAAAAGCCTTCAAAGGGACTGATGGAGTGGGGCAGAGGCAGGGGAAGAGGGATTGCAGCCAACCCGGGCATGTCCTTTGCACACCAAAATTTATGAATTGCGCCTTTGCTTGTTTGTCTTCCACTGTGCGTGTGTGTGTGTGTGTGTGTGTGTGTGTGTTGGTGTGTGTACGTTTGTGTGTGTCCTGCTTGCGGCTGCGTCTTTGCAGCCAGAGTCGGGCACACGTTGCGTATACGCCGTGTTTTTATTGATTGCCTGCCAAACATTCACATTCAAAATTTGACTTTTTCCTTCATTTTTTTTTTTGCTTTTAGTTTCACATTAATATTGCGCATATCTTTTAACTGCCTATTTGCTGAAAGCATATGTAATCCATTTTTAAAATTCGTTAAGCTTTATTTGAAACTAGAGAGTTGCGAGTGCTCAACTGGGAGATACTCTCAAGCCAAGTCTTTATGTATTAGAAATCGAATACGTTTCAGACCCCCAAGTGAACCCATTGATAAATCCGATTATGTTGCTTGTATACGTGTCTTCTATGTTTGTATATACACAACTGGACAGCTTGTGACTTTTAAAAATAAAATGTATATATTTGTATATTAAAGTATGGCAAAATTGTCTTTAGAAAGCTTGCAGTCAAATTTGGCACGATTCTTTGTTAAAAGTGACAGTGGAATTGGTTAAGAAAACTTTATTTTATCTATTGATTTGGTTTGCAAAAGATATGATTCATGATAATAAAGGCTCAACTAACTAATTAAATAATATCAAATGGGCCAAGGATAGAAGACTTGTACATAAGCTCCAAGATAAAGGAAATGTATAATATATATAATAATACATAGTAATATAATATTAAATATAATATAATGAATAGTTTTGATTGCTGCTGTGTAATTTGATGATTTTCCTGCTTGCTTTTCAATCGATCTTCGTACAATTTGTACAGTTGCTTAATATTATGTCGAGAAATACACATCAGATTTGATTGTAACGACATATCTTTAAAAATGTGGACTTGGTATATGAGAACTTATAATTCAATATTAAGGTCTCTAGCTTTTATAGTCTCTAACATCTATTGATACTGATCAATAATATATATAACACGTCGAGTTATAGATGCTTCCTTCTGTCTGTTACATCCTTTCACACAACTTTATTAAAGCCATTTAATATTATAAATATAAAATCTGAGCAAATTCATGTAAAGATACCATTTTTATCCAGTTCATTTATTTATTTGCTGCACTTAATGTCAATTACCTCTCCGAATGACTCAACCACGAGTTGCCTGCTGGCTTAGGGCAAAGTCTTGGCCACAATTTGGTTGGCTCAACTTTTGCGCGACACGCACCAATAATAATAATAATAATGTTTAATTTGGATGTGCTGACAGACGCGCAATGCGGCGTATGCGCAATTTGAGTGGCTTTTGAGTGCTAAGCTTTAGTTCCACTTGAGCTGAGCAGCTAAATGTTTAATGAACTCGCCCTGCACGATGAGCCTTATCAATTTATTTTGGTTGTTTTTTTTAGGGTTGGCAGTAGGATAGGGGGCGGGGGAGGGTGTTAGAAAATGGCAGCAAGAGTTTCCGGCATCGACATCGAACGCAATTATACTAAATTTCCGAGCGGAAATGTTATGCGCACGTTGCTGTCGAATTTTTGAATGTCTGCCCAACCAGCCACGCACAAAATCAACACCTTATCCCCCAACACAATCGCTTCAATCCCTTCAATCCCTCCAATCGCCTCCCCTCAATACTCCCAGCTGGCTGGCAAAAGTTCAATTTCGTATTCAATTTGCCATTTCCACAAAAGTTGCTCCGAAAATTGCCAATGTCCAATAAAGAAAACAGCAGCAAGAACACTTTTTAGCAATGAAAGCTGAACGAATACTCTGTCTGATTGGTAAAGAGGTTCTTGTGCTATAAACCCAACCGTATTTTGCTTCCAGTAAAGTGAAAATGTTCTGATAAAGTCTGTGAATTGGCTTCATATTTTTTTGATTTCGTTTTGATAATTTATTAACTAATTGTATATATTTCTGTAAGTAGTTGTAAACAAACTTTGAAAAGCGGATCTGGTTCTGAATTTGAAAGGTAAAGTTAGGGTTCCGGTTTTGGTTCCGGTTATGCACACTGGAAAATATATATATATCAACATCCTGCCTGAAAGGTCACGAGTAATCTTTATGAAACATTCTTTTAATTAGAATATTAAAGTTAAACTGCAATTTTAATGTTTGGTAAATTTTATTAGGGTTCATTGTTTGGTTCTCTGCTTTCAAATCTATAATATATTAACATACTATATATAGCAATATCCTGACTGAAAGATCATCAGTTATCCTTAAGGGATATTTTCCTTAACTAGAAAATATTCCAATCAAGTTTCCAGCCTATATACAAGTTTCTTAATGGAAACAGCTTATCAAAAGCAGCGAGTTCGAGCAGCCAGGTATTCAAACAATTTGAATGTTGTACGAATACGTATGAGTACTCAATACTCATACCCCATTCGCATTCCCCTCCCCTCCCCTCCTTCCACTCCGTCTGCATGGATGTTTGAGCCTTTATCGCTCGACGACTTTGACTTTGGTGCCGGGGCTTGTTTCGTGTGAGTGCTGTGAGTGTGTCATATACAGTTAAACGATAACAAACACACACAAACACACCTACACACACTAATACACAGCCACACACACAGTCACGCCTGGCGTGCAACGACAAATGTGCGACGTGTCGAGCATAAGTAATGTTTATTTCATTTTATTTTCGCTCATGTTAAACAAGCCAAAAAGAGAAAAGAGAAAAAAGCTAAAAGTGGAAAGCGCCGCCAGGCGCATCACAGTTTACTCGTGAAAATTGCCAAAAAATTGCACATTGAACAGTGGAGCCAATATAGCAGTTATAAAAAATTCAAAATAGTTATAAAAATATATAGAAAAAGGTTTGCATTTGATGGGCGTTGTGATTGTAGTTTCCACAAACTAAGCTGCCGCAGGGCCGGGTAACTTTTTATTCAGTATCAAAATTCAATAGAAAATATAATTTTTCGAGTTGCAACTTTAAATTTATTAAACAGTTTAGTTTTAGCCAATTAATGGAAGTTTATTTGATTGGAAATAGGTGAGAAATATTTTAGCTGTTGAATTCTTTTCATAAGAAAAAGAAGAAAGCATCTCTGATACCAAATCAGGTATATATATTACATGAAGAATACGCAACGAGTTTTAAGGACACTGTGCACAAATAGCAGCTCTGCCCTTTAACTGTCAATGTTATTTTCATGTTGTTCTCTGTTGTTTGTTGCCGATATTATTGAACTGTTTTCAATTTAACAAAATTGACACCGAAGACATCCTCGAAATCGAGTTGCGATAAGGCGCCAGAAGAGAATGAACCAAATTATGGCTGAGTAATTTCGTTTCGCGCTTTTGGCCGAAGAGAAGAAGACCGGATATATATGCGGATATATGCATGCATGTGATTGCCGAAATCGATAACCAAAATATATATATAAATATTTGCCTTATTTATGGGGCCTTTAAGTGAAAGACAGACGCAGTTGATGTTGCCTGAATAATTACGAGCTTAAAATGCAGCTGGCATTTGTATAGCAATTTTAATAGTCCGCAGCAGAGAAAATAAAAATTTCAATGAAACAAAAGGCAGAAAATACACACAAACACACACACGCTGAG
This sequence comes from Drosophila glabriapex, assembly GCA_035042305.1. Classification (NCBI taxonomy): domain Eukaryota; kingdom Metazoa; phylum Arthropoda; class Insecta; order Diptera; family Drosophilidae; genus Drosophila; species Drosophila glabriapex. Next base: position 13,132,691 of record JAWNLN010000008.1, read on the forward strand.
AGGTGAAGCTATTTTCATATGCGAAGGTACATCACTCATACGCCACGTGCAGCAGCTTCTGCCTACTGTCTGCTTAAAGAACTCGACGGCCCCAGACATTTTTTTAATTAAAATATGTTAATGTTGCTACGACTTAATGCATAAATATATATATATGTATATATATATATATATATATGTGAATGTATATGCATACGGATATACATATATATTATTTACATTTATTTGTGTATGCTTATTGCCGACTTTTACAGAACTCCAGCCCGAAGTCGACCTCGCTTTTATTTGCTGCCCAAAAGCTGCTTAAATGGCAACAAAGTTTTCCATTTGACATATTTTTCATTTTTCTGGCATTGTTAAGGTCGTTTGGCAGCAGCAACAGGCGAATTTGACAGACACACACAACAGCCACAACAATGGCAACAACAACAACAACAGCAAGAGCAAAAATAGCAGCATCTGGGTTCAATTTAAATAATGACTGACGCAGTTAATGTAAAACTCTTATTGCAAGCAATAAAGAAATTTAAATTTAGTTTACTTTTAAATAATATTTAAATCATGTACAACAAGAAGCAACGATTTATAGTATATCTATTAACTAATTGAACAGTGACAAGAAATCTTTAAAATATTTAATTTGTAGCTGCAAATGTTTAACTAGATGAGGTCCTCGATAGGTAAAGCATAATTGTTGATAGTTTAAGATAATTTACGAGTTTTAAATAAACCATTTAAATATAGTTTACAGCACATATAGTTTACATAGTAGTTAGTGTTTCTAAGTTGTGCTCGTGCTTAGAAGTTGGCATAATTATGCTCTGATATCAAAGGCAGCAGGTCGATGCAAAGTCTGTCCCTCTGTCCGCATAAGAGCAACTTATTTCAACAACCTTGAAATTCGAAAACTATTTACGTTCAAGTGCAAATCGATACAACGAACAGATGTAGTTCCCTTATTGGAAGCTCTCTTTGGAAGCATGTTTACTGTTAACTGTCGGCTAATATTGGCTAAGCGTTAAATCGTGAGCACCTATAGAAACCATAGTATCCGACTATATTTGCTGGAATTTGTGTAGAAAAGTATCTTTAACAACTGTTAGCTTTATTCGATATGTGTTCTAGTTGCACGTAGCACCTATCTGCAATCCATGCTCACTTTCGCTACTTATCATCCCATATTATGTGCTATTTTTAGCTTACTGCTGTCTCACACCAAATGTAGTGAATAATGCGAAATGGGAGTGTAAAAATCTAAGAGCATTATAAGCGAAAGTTGTAAAACTCAAGCTAAAGACTGCCGTGGGACTCGTGACTCTGAACTCCTCGCTGAAGTCAGTTTACGAGTGTATAGTAGCATAACACACACACACACACACACACACACACACACTGCACACACATACTGCACACACATACTGCACCCACACACACTGCACACACACAGACTGCACGCAGACAATCCCAATGATTTGCCAGATCACGCTCCATTTGTTGTTAGCTCCCAAAAGTATGCAATGAAAAATTGCAGCGAAAATTGTTACACAAGGCAAGCAGCGAGCGGAAAGACAAGCAGAAGAAGAAGCATGGGTGGATGGAGGGGGGGGGGGGTTCGGGGGGTAGCCATGTGCAATCGAACGTAAAAGCCACACACACAGACACACTCACCTCCTCAGACATTGTGTGCGTGTTTGTGTGCGCAGCAAATCAAATTAAATTATTTTATAGCCACGTAAACATCAAAATAGTTGCCTTCGATTTTTTACTAGCAACACTAAAATATAAATCATATGAGTATATATATATATCGAGAAATGGCAGCACATGAAATTTAAAATGCTGAGCAAACTAAATAAAGTGCACACACACACACACACACACACATATAGCTATATATGTATATGATATATTTGTTTACATATATTTGTGTGCAGCACTGTAAAGCGCTGAGAATATATCGCCAGCAGCTGCATTTTCGTTGTGTGCTTTAAATTGCAGCCAAATCACAACGCAGCTTTAAATTGATTTCGTTGTTTGCCTTTGACTTTAGTATTTGATCAACTAAGTTTTTAACGAGCTGTAATTTTAACATAACAATTAAGATTGATTATCCTAGGCACCTTATCGAAGTTTATATACGCTGTTAAAATTGTCAAAATTACTGACTTGCCAATATTTTAAAAACCAACTGATTTTTACTAACGGAAAATATAAAATATTGTGATCCGTTGATGATGATTGTGATTGTGAGGAGCGTAATAATATTAAAAAAGTTTAGTTAAAATTACCTTGTACTAAAGAACTTTAACATTAGGTTAGGTTAGGTTTTTGTTGCTCGTATTATTATTAAACAAAGATTTTAGATAGTTAGTGAATTCGTATTTGAACCCAAGACACTTGTTTCTGAATGAACGAAACTTTTTAGAAATTCATTCGTTACAAATAGAAAATATGTCTAAATAAATTTTAAAACAAATACCATATTTTTGGACTTATCTGTTTAGGGCAGTCTATTCTAATTTGTGATAATTTTATAATCTTATATCCAAAATTTTTTCTAAAACAAGAAATACTTTTTCAAATTCAGGGCAATTTTTTTTTTTGGTTGTAGTCATGCCAATCGAGAATATATATGCCTGATTGGATCGTCTAAATGCTCTACAGTTCGTAACAAACTGTACAAAAAAAACAATAATACCCTTCCCAAGAGCATAGTGCATAAAAATCGACCAATTCAAATATTTTTAGTTGCATAAATGCTCGCCTCATTTGCTGCTCAACAGCAGCCTGCCAGCCTATAAGTTTCAATGTATATGTGTGAGACTGTTGGGTGTCTGTGTGTGTTTGTCCAATACATGCAACAATTACACACTCATGGCCACAGCAGCTGCATTCTGCTGTATGAGCATATTTCGATTTCAATTCGAAACTCGGCTCGCTTTGCCAAAGTGTCAAAGGTTGTTTTCGACGGTTTATTCGAAGGACGCGTTCACAAATGCGTTTATCCGAAAACGGGAAATGTGGCCAAATGGCAGCAGCTAAAGTAAAAAACAACGCTGCTGCTGCTGCCAAGGTTACTCAAATGGCAAACAGGCAACGCAGCTAAACTGCGCAACAGGACAATGTGCCACACAAAGTGGCAAATATTGTGTGGCTGGCATTAAATGTCTATTCGCTCTTTTGACTTAATGATGCTTGTCATTATCAGCAAAGGAGAGTAGAGGAGAGGAGGGGAGAGGAGAGGAGAGGAGAGGAGAGTGAGAGGTAGCGGTCTGTCTTATCAGCCAAGCGCGACATTGAGCACAACATTCATTAAATCACGAGACCAGATTACGTATACGCCCCGCTCCCCTCTCTCAAGTGTTTTGTGTATGTTTTGTGTTTTTTCCCGCTTTTGTGGCACGCCCCTTCGTAAGGCGCACCGCCCTCTTTTAAGTGATACAAATATGTCGTGGCGTAACCTTCACAGTTCTTGTTGCTGCCACGCCCACAATTTTACGCTTTGGGGGGAGGCTGGCGTTCTGTGCACTTAAATCTGTTCTTGTTTTCAAGCACGCACAGCGCTCAGTTTTAAGACACGGCTTCGGCTCGTCTTAAGTGACTGTTACTTGGCACGACATCAACTTTGCGTCACCGCTCCCCCCAGTCACCTCCTCTGCCCCGAGGGCGATCCCTCGTCAGTCGTCATTTCAGACACTGTAAACAAATTCGTGTATTCATTTCAGTATTTACTTTAGTAATCAGTGTTTAGGTCAGTCTCTTTCTCTTTTTTTCTCTGTGTCTCTCTCTCTTTCTCTTCGACTTTATGTTCTCTGTCTATCTGTGGCTCTCGCTTCTTTTTTCTATATTTTTCTATCTCCCTCTATCTCTCGCACATTCTCTGTATCTTTCTCTGTCTCACTTCCTCTTTCTCCACTTTTCTCACTCCCTCTTTCCCCATTTCTTTCGCTCTACCTCCATCTCTTCTCTATCTCTGTTCCCATGTCCATCTCAAATCTATCTCTCTTCTCCTCGATTTTTCTCGCTTTTTCTATAATTATTTACAGTGTATTCACCCCTCATCTCTACCCCGCCCCCCTCGGCATTCTGTCATATTATAACTTGTTGCTTGTTGCTAAACTTTGCTCTCAATGAATTTTGTAGTTTTGCTTTCGCCTTCGACATCAACTTTTCGCCTGCTTCTTTCGTCCTTGTGCTAAAACTGTCCTCTGGCTTCCTTTTGCTGTCCCCACTATACCCCCCCTCTATCCCTGCTGACAATGTCCTGGCTTTGGCCATGCCAAAACTAATATTGTGTGCATTTTGAAGGAGCCCAAGTTGTCCTTTTAAATATTTAACAAGCACAATTATTGGGATGGCTATCCGAGTAAGTTGGTATTCATTTGTGCAACATCTAATACATATATTTTATGGATCAAATATTCCCCTCGCTTCTCCCCCAAAGAGGAAAACTTTTACTTGTAGTTGATTTTGTCAATTTAAGTTTAACTTGCCATGTCTAAGCTATTTATTATTTGGCATTGGTTTAACTTTTAATAATATCAATTGTTATTGTTATCAATATTTTATTTGCTTTAATTTTCTTGCATATTTACTTTTTTGACAACACAATTTCTATCATTAAAATAAATCTGGCAAGTCGAAAGAGACAATTAAATTGATTTTGAAATGCCTTTTCTTTCAATGCTTTTCCTTCATTTTCATTTTCCTAATAACAGATTATCTTTGCCTGACTGAATCTATTATAAGACACGCCGAGAGTTTATAAACAACTCATATTTATTAATACCCATTATTTTCTATAGCAGGCATCATTCAATGCTCAACTTTATGTATATTTTTGTATACCCATATATATATATATATTTATACATATATGGCAATATGAGTAATGATTGCAATTGTTCAACAAAATTTCCCATCAAAGATAATTTACGAGCGTTTTGCACAACAAAAACGAATAAACACATTTTCTAGACACCTTTGCAGGTACTTATGGGCCACACACACCTTCAAATAGACACACACACACCTATACCCGGAAAATATACAAATTTGAATGATGTGTAAACAGCTATTAGATAAATTTGCATACATAGATTATACAAGTATCTGTACAATATTTATACAAGTGTGTTTTCTATTAGATTTGCGGAGAGTGTTTTATGTTATTTTGCTATGGATTGAGTAACACTTTGAGGCATCATAACTAAGGCCAGCTATATTTAAGTGCCTGTTATTTGAAATAGCAATAATTTGTAACTAATTCAAACTCCAGTTACTCAGACAGACACTTGATAGATGATAATTTTTGATTTAGATTTAGTTCCACTTTAATAAAACATTTATTTAGTTTTACTAAGAAATAAGAAGCAAAAATAGTTGACTTTAAAACTAGATATAGAAAAATTTAGAAATGAGTATATAGTTTATTCAATTAGTGAATATTTAATAGTCTGCAGTAGCTCTTAGCCCCCCTGGACAGGGTAGCTTTGATTATTCTTGGTCTCAGAGTATTCATTATTCTAGCGTACTCCGAGTTATTCAAAACTAGCCGCTTTAAGTACAGGAGCTAAGGAAGTAAACTCAGTAAGAAGGACAGACAGGGAATGACACAATTTTTAGGTGGCTTTAGGTTGATCATCCATCAGGATACCTGTTAGATAAGATAATCATTAACACATTTCCGGACTTAGCTGCCAAGCTAGTTCTCTTTTCTGGTTACAATACTATCTAAATTCTTGTCAGTACTCTGCTTGACTAACACTTGTCTAATTTTGTTGTATACTATGTCTTTCTGTCTGACTAAAATGCCACGATTTAGTTGATTTAGCCAAGCCCGTCTCAGAGACTATGGACCTAAAGACTTCAAATTTGAGACTAATATCCCATGTATCATAGATAGGTCAAGTAGATAACTAACTCTTAGTCTTAGCTATTATATTTGTTATATGTAATATAGTATATAGTTTAATCATAGCCTTAGCACCTTTTATTTTATGAATTATAAATAAATATCTTTAATATTTGCGTAATCCTTTATTTATTGATAATTATTTATTCAGTTTATTCAGCTTATTTTTTTATATTATATGTTTGACTGTATGTAATTTGATCTGTTATTTTTGTTCGTGTGATTTATTTCTTTTCGTAACTGCTGTTGGCCAATTTAAAGAACATAGTTATTAAGAGCGTGTTTTTTTTCAAATTGCTTGTCACACCAACTACAGCTAACCCTCATGCACACCCCCAATTCACCTCTGACCTCTCGACATTGTGACCAACTGTCGCCATCAATTTTCAGAGCGCTTCGTCAATCATAATCACAATCCCAATTCGAATCCGAATCAGAATCAGAATTGTGTGCTGCGCCGTAACCTCAAACACGATACGTATTTGTGCCTGCCACCGCTCCCTACCCTACCCTAACTCTGCCCCTGCCCCTTCCCCCCACAAATGCCTCAATGTAGGCAACATTGTAGGCGTTGTGATTGTATTTTTGGTGGGTCAACTTTTGCCATTGAATTTGGGTTTTTTTTTGGGTTTTTTTTTGTTGGCAGCCAATTTTTTATAACTGCTGCTGTTGGTGTTGCTGTTGCTGTGTTGGGTTGCCTGCCAGCCAATTAATGATATTAATTTGCTGCAACTATTGATTTTCTGTTTATGTGTAAGCCTAGCAACTAAAAGCAAACATAATAATAATAATGACAATATTACTAATTTATGGCAAAATCAACACGAAATTATGCTGTACGACAATTGGACCAGCTGATAACAACAATAAAAACAACAAAACCAATAAAAAATAAAACAATTTTGTCAGTCGCGCTTAAAAAATCTAATTATCTGCATCAATGGCGAAATTTAATTAAATAAGTTTTGTGCAAACTGGCGTCGTTGTTGTCACTTGCTGTCGATGTTGCAAACTTAATTAAAAAGGAAACTCATGCCACACATACACACACATGCTCACACAACACGCACACATATACAATACATATACATAAATGATTTGCTTTTGCTATCCTTCGGTTGTAGTTATGTCATGCTTTCATATGTCAGCAACTTGCGGAAAACTTCTTGGCGAATATTTGTGGCAAATTAGTTGTGTGATATTGCCAAAAGTTCTAAAAGTCGCACAAGCTTATTCAAATAACGTATACATAATATAAATAAATAACGAATAAATCTAGTTAATATTAAAAGAAGAGACTCTTTTACGTTGAACCTATAAAATAGAGGAATCAGGGTATAATGAAGCTGTGCGATAATATGTAACAAGCTGAAGGAAGCATAGAGCAGACATGTCTGTCTGTCTGTCGGATCCGAGAGCCTATAAGAGATAGAAATTAGATTAAACAATTTACTATCAGCAAGCAACATATCTTTAATACCTGGGTTCAAAATGATCTCCTAGTTTAACTGTCCCAAAGAGAGCGCTCTAATTTATTTTACCCAAAATCCAATGATCTTAAATATTTTTTAAACGCACAACTGAAAAGCTTTGTTGCTGCTGCTCGCAAAAAAAATTAATTTAACTTTTTTTGATAGACAATGAAAAAGTTTTTTGTTTTTCCTTTGTAAGAAGACTTTATTATCAAAAAATATGCTAGCCTCGGAAACCTCTTTGTCATCGAGCCAATTACGAATTTTATCTGTTTAAAGATTGTCTTAACTTCTGCTTCTTTTAATATGCATATATAAACGAAGACTTGCAACACCGACAGCTTTGCTGTCTGTGTCTGAATCTGTCTCTGTTTCCGAAGCTACTTGTGTTTGTCTTAAGCGAATTAAGTGCAACTTATGTGAGAGAGATGCACTGAGTAAGAGGAGTGGCAACTTAAGACAACAAAACGCTGCAAAGAGAGAACTACTTAAATACAGTTTGCCCAAAGGCGGTAGAAGTTTTTCACTCGAATGCCATTGAGGAAAAGCAAAGCGTCTAAAAGAGTACTCTTAACTTTGAGATTTCATATGAGCTTTGTGGGTTTTCTTTCACACCCATAAACCATTGACTATGGTTACAAACAGTAACGTGAAGTTGTGCAAAAGTAGGTGGCAGGCAGGAGAAGGTATTTACAGTCACATAAAGTATTTTTATATATTTCTTACAATTTGTTCATCAACATCGATGGCCGAGTCAATTTAGTTATGTCCGTCTGTCTATAAAAGCTGGAGACTTTAAATTCGTGTTTACCATACGCAGATCTAATTAATTTAATTTTATCGATAACTTTCCTCGCTTACACATACCGATACAACTCAATTATTGGTACCAATAAAAGCCACGTTTTTTTAAAGATATAAGTCCTGTTTTCAGATCGAAAAAAGATCGTAGAGATGAGAAAATTGGTTAATTCATTTTTGCTTTTAGCGGATCTCTTTGTTCATAGGTTCCACAAGCGAAATATATTGCAATTTCGAGAGCGAGAGTTTTTTTCGATCTGTAAATAGGGAATATGCTTTATGCTCGGCTATTTATACACCTTGACATAATATCAATCATATGTTAAAAAATTGGCAAGATCGATTAAGAAACAGTAAAGATTCATTTATATTATTATTCATATTTACCACTATATCTTTCTGGTTCTGGGTATCTTTTCGACGAGCTCTCTCGACTGGAACATTCTTACTTGCTTTTATCTTTTTGTGATTTTGTCAAAGCTAAACTTTTGTTTTCACTTGCATTCAATGAACGCAAGCTGTGTGCTTCTATTTGAATTTGTGTTTAAGTATTATTAAGTACACACACACACACACACACACACACACTGATACTTAACTAACTAAAAGTAAAGACCTTCTGGCAGGCACAAGTAACACACACTTGCATCCCAAGCTGGGGGAGAAAAGTTATTTGTGGCTAAATAGAAAAAAAAGGAATATATAAAAACTATTTTGCCTCTCGATTCGCCTCTCACATTTTTATTTCAGTTTCACCAAACTATTTCCTGCTCGAATTTCAAATGTGCAACTGTTGAGTATTTATTACAGTGTGTGTGTGTGTGTGTGTGTGTGTGTGTGTGCGTGTAAGTAGGGGGTCTTATTAATGTGCTTGTGTGTGTGTGGCTCCCTGGGGTCTTTACGCCTGGATTCAATTACATATTAGGTTATTGAAGCGTGTTTTGCTAAGTTGGCAGCTAAAACCAATCAGATAACGGCTATAAATGCCAGTTTCTTGTTAGCAACTTTATTCGCTTGATGCGATTAACAATTATTTGCCTATTATACTTCAACTAGCTCGACTAGCTCTCTGCAAGTGTAACAATGACTGCTAAATTATCGATATATATTATTATACTCATCACTTTTGACTATCAATTGTATTTAGATTCACTTGCTAAGTTATCGATTTTTACTTTCAAGAGTATTTCCATCAAGATATCGATTATTCAATAAACAGCTATGTCATTGCTCTCAAATACAACTCGAGTATATGAAATCAATCATAGATGGATTATGATAGACGTCACTCCATAAAATTGTCACATTATTTGTAAAAGTTTCTCGGTGACGCCCGAGTTTTATCTAATCTAATATTAATATCCTACACATACACCTAACACGCGTCCGTCCTTCTCGACTACGTGTACACTACTAAATTTAGACTGGCCGACAACAATAAACAATCAACAGCAAACAACAAACCAGCAACTACAACAAATATTCTAACAGATAAACTGAACACAGCAAAAAAGAAGCCAGAGCAGAGCAGACTGTGAAAATAAACAGAATACAGAAATGCGAATTATTTTGTATCATTATTTTTAGGCACGCGAGCAGAAAAAACAAGTTTAATGGGAAAATCATTGAATTAAGCTGTATTCAAGGTTTTTTTTTATTTTAATTTCATAAAGTTGAGTTCTTGAAAGTCGAATCTATTTGAAGAAAAAGTCAAAATAAAATGTTATTCATTTTAAGAATTGGTTTAGTTTATTCATTAAGTCTGGCAATAATATTTATTTTTTAAATATTTTTTTTTATTATTATTTTGCATAAATCTAACAGTATTCTTAATCAATCTAGAAGACCTTGAATTGAATTCATAATCAATCAGCTTAGTTTTGTCAGAATAAGGTAAGGGAAACCGAGAAAACTTATTGAAAAACTTAAGAGAAAAACGCAGAATACTTAAAAAATAAAGAAAGAAAACTATGCAGAAGATAAAACTTAATGCGATGTTAGTCTTAACGCGATTTGTCAATTAACTGACAGAAAGTCAAAGTGAAAATCACTTAAGGTATTTAATTACAAAGTGTAAAACAAGATTGTACCGTTAAAACGGCAAATGCGAAACAAACACGAATACGAATACGAATACAAATGCGAAAAGGAATACAAAGCAACTGGCAAAGCGAAATAAAATCAGATTGCGAAACAAAATGAAAGAAAAGTCGACGCCAGCTGCGCATATGGAGAGGAGACTGGGGGTAAATGCGAAGTTAAGGGGGAGGGTGGCTTATGGAAATAGCATGGAACAAGTGCAGCCACTGACAGCAGCAACAACAACAACAGGTGGCAGAAGCAGACAACGCACAGTGATTCATTGCTGCTATTTCTAATACACACACAGAAACACACAGGTTTATCTCCATACAACACAAGAGCAGAGAACCTTTATTAATTTTTAGATATAAATAAATGTTGAAGACCTGGCAAATTTTTATTATGAAATATAGTTCAAGTGTTTTTGTTTTTATTTAACTTCTGTGAGCCTAATCTCAATAGTATTTTTATATTAATAAATCAAGTAAAAGCACTAGCTGAATCATTTTAATTACGGATTGGACTTATCAAATATTAAAATAAATATCACTGTTATTCTAACGCTGCATGTTGAAGTACAGCTTCAAACTGATTTTATTGCTTAAAATACTAGACTTATAAAGCTAATAATAGTGTTCACATATTATCTACAGCAGATGATCAATTCTAATCCCTACAAAGTATCATTTACTTATTCACAATAACCGATTTTCCATCTAGCAGCCATTTTGTTTGCGATTTGTACTCTAATTTCAGTTAATAATCTTAATTGCAGTTATGGCACATTTTATTGCTAATTGTACTGTTACTACTATTTTGGCCGTGACTGTTAGTTTTAGTGTTACTGCTACATTTAATGATATCTGAACCACTGTGCAGTTGATGACCTTTCGTTATTGCGAAGTGGTTAAAGTAACGGTCGCTAGATGGCGCGCCTGCTGACATTTTGCAGTTTCAAATTATTCCGCCAAGCGTTGTTTGTTTTTGCCACAAAGTGCTTTCTCTGTGTGTGTGTTGTGTCTGTGTGTGTTTGTTGTGTGTGTGTGTGTGTTGTGTGTGTGCTGTAGTCTCTGCAGTTGGCTTTAGAATAAATATTAAGTATGCTCACTCACCGCACGTATTTATGCAAATAATTGTTTTTGGCGAGTCACGAGTCGCGCGTTGCAAGCGGCGGAAACTGAGCCAAACTGAAAGCTGTTGCTGCAATTTTAATCTTGCTGCAACAGCAGCTGCCCAAGCAAGACAAACAGTGTGGTTTGCAGAGGTGGCCGAGGGGGAAGAGGGAACACTGTGAGACAGGCTGGCAGGCAGGAAACCAGCAGCAGTTGTTAACTCTGATTTAATGGCAATGGCGCAATAGCCTAACTGTTAGCTACCTGCACTGAACTGCTCGACTGCCCAGCACTGGCAGATACAAGTACACTGCGCGAAAAACAGCATAAGTAATACTTATTTAAATAAATACATTTTAGAGTTTGATAAGCGCAAAGTATTTCATAGTCTAAATAGGTTACAAGAAGGAAGGAAACTCTCAATTTCATACAACTTTTTTTATATTTCGGGTTTAACATAAGTATTTTTTTACTTTAAGTCATTCGTTTTATTTTAGAGAACATTTATAACAAAAATACGATGCTTGAATAAAAAGCTTAGTTTTAAGAATTTTATACTTCTTTCAAGAAATATCTTTTCCACATTCTGCACTTCAAATAATGCTGAATGAAAAGTGTTTATTTTTTATATATATTTTAAGCTTTTTATACTTCTTGAAAAAATCCATGCCAAATCGTGCAGCACATTTTAACTAATTTAACTTTAACTATATGTTTTTTCTTGTGTGCGGACTGTTCGCATTACTCCACCATCCAACACTCTGCTCCTTCCTCTGTGCTTCTGTGTTCTCCTTGGTCCTGCTGCTGCTGCTGCTGCTGCTGCCGTCGATGTGCTCAACGGAAGTGGCAACGTGCTGCGTTTGCGGCTGTTGCAATACCCGATTACCCGGTCCCGGCTACGTCTACGTGCCTCCGGTTGGCTTTTTAATAGGTTAATGGTAGCACAGATGCTGCCCAGCCAGCTCCTAGCTACCAGCTACTAACTCCCAGCTCCTTATAGCTCCTAGCTGCAGCATGCAATATGTTTCCTCTTAGACCCCCTGCTCCTCCTCGCTCCTCCCTCCTGCCTCGCCCAGCCGTTGGCATTATGATAAATACACATTTGGGCTGCTGCTCGGTGTGCTGAGGCGAATGGACTTTTAAATTACTTGGCCAGCTGAGAGTTTAAGATATGACTCCCTCTCTCTCCGTCTCTTTCTCTCTCACTTTCACTCCATCTCTCTCTCTCTCTCTGTTAGAATGGACCCAGTTTGCTGTTAAGTGTTCTGGTTTCTGGCCTTTGGCTATTGAATCAAGGCAAAAACATTTCCGACAGCAAATTTTGGTCAATTTGGACCAACAAAGTTTCTTAAACGAGTCATTTACATGAAATGTGCTCTGGACATAAAAACCTGACCAGCCTTAACTCAACTAATTGTAGGAAATGCGTATTAGACAAGTAAATTCCCTATTTCATAATATACTCTAAATTTATAGCTATACACGTAAAACATATTAAATATTATAACAAGGATTCAAACAGGACTCAAGTGAGTTCTGTTGGGCATTTTCACTCCGTAACCCAACATTTCTAATTTATATGTTTTGAAGTGATTTTCCACAAAAAATATCTAACTTTAAAGAGTACATAATGTATATAAAATAAAAAATGTAATTCAAATTTGGTTCTTAAGGTACTAAAGACAATTAGACAATTTAATAAACATTGAAAACTGTAGCTTCCATAATGGATTTTAAAAATATTGTAATTAAATATATCTGAACCCATGTTAAATATAAGTTAAAAGGGACTTTAATTGTTTTCATGATGGAAGAGTTTAAACAAAAATAGAGAAAGACAGAAAGAGTTAGGAGAGGTAAAGAAACTTATTTTTTGTTGCATTCTGTCAGCTGCAATCAGTTGAAGAAACCGTTTGCCAGCGCCTGGAGTTGTTTAGTGGGTAAGCAAAAAACTACATGAAATATGTGTGGCAAGCAGGCGGACAATGTGCAATCTGTGCCAGGCACATGTCAGCCACACTCTGCTTGCCACACACACAGCAAGACAAAGGCGAGATGTCAGCAGCAGTTGTAGCAACAGCAGCAGCAACAATAACAGCAACAATGAAAACGACAGCAGCAAGAAAAACTATAATGACAGCCTTTAGACAAAAGGCGTTGGATTGTGCCGGAGTGTTACGGGAAGGTTGGGCGTTAAGTGTGGGCGTGGCAGCTGCGAGTGTTGACTGTGGGCGTGGCAGCAACAGCAACAGCAACAGCAGCAGCACAAAACTTTAATGGTGTCAGTAATTGTTAACTCAAGCGACGTTTATTTCCTGCTTGGCTGTCTTGCAACAAAAATAACAACAACAACAACAGAAGCATTGCATACTTTGTGGCGCTTTTATTATACAATACTGTCGATGTCGATCTTTGCTTGGCACTTTTACGCCACCGTTAAGCATATATATAAAAACAAAAGTCAAGCATTATATATATATATATATGTATATTGTTTTGTTATTGCTGCAAGTAAATTACGTATACGCCATGTGGCTTGTGGCAGCACATTCATTTTTAGTGGGTAAATTAACTGTCGCTCGCATCCCATTTAATTAACCCTCAACACACACATTAAATTGCGCACATTTGTCAGTTTCGTGTCAAAAATGTGAACTGACCAAAAAATAAAGAAATTAAATAAATAAAACGGGAATTCTTGGTATGCTGGCTGGCAGCCAGAACAACAACAAAAACAACAAAAACAACAAAAGCAACAGCAACAAGGCTAACAAAGTCGTTATAAATTTGTCTAGACGCCTTTGTCTAGCAGGATGACTGGACAGGCCAGTGGATCCCGGCGACATGCCTTGACTGACATTATTGTCCCCCATTCAAGCCAATTCCCAGCAATTCCAATTCGGGGCACACATTTTTTTTCTTCTTTTTTTTGGTTGGTGTCCAGCCGCCGGGTAGCCCAATTTGTCTGTCTGCCAAGCAGCGCATAAAAATTGTTTTAAATTAGTTCGTAATTTGATTTCTTTTCTCTCACATGCTTTGACAGTTTCGGTCGGTTTATTGGCCCTATCCATGTATATATATATAGAACTTAGTAGGCTTTTCTTTATGTCCTTAAAAGTTAATATATATTCACCAGCTGAATTTATAGACCATTAGGCTTATTTTATGGCTGTTTGGCTTTGTATTCCAAATTAACTACGTACATTAGGATACTAAATTCAGGACTCTCCTCTCTGAAATCTTGAATCTGCTTTAAAATTGTACCCAAAATAATAATGTATTTTGAAAATATTTTACACACATTGTTTGCCTTTTTAATATAAAGAGTTGACTGAATTTCTTCTGATGCCTGATGGCTATGCCAGAAATTCAATTAGACTTACTTTGCCTGTTAGCCAAAAGCAAACACCATCAAAAAAGAGAGCCTTAATGCCAAATATTTTGAAAAACAGTTTGCGCATAGACAATGCAAGCAAAGACAAAAGATTTGCACATCATCGATTTAAGAGCTTTTATTTCAATGTAATAAATTTGAAGCCACAACGGAAAACTGATGGAAAATATTGTTTAAATTTGGTATGCAAATGAAAATCCAGTTATTAAGGTCAGCCACGTGTAACTAATACAAGAAGCAAAACTGCCACTTAATCCGATTAGTTAATGCAGGATAATTCATCCATTATTTTTGCTAAAGTTGTTTGATTTTGCTTGCAAATTGAACTCATTGCGCAAAGAAATATTTGCTTGTTTGTACTTTTTTGTATATATCCCGATGCCATTGATAATGGGTATATTTGAATTGAGGAAGAATATATTCCAATTAATGTATAATTTACCCAGATCAGATTATTGATCAACCGTACAGATTTTGTTAGACAAAACGTATTCTCATGTTGAATAAAATACTAAACTCTTTATTTAGCAGCTATGTTTAGGGTATCGTCTAATCGGGTTGTCTCATTTAGAGAGCATTCCAACTTGCTTCGTGTATCTATCTTTTTATAAACATATATTTTATACATGATTTATTGAGTCGCCGACGAGAACGATATGTGCGTAAATGGTATCTGCGGCCTTCCAAGTGATTAAGCAATAAATTCACAAATAAACGACATATTTACACACACACAAGGACACAAGGACACACACAAAAACACATCAGTTGACAGGGAATTATGAAATGTATGTGGAAAATGCAGGATTGAAAATGCACAAGAAAAACAAAGCAGAGGAGTGCAAATAAAAAGAAAGCCAAAAGGCATTTAGAGTTTTAGCAGCAGTTTATGGAGCAACTGGACTCATTAAATATCCCTTGTGGAGCCATTTGTAAAGCTGAGCACGTTCTAGTCTTGATTATTTGGGCAAATATTGAAAGTAGACCCCAAAAAACACAGAAACTCAGACAGAACGTGACACATTTATGGGAGTCGACAATCGAATCCAATCTTGACTTTAATTTTCGCATAATTTTCGCTTCAGCGAATAGCAAAAAACAACAATGAAGCAAATGCACTTTAAAAAAGATATTTCAGTTTATTTTGAATGGGGAACATTTCCCAAATAATGAAATAAATGATGCACGACAGAAAGGCAGCCTCTTCTCCTGGCTAAGACTCATGAAAACGTAAAACGCTTAGTATTAAAGACAACAACAAATAAATACACATACACACACACACACACGAACACACAGACACACACACACACACACATACAGATGAGGAGGCATCGCCTAACAATGCCGCCAAATGAAACAACACAAAAACATGGCCATAACAATAAAAGCACAACAATAAGCAGTAACAACGAGCCGAGCGTTTGGCAAGGATGAGCACTCGCAAGGACGTGCACTGCAACAAATTGGGTACAAATCATTTGTAGCCCATCATGTATACAATGAATGAAAGAAAATTATAAGCTATTGAAACGCTCATGGGAATCTTTTCTTATTGTAGAAATATTACCAAAATCAAGCAGGCAACAACAAAGTTGAATAGTGCTAAAAGTGAGTGTGTGTACGTGTGTGTGTGTGTGTGTGTGTACGTGTGTGTGTGTGTGTGTGTGTGTGTGTGTGTGTTGCATGTGTGTGAGCGAGTGTAAAAGTACTGAAAGAAGAGCATAAGCAAAGGATAAGAGCAGATTGTCAAACCGAATCGAATTTTTGGTTCCGATAAAAGTTCTGGTACGTAATGGGTTAAAAATCTAGGAATATTCTTAATTGTTTTGCGGGTTTCAGTTACATATTGGTAATTAGACTTTTATAATACTTTATCGTACCGATATATAATAAAAAATAATAAGTTAATGACTTTGGGATACTCTGATGCCAATTTTTTTTTTCAAACACTGGTCGCTAAGAATCTAAGTTTTATTTACGGTTTAATATATGTCTCATTTATATATAGATATATGTGTATATAGATGAAAGCTATAAAAAAAAATATAAAAATACTCCATTCACTTTTGCCTTGGCATTGTAAATCTAGTAAAGCCTTTCAAGCTCAAAGAAAAATGTTTTTATGTTTACAAATTATTTGTAAGACAAAGAAAATCCTTCTAAGACTTGAGTTGATTTTATTTTGTGGCGATTTCAATTTTAATGCAATTTTCTTTATTTCATGTTTTTTTCGCAGTGTATGCGCGAGAAGAGCAAGCACACGGCTAGATAGATATGCGCCTCATGGCCCTGTGGCTGCCAAGTGTAGCAGATTAACGGAATGTTTGTTAAATGGCGCAGACAGTAGGACGGTGCGAGGGGGGGCGTGGCACATAATTCGACAGTGAAAAATATACCCAAAACAGGGCATAGACAAAAGCAGAAAACAAAAAGATGGGAAAAAACACGCTAATAAGCCAGACAAATGCCTGCTGGCATCGGAAGTGCTGAAGTTGGCTTCTTCTGGAAAAGCGAACATTTTGCGGGTTGCCTTTGCCAAATTTGTAATTCTAATAATTTCATCAGCTTAGCAGATATTTTAATTAATTAAATATAGTATAACCGATTATGCGCCAACAGCCAACAATGTTCTTCATTTCCATTTGAATTCCCATTTCCATTTGAGTTTTCATTTTCATTTGTTTAATGCTTTTTAAAGCCGCTTATTGGGCAACTAAGTGTAGCCATTGGTTATGCCACTTGATGACAGTGCGGGGCATGTAATTAGAAACAGCCAGACATTAAGCAACTTACATCTGAGAGTAATTAAAGTGTGTTCCATGTTTCAGTATGTTTGAAAGTATATATATAGAGATTGGGGACTCAGGGCAATAACACCTGGTGTATTGTGCTGTCAAATCGGAACCGAAAACGTAGCGGAAACTTCAAATTCAGAACCGTAAACGCAATTCAACATTTTATTTTAAATATCAGTTGCAAGAATCGATATATATATATATATATCAAATATATCAAATAAAGAAACAAAATACTGACAAAATTGTAACTAATTCATAAGTCTGATTGAAACTTTTACAATTTATGTTTCAGAACCGAAATACGATTCAGTTTGACACCGTGATAAATATATTTATAAGTAATACTCATTTATATGAGACATTAATTGAGACATTATTTGTTGTGCTTTAGTTTTCAGTATTAGTTTCGGTATTAAGAAATGCATTAATTCCTTTTTCTACGCTCTTGATTATAATAAAATGCATATATTCATGATGCACATGGTAAACTTATAAATATTAGGGCTTGCCTAAACTGTTAAATTATTTCACTATAGTTCCCAGTATTATGAAATTGATTAGTTCTTTTTCATGTTCATTAATGTGTACAGAAACCATAAGCATGATAAACGTATAAATATGAGGAAATGTGCCTAAATTGTGACTTTATATTTTGTGTTACAGTTTCCGTGATTAGGAAAATCACTAGTAATTCTTTCTACGTTCTTTCTTCTATATTATGCTATTGAAATGTACTCGAGTGTGTGTAGGGCTTACATATGTCGACTTCTTTGTATAATGCCTCAATACACACGAATGAATTCTTTGTTGTTGTTTTGGAGGCCACAAACTCAAACCGAACGTGGCAGATATGCAGCGTACAGCGAGCACACACATTGTTCATGATATACACATAAGGATATATGGCACATATATATAGATATGTCTATGTGTATACAGTTACAACTATGTTCAATTGATTTGCCGTCAATTTCATTTCGGTTGCGTCAAAAGGCAAAAACTGCACACAGTGAAAAAAATGACAGTCGAAAACACAAAATACAAACACAGACAGCAGAAACATGACGCTAACATTGATGTATTATTATGCCGCCATAGTCCTTCGGCACATAAACCACATACACAGACACAAGTATTACGCATACGCAGCGTGTGCCAAGTCAAGTTGAGGCCGCCTGTCAGCAGAGTGTGTTTTGTGCCTCTTGCCTCGGCCTTTGGCTCTGTTTCTGCCACTGCCACTGCCCCGCTGTTTAACCGCAATCATTCATCATGCTGCAATAACAACAACAACAACATGTTGCTCTGTTTTTAGCCTACCTGACCATTTTTCGCTCAGCAATTTTGCCTTGACATCGATATGTTGTTTGATATACACTTTCAATGCGCCGACATCGTTAATGTTAATGTTGTTCTATCTATTGTCCAGCTCTGTTTCAACCTCTCTCTCTCTCTCTCTCTCTCTCTCTCTCTCTCTCTCTCTCTCCCTCTCTCTCGTTCTATGTTTCTCTTTCGTTTGCCCAACACAACACAATTATCAGTTTTGTGTAACTGGCTCAAATCCCCAAGAGCTTTGTAATCCATCAATTCGTTCAAACAAGTAACTTCAACACTTTTCTGTGTGGCTTGATATATTTATATATACATATATTTTTTTTTTTTGTTTTTTTTACGTATGTATATACATAGCGTACATATCTTTACATATATTTCATTCGTTCGAGCAATGCCCAGTGGAAGCTGCTACTTTTTATAAGCAGCAAACTGAATTCCCAAAAAAAATTGTTGTTAGTTAATTGTTGCTTGTTGAGATGTGAGTCTTTGTCCGACTTTGAGTAATTGACAATATTAAGCAGAGTTTGCATTTACTACTCCGTAGCAGCAGGAGCAATATATATATTGAAATATATTATAAGAAATGAGGAAATTTAAATAAAGCAGTTGTTGTGCGTTGAGAGATTTCTCTGCTTTTATTTGAAATGAAAGTAGCCTTAACTGAAATCGATAATAATAGCAAAGATATAATTATTCTTGGAGCTACAAATATGTATAAAATACACTCCTATATATTCTAAATTATTCAATTTAGGCTCTCAATAAGAAAAGTTTTCATTTCTTACACCCTTTTGCAATTAAGTTCTATGAATTTATACTTTATACAACTGTTTGAGCTATTATAAATCTTCCTTATCATTACCAGCAGATTTGCAAGCAATTTATTTAATTTTATTGGCAATTTATTTGCTTACAAATTTGCCCATTTGGGCTAAGAAAAACAGCTATGAAAAAGTCCAACAGCAACTGGAAAGACGAAAAAGCTGAAAAGTCATTAAAAATCACTTGAAAGTGCTTAGAGTGCAATTTTGCTCAACGTTTGCGGCTCATTATGCTCTGCACAGGGAAAAGGAATACGAATTATGGCCAATGCATAATGGCCATTAAAAGTTTTCCTTTTTTCCTTCATTTTCCATTTTCATTTTTGTCTGTCCAGGCAATCGGAAAATGGAAACAAGCTGCGAAAAGCAGAGCACGAAAAAGTGAAAAAAAACACATAAAGAAATGAATACGAGAACATTAGACCAAAAACTTTTACAATAATCATTTGGAAAGCAACGACTGATGGCCAGCAGCGCGTCCTTGGACAGGACGGGAATAAAGAATACCAGAGATGTGCGGCACACACACACACACACACACACACACACTCGCACGCAAATGGAATAACTACACAAAACCAAACTGAGAAAATTTACTGCAAAAGAAAAGAGAAAACTGCTTGTCGAAGTTTAAATTCCCTTTCAAAGTAAACACAAATCTGTCAATATTTAACATTTCAATATAATTTTTAAAAAACCCCATAGATTGTACTTAAAAAAGATATGTGACACACTTTGAAAGAATTGTTCTTAATTTCAGAAAATCTCTCTCAAAACTAGAAAGTTTTTGTTTGGTTTTTCAGAATAATTTCTTAATATTGGAAATAAATTTCTAGATATTAGAAAGTCTTGCCCCAAATCTACAATCCCAAAAATATGGTGTTTCTTTTTTATTTTATAGAAATAATTTGAATTATTGAGAAATGCATTTTTAAGAAAGGCAGAAAGGCTTTATTAAATGCAGAAACTAGTCATGAAATATACTCTTTTCTGAGTGTATCTATCAAGTTTGCGCCGCATAACGAAATGATAAAGGAAATAGTTTTTCTCTTTTGAAGAACTCTTCTTTCCACATTTGTTGTAAGAGCAACTATGAGATATATTTAGCAGAGCTGCCGGGTGTATTTCAAGAGCCTCATCAATATAATATATATCCATTTATTGTCGGATTTATCTGCTTTAACGAATTACAAATTGCATAAGTAAATTATAATACGCGCTGCAAGGGTATAAGAAACGAGAGCTCGGATAGCGAATTCAGCCGAGCAGAGCTCCGCACTGCGCGACTGTCAATACAAAAGCGAACAATTAGATGCCCGGCAAAACAAGGAGAAAAACAAAGGGGGGCGTGGTGATTGGGGCAGCTATATTCAGCTGAACAACTGGCTGCCAATGACAATGAGCCAACGGGCGGCGCGAGGAGGATAAAACAACAAACAACCAGCAGGCAGAGGGGCAGGCAGTGGGCAGGCAGAGAGGCAGGCAACAGGCAACAAGCGATTCGTCCTTCTGAATTATTGAGCGTGCAACTTGTTGAAAATCCAAGGATGTAATGGAGCCAGCCACCTACACAAATACACATCTATATATATAAATACATAAATATATATATATATATATATATATATATATATATATATATACCAAGACACACACCTACACACATATGTAACTTTAATTTACTCATTTCAAAGAGGAAAACGCGTTGAAAAATGTGCCAAGTTATTTCCCCAAAGGGAATCTTAAAAATTGCTGTCTGTGAAGAAATGCGTAATGAAAAACGCTACAAAAAAAATGAAGAAAACAATTAAAAACTTCTGTGAAAGCTTTTTAAGGAATGCGCCCAACAAAATGTGGATAAGCTTATGGATTTTTAATTGCTCGCAGCGAAAAGGGGGTGTGTTGGTGGGAAAGGGAGGCGTGGCGGGGGCAGCAGATGGCTGCAGAAGAAATTTTAACTGTCGCTTTTCATTTTCTTATCTATGTGCGCCGAGGTGTTGGCTAATTTTCCAGCTGCGAGGGCTTTCTTGTGTTGGAATTTAAGTGGCCAAAAAAAGGCCAAGAAATTTTTATACATTTTTTAGCAGATTCATTATAAAATAAATTACAGTCTTGTTAATTTGAACAAGCTACTTAAATTTTTTATTATTTACTTCGTAAATGGTAAAAGTTTCGGGTAAATTGATTATTTATTTATATCTTAATTTATCGTTATTATAAATTAAAAATAGAGAGAGACTGTAAAGTACAATTCAGAATATTCAATTGCAATATTCGATTGATTTATGGATGGAAATAATTGTGCAAATAGATTTTAAATAATTGTCTATATTAAATTGTCAATTGCAATGCTAATTAATTTTGTATACCTTTGCAATAGAGATGGTCAAAGTTATAATTATTTATTACTATTATTTAGGGAAGATCGCTTGGGATATTCGGTGGCTTAATTTGAATAAAAGTTGAGTACACAAAAGGGTTAAAAGAGAGAGAGCAACTTTTTCTATATAAAATAGATATTGATTTACTTAATCTTATTGGCATAATTAATTTTAAACAATTGTCTATATTTAATTGTTATTTTATTATTTATTCTTTGGCAGACAATGTTGCAATAGAGATGGCCAAACTTTCACGACGTGCGTCGTCGTCTGCAGCAACGCCGTCAACAGCAACAACAACAGGAAGAACAGGAACAGGAACAGGAACAGCAGCAACTGTAACTGCAACTGCAACAAGCACAACTGGAACAACGACTGTTAAACATGCTCGAGCAGAGCAACAACTTCAGCGCATCACACGTGCATCCTCCTCAGTCTCAGCCTCATCCTCATCCTCTTATTCCTCCTCCAACACTCAATTTGCTGCCTTTGTCGATCCGAATGCAAATGTTGCCTCCGAGGATACATCATACTCAGCACCCGCTTCCGCATCCGCATCCGCATCCGCATCGGCATCCGCATCATCATCGTCATCGTCGGCGCACTCGAATTACTCGAATAGCAACACTGCCTCGACTACAACGCCAACGGCGATTTACGCCCACGCCCGCACCACCGCCCCCGTTACGGCCACGCCCTACATGCCACTGTTGCCGCCCGGCGAACGCAATCTGACCGAGGCGGAAAATGCAGCGGAACGCGCCCGCATCCGCCAGGAGTTCTTCGCCACCTATGACGTGATGACGGGCGTACGGATTGCGGCTACTCTGGGCGGCTTCTTTGGCCTGATGGTCTTCCTCATCGTGTGGAAGAGTCGCAGCAGCAGCAATGAAACCCTCAAGGTGCTCAAGGATCCCAAAATGGCAGCCGTCGCCGCCGTCTGCATGCAGGAGGAGGAGGAGCGGGAGTTGCAGGAGGCCATCGTTGCCACCGGCATGTCCATCTATCCGGATGAGTATGATGCACTCGTCTATCGGCGGCAGCGCATGCTCTCCCTGGGCAATGTGAGTGCGCCGCCGTTGCTGAATCGCGGCTATCGCTGTGCCTCCGTGGGTAAGTCAAAGTCTAAACAATCTACACTCGCAAAAAAATCGGACTGCATTTGAGAAAAATATTCAGAAAGTATTTATCTAAAAGAAAAGTTTTTGTCTCTCTGAAAACCAAGCTTTTCTTTTCTTAACTCTCAAATTGAGAAAAAATATTTACTTTTCGTTACTATTTTCTGAATTTCAGAGGATTTTTGCTAGAAAACATATTGCATATCTACTTTTAAGAAATATTCACTTTTTTTAAGAAATATATTTCCGAAAAATCGCTTTCTATTTTTTAGAAATCTATTTTATTTTATTTCTAGAAATTATTTCGAAAACGAAGAAAAAGTTTCTAGTTTTCAGTGCGATTTTCTTAAATTCAGTTCGATTTTTTTAGAAAATCTCATTTAAATTGAATTTCTCAACTGCAGCTGGTGTTGGTGTGCCCGGTGCGACTGGTTATAGCTATCTGCTGGAACCACCGCGTCGCTTTTCCTATTCGGCGCTCTCCGCTGGAAGCGGTGCTCCTGGTGCGCCCGGCAGACGGAAGAGCGGCTCGGAATCGTCAAGGATCTTCAGCAATTATCCGATGGGTGGCAGCTTTGGCACAGATGATTACTTTATGGAAACGGAGGATGAGCTCGACCACGAGGAGTATATGCAGAGGGACGCACACGATCAGGATCAGGATCAGGATCAGGAGGAGGAGGAGCAACTGCATCAGCGCACAGATTCCACGCGCAGCAAACCGGGGTTTCTGTCCGTCCCAATGGCGGTGAGTGAGTGAGCGTCAAGAGAGAGAGAGAGAGAGGGAGAGTAAGGGAGCAGAGGAGAGGACGAGAGGAGACAAAAGAAAGGAGAGAAAGACAAAAAAAAGAAAGAGAGAGAGAGAGAGAGATGAGTATCTAAAGGATTTTAAATTCTTGTGTATAAAGTACAATGAATAAAAGATAAAGTACGCTAAAAAAGAGAGCTCGACTAGGAGATACCCTTTTCGCAGCTATTAGAAATATCATAGAATTGCTGATAGTAGTTTAATTAAAGTCTGTTCGGATAGCACATTCTATATTAACACCCCAGCAGGTCAGGAAATCAGTATGCATATTCTCAGCCAAGCCGATATTCAGTTGAGCAACTGTAAGAACTGTTGCAGATCTCTTCACGAGATGGCGGAGCAGTCCCCTGAGCTGTTAGTGAACCAAACCACGGAATGGAAGCAAGACTTCAGAGAGATTGCTGGAAGTAGCGAAATAGGGGAAATAAACAGATTATGGCCCAAGTGGGTTGGAGGAGGGCGGTTTCCCCCTAATCTAACTTACCGGATTCTTATCTGTTCTTAAGGAAAGCCTGTTTTTTGCATATCTATTGAAAAGCTATATTAATAAAAATAGATACAATTTGAGGGTTATTCTTTTTATAAGCAATGTTAACCAATCCATGCTAATCATCTTCTCTATCCTCCCACCACGACAGGGTCACGATTCGCGTCGGAGCAGTGCGATGACCTGTTGCAGTACTGATAGCTCCTATCTGGAGCGACGGACCTCTGCCTACACGCTGGGCATGAGTAATCTGCCGCCGACGCTGCAACGGAAGCTGTCGACTGCGTCGCGTACATCGAGCATAGAGAACTGGGACTACTACTATCCGGACATACAGGTGATACAGCCGACGCCAAAGGCATCTCCCTGTCCCTCGGAGCGGAGCATACACGAACCGATGCCAACGCCGTGTGTGAAGAAACGGGAAGTGCCTCCTGCTGGATTGGGTGCGCCTAGTTTTAAGCGTAAGCACAGCATTGTCTCCTATGATCCGCAGAGTGCCCATGCCGGACGCAAGCAGCAGATACACTCGATCAGTGCCGACACTGTGGATGTCTATCCGTACAATCAGACGACGCATCGGATGTCGTCAGATTTTGTGGATGATGTGGTCAAACCGGTACAGTCGGCACCGCCCATCAGCCCGGCGCAGCAAGCGTTTCATTTCTGCGAATCGCCGTCGGAGGAGCTGCGTCTGGGTGTGCGTCGCAAGCTGACGCTGGTCGAGCTGCAGCGCAGCGTGGAGAGCAACAACAACAGCTATCCCTACACAGCAAATGCCGGCACGGGAACGGCTACAGTAGCCGGAACGGGAACAGGAACGGGCACAGGCACAGGAACAGGCACAGGCACAGCTCCGGCCACATCCAGCAGCATTAGTGTTGACAGCACGCCGGTTAGTTTGGATCGGCTGGAGCGGAATGGCAGCGGCGCCAGTGGTGTCAGCTTGGGCAAGGTGCTGCAGCAGGCGCTGCTCCAGGATGGCAAACGGGCGCCGCTCGCCTCGTTAAGTTCCTTTAAGATATCCTCTCTGGAATGCGGCGACTCAGAATTGCGCTCGCTCGACGAGGATTCGGTGTTTGGCCTGGCGGAGGACACCGATGATGATATGCAGCAGCTGAGCAGCGATAGCGAGGAGCAAATTGTGCCGGCAACGTTGCCCACAACAGATGCCCATCAGCTGCCCGGCAAGCGTTTGAGCTTGGGCGCTGTGCCCGCCGCCGTCGCCGTTGGATTGATGGGTGCACGACCTCGTCGTCCGCTGCTGCAACGACATCGCACCATTGGCGGCAGCTGCAGCCGCAATACACCAGCTACTCCTACAGCTGCGCCAACAGCTGCTCTACCTCCTCCCCCGCCACTGGAGACACATTTCGGTGCAGTGATTAGCAGTCCGCCACAGCGTCGCGGGCAACTGTTGCAGCAGATCAGTGATCCGCAAACGACAACGACGACGACAACAACGACAACGACGACCACAACAACCGAGGAGGACACCTGTTCCACGCTCAACACGGAGCTGGGCCTGCTCGAGGTGGCTCCCTCAGCCGGCGGGGAATCTACACAATACAGCAGCCTCAATACGGTCATCAGTGTGGGTGCAGTGTCCACGCCAAGTCCAAGTCGTGCAGCAGCTCCAATTCCAATGCCCGTCGCACAACTGCCATCCAATTGTAGTAGCTGTAGTGGTAGCAGTAGAGTGGGCCACGATCCGTGCCCCACCTCCATATCGGACTCGGTGATAGCACGGCCGCCAACCATTTGCATGCCCAACTCGCTCAAGGAGCTCATCTTGCGCGGCGCCAGCAAAAGTGCCCACAATCTCAGCTTGCACAGTGGCGAGATGACAGCGATGACAGCGACGCCAGCTGTTATCCTGGAATTGCCACTAATCCGACTGCCCACAGATGAGGATGAGGAGGATGCAGCGATTGCCGTTGGTGCTGCGAATGTGGTGGAGGAGGAGGACGTTTCGGATCCGGATCCAGATGCAAGAAGCGATGATTCCCGGTCGCGTGATCCCAGCCTGCCCGGCTCGGCCAGAAAGTGGTCGAAGGAGACGCTATTCTAGCCCAGTTTGTTGCCGCGGCTGTTCCATTCAAGAGCTTAACAACTGACTTTTTAGGCTAGTCCACAAAAAAACACAAAACAAAAAACGGAAAAAAACACTGCTAGAAAAACAAGTGTAACCTTAACAACAAAATGTATTTGTTAAAATGCGCTATTTCCACTGCAAAATAAGAATTAAGTTGAGCAAAAAAATAGAAGAAATTATTGATTGTTTTTTTTTTTAAATACACTGTTATTTTTGGTCTTCCAACTGTTGTTTTTTCTATTTGCCATTCACATGTCAATAAATGAAAATTTACATTCGCAAGAAGGATATTTAACTTTATTGTAGTGGAAATATAGCATAAAAACAGAATTATTTGAAAAAGAAAAACAAGGAAAACCGCTAAGAAAAAGAAATAGAGAAAGAGTTGTAAGAAAGTAAGAAGAGATTAGAACAACAACGTATTCGTACTTAGAGACTGTTGTCTATTAATTGTTAATAGAACTCTAAAAGTTAAGTAGTGATATTCGGATTTATTTTTCACACTATATCTATTAAATATAAACATGTCAAAATGCGACAAGTGTACATTTATATACACAACATTGAGCAAATGTTTATACATTTACCTATACATATATATATATATATGTGAGAATATATATATATATATATATATATATAATTCTATATAGTACTCTTAGAATGCCAGCAGCCAGCAAGCAGCCGATATCAGTCTCCCTCAATCATTATTTCAATCATTCTTCTACTAGTGTCTTAAACAGCAGCTCAGCAAACAAAACAACAAACACACAACAAAATGAATACTTCAAGTATTGTAAATTAGAATTTTATATAGATTGCACACAACTGAAAAATACTTTACAACTGATGTACACTGACAGAAACAGAAGCCTACAACAAAATATATATATATATATATATATATATATATACATAGATGAGAACTTAAAGACCTCGGATAAGCGTTAGACGAACTATTGCAGTTGCCTACTTTCTAATTTTATAAACTCTTTATTTCTTTCCTTGCCATCTAGAAACTTGAAATTTGACTTTTCTCAGCAAACAATTCTTGGAACCACTTTTCTTCTATCGAAATTGAGACAAATTAAAAAAAGGTCATTCGCATACAAATTGTTGAAAATAAAGTTTAAAAAAACAACATACTATAATAAAAACTAGTTGTTGTCAAAGGAAAATATATAGATATATATATTTAAAGAAAAAAAAGAGTAAATATAGCGTTACTTGAGCATATGTTTAAATAGTATGAACAATTTCCTAACTCATCCCACCTACGCATCTCTATTTTTCTATGAAAATGCATTTGCTCCACAAGTGAGAAAAAGTTATAGCAAATTAATGAAAATTAATAAAGGTATTATTAATGATAAACTTGTATTTTTCAAAACCACACAAAATTTGAAATCAAAATACAGAAATAATTATAGAGAAAAACACAAAACCAAAAATATATATAATATGTAATAATGAAAATTAAAACTAGAGCTGCATTTTGTCGTTTGTGGGGAGAGGAGAATTCAACGAAGACCTATTAGAGACTTTCTCACATGCCTGAGCCTAATTTGTACCTATCCTATTGCATAAGTGTAAATCAAGCCCTATTTAAATATTTTTGAATACTAATAAGTATTTTATACGATGCAAAAATAGAAAAGAAAAAAAAAAAACAAAAAACAGAAAGAACAAGTCAACAGGCGCCTAGGAAATGGTATATCAAAATTAAAAACAAAAATCAACAAAAACATATACTTACAAATAAATATTTAATTGTTGGTTATCAGCTGAAGTATAAAAAAAAAAACAAAAGTCAATGAAAAAATATAAAAAAGAAAAAAAAAACATAGTAGCGTTAAACTTGTTTCAAATAAGCAAATAAATATATATATATACATATATATATGTATATTAACTAATAATGTAGCTATATATAAATATATATATTTAAAAGCAAGAAAAATAATAAGCAAACCTAAGTTGTATAAGTCGAAAAAGAGAAAAAAAAACGTAGCAGAACCAATTGTTAAACCTAAGCTTATAACAGAGTTAAGACCCAAAATAAAATAAAAAACCGAGCTGTTGTATTAAATGAACAATAATAATTAAATGAAAAATGTATTGGAAAAAAAATGGTTCAACAATTCATGGGGAGAACTCTAGAAATACTTTACAAAGTGGTTTATTTTATTCGAAATACTCTGAATACTCTTTTGTTGTGCCGTTTTCTTTTATACTTTTGTACTAATACAATTTTCCTATAAGTATTTCACAAAACTTCCAAACTTCTAATTTCCATATGTACCTTTAGCTAAATTTAAAAATCACAATTTGGTAAAACTGATGATGAAACGCATGAAAAGCAATGAAAGCAATTGAAAAAAATATACTATTAAATATGAAGTTATGAAGCCAAAGAGCTATTAAAAAAACTTAGTTAAATGTTATACATATATAAAAGGAAAAAAAGAGAAAAAACAAAAAAACCAAATTGATGTAAATGTTAGCGATATTATTGAGAAATGTGACAAAAAAACCAAAGAAAAAACAAATAAACCAAATGAAAAAAATATACACAAAAGTTGCCAAGACACAGATGTTTTCATATTATAATTGGTTATTATTATTGCTAAACAAACAACGACTTAGTATCTATATTTGGTCGAGTAATCCTTGGGTGAAACGACTAAACCACGACCTTTGCGTGCGCCACGATAAACCGTCTCCACAATATCAATCATTTCCTGTTTATCCTCCAGCGGCCAATTGATTTTATTATTGTTGCCGGTGCCCAAATCAATCATGATGTGTTTATTGCGGAAAAAGAACATAACGGTGCAGGGATCGTATAATTCGTACATTTTATTAAAATCCGGCACCTCCGTGATGTCCACCAAATAGATGACGGCAAAGTTTTTCACCTTCTCCGCAATGCTGTACATCACCTCATCCATTTTCATGCACGCCGGATCCCAATCGTGCCCGAAACGAATGACCTAAAATAAGTATTATTAGTTATTGAGAGTCCGCATCTGGTTTGTTTTGTATACGTTTATAATTATTATTTATTTATTTACTTACAACCACGCGATCCTCCTCTGAGAGTATAGCCTGGTCCACTTGCCAGCCATTGTGTAAATGCGGTAGCATATACGACATCTTTACAAATTGTTTTTATTTATATTTTACAGCGGAAAGAATAAAATGTAAACAAATTCCATGTGAATGTGGCTTGTTAGCAATAAGTGTGACCGTGCGCTGAGCAAAGCTGTAATCGGCGCTGTTATCGATAATTGCATGTCAGCAGTGAAGGGCTGCCAACTTATTATTATTGTGCGCCAAAAATGTTCAAATTCAAATGGAAACCCAACGAGGCGTATTTAAAAATTCTGTGTTTTATTAGCCGTAACTAGAGTTGGTTGTTGGTGTCGTTAGTCAGTTCAAATACTTAAGCTTAAAGTTATCTATCTGTTCCAGCACCTTAACAGTCATCTCATTTATATACTCATCCCGACTCTGTTGCGAATAGTCGGGCAAACTGCGCCGTGACACATAATGATTTGGCAAGTTGACCTTATGCCGTCCAATCGACTTGATGATGAGCCACAAAATATAGAAACTGAACCACACGGTAAAGTATAATGGGATATACCAAAGTTTGCGACCAATATAGAAATAACTGTACTTCTTTACACGTGGCTCTGGTGGTGGTGGTGGTGGCGGAGGTGGTGGTGGCGGCGTCGTTGATGGTGGCGGCGGTGGTGGTGGATGATGATAATGATGCGGATGATGATCATCGTAGATTAGTTCGGGATACGAGACTTCCGGAAAGTGGGGATAAGTGGGAAAGGCGTCCGAATAATGATCGGGATAATGATCGTGATGATAATCGTCGTGCTCAAAGTGTGGTGCGGGATGTGGATGCTCCGGATAATCGTGATCATGATCGTGATCGTGATCGTGAACATGATCGTGATCAGCTGGCTTTGGTGCTGCTGAATCCGGATGCGCTTCGAGCCAGCCTGGAGGAGGTGTTGCATACTCCATTTGAGGATCGTATTTATTGTCATCGCTGGCCTGCTGACCTCCACTATTATCCAAAGTGGGCAGTGGTCCATCATCGCCAGCAGGTTTGGCATCATCGCCCCCATCGGGAGGGCCATCATCCGAAGAGCCAGCATCGCCGCCAGCACCACCAGCATCCTTGCCCGCCTGATTGTTAGTCGGTGGTAAATTATCCTGTGCACTCGCAGGCAGGACGCCAATCGTATCATCATTGCCCGGATCATCATCCGGTGGAACGGCGGACATCGTACTCATTGTGTTGGCAGCCGTAGCCTTATTCCCATCACCTGGCTTGGGATACAAATAGCCCGAGGAGTCAATGACAGGACCAGGATAAACATAACCGCCACCCGATGCGGGTGGCAAATAACTTGTAACCGCATCCGAAGATTGACCCGCCTTGGCATCATCCGATGGTGATGGATATTTGGTGTTGAGTGGCGGAAAGGAGTAGATATTCTTAGGTGGGACATACGAGGGCACCGCGTCGGAGCCAGCTGCCAGTTTGCCATCGAAGCTGTGGTCATGATGACTCTTAAATAGAGACGAGGCGACCGCTTGGCCAGGCGCAAAACGATCCGCAATTGAACCTGGGAATGAAAGGGAATTTAAAATAGAGTATAACAAAAAGGAAACCTTCTTTAAACTAACCCCGTCGATAGCCTTGTTTGGACTGGTAGCGGTTGCCCTTGGGCCGATTGCGTTGCTGGCCGGGACGCGACTTAGGCTTGAACTGCTGTGGTCGTCCCGTCTTCACCAGTGGCGTTATGAGCTGGCCAAAGGGATATTTTGTGCGATAGTCGACGGCACGTCCAGTGGCGGTGGCTTCAGCCAAGCCAACTGGTGGCTCCTCGCTCGAAGCTTCCTCCTCCTCCAGCTCCTGTTCCTGTTGCTGTTGATGCGATGGCGTTACAAATACGAAGGGTTCCTGCTCCTGCTGATGATTATAGGGTATGGGCGGAGGCAACGAAGTCGTCGTTGTCGTTGTTGTGGATACCACATTATCGGTTGAGTTGAAACTGTAGGGGATTAGTGAGCTATATGATATCTGGTTTCCCTTTATTCCACAAAAAAATCACCCTAAATTATAATAAATCGCCTTACTTTTGACGCCAATTATTCACAAAGTAAATTTCTCAAAAATTTATGGCTGTAGCTTTCCAAAAACTAGGGTTTGTCAATTTGTATTTGGTTTTGTAAACTTCGAAATTAATTTTTTTTTAATTTAGAAAAAAAAAACTAATTTGAAAAAGTTAAAGCGATTTGGTGGATGATAACTAAACTCATTTCATTACTTGTTTCTACATTTTAAAAAGGATTTTGTTCTAAGAATTATGTTTAGCATTGCTACTTTTTAGAAATGTGTTTCTTAATAATAAAAAACATTACTAAAAATAACAATCGCCAAATTTTTTTGGATTGTGGCTTAAGGGCAAGTCTTACTAAATTTTTAAAACTATTTCTAAGAAATAGAAAGCTTTCTATTTTAATGTTGATTTACTAAAATGTAGGGCGATTATTCTTGTCTGAGTTAGCACTTGTTAGTTAACTCACATTTTAGGAAATATCAAATCCGTGTTGAGCGCTTTATAGATGCGCGGTCCTTGATCTGAACCATCAGTGCTGCCACTAACCACTACCTGTGAATAGCCGTCAATGCCAAGGATCGTGGCAAGCAGCAGGATTAGGCCCAAAAGCAGTGCACGCTTTGCGCTGGCCTCTTTCATTATATATATATATTGTGTATGTCGATATTTATGTATTAACCACAGGACACTGTTTTATATATATGTATATGTATATATTTTCTTTTCTTTTGCTTTATTTTATTTTATTTTTTTTTATTTCCGCACTCGTCATTTCCGCTTTTTGGAGCTCCGTAACTCAGCGTCTGCAATGCGCCGCGCGAAATTCTCGAATCGAGTGAAAAACAGTTGCTGGATTGGTTTTATTCATCGCATTCTTCGGCTTGCTTTCTGTCAAAATGTCGTGCATGGCGGGTATTTGATTTCATTTTTTCATGACCCACTTAAGGTGCTACTAGAAGTGATCCATATACACGGTATATACTATATAAATATCATGCACAGACGCTTAGGCCAGCGAGGTTCGTTCCATGGGCAGCACTTTCATTTAGCTGTTTGTCGCTGCACAGGTGCTAATTAATTCTTACTCCACATATTTGTTGGCCAGTTGGATCTGCCGTTAGGTTCTTAATCGTTCATGTTGTGGCATTAAAAAAAAAAACCTCTGTGTCTCTTAGGCCTCCTTCATGTGAGCCATGCTTGAAGCCAAATCGTGTGCCTGCAATTTTCGCAATGAATTAGAAAGCAATAATTGACGGCAGTATCTATGCCTACAATAGTTACAAATTTGTCTACATAATGGTTATGTATTTTAACAACGACATTGCTGCATGTTACAAACGTAATAAAAAAAACAAAATGTTTGCTTTAAAGTATAAGTTAGCTTTACTGGTTTAAGGGTGAATATATATTTAAAATTCAAATTTCAAGTCCACAAATAAAATAAGTGAAGCATACTTTTAGGCATTTCAATTTTACTGGCAGCTGCATAGGAGAAGCGTGAAATGAAAAAGCTTCTGTATGCCTTTAGGGATATGAGTTATGGCGTATGGCTATTAAAACTCCTTACAAAAATGACTCTATATCGGCTAAATCATTACACATTGCACACAACTATACTTCACTCCTTAAAACTGCTTAGAAAAATTGCTCCAAATCGACCAAATCCTAGGACACGCTGTTTGTGAATCGCACGGATCAACTTTATAAAACTGCACTTAATGGTAATGGAGATAGGAACCCAAAGACATGTAAAAATCCCACTCCAATCAGGCCAAATAAAAAGTTATCATGTCAAAAATAAAATTAAAGCCAATCGATTAATTGTGATGCGTTAAATGCATGGATGTGGGTCAGAAAGAATGATCAAGATGATCGCCGAGTATTGCGTGCCAGAGTCCATTAACACCCAGTCAAGCGTGCCATGCAATATTGATACAGCTCATTTACAACATTCAAAATAATGGCTAAACGTAAATAGTACTCAGATACATAGAAGAATGGAGAGATAACTGGTTTCTGGCCCGAACTTTTAGTTGTTGACAAGTTAGAAGTTAGTGTCTTCATTTTGGCTTTTATTTACCAGTAATACATATATTTCATACAATAATTGCAAGTCTTTTTAGTGTTAGTACATATATGATTTGTCATTGAAACAAGGAACAATAAAATCGAACATTTTTCAAACTAGCAATCAGTTGAAAATGTTAAATATGTTGCATATGTTAAATAATAATAATGGATTAGTAAAATATTCACAAAGACAAAATCATAGAATTAAATTATCAAGCTGTTGTTGTTTTTGCTTTGCAATACAAATAATAATAATAAGTAAAAGTTAAGGGAATTTATAGAATAAATATATACACAGAGCCTTGGCACTTTGGCTGGCGTAATTTTTTTTCATTTGGTACTCGGCGTTAATCGGTGGTAAAAAAGAGTTTATTCTTAGAACGGCGAATTCATTCCCAGCTTGGTGCCAAAATCGAGGCGCGCCCTTCGCTGATAACGCGCATTAACTCTGCAAAACAACAACAATTATAAATACCATTAAGATATATATAGAAATAAATATTTATACTTGTTCTCTTGTAGCTTGGCCAGTTCGCTGATCAGCAGACTAAGCAGGCTGCTGCCAAAGAGCACGAGTATGGGCAGCCAGAGCTGTGGCAATAGCTCAGCTAGTGATTCATCCAACAGCATTTGGAGGCCACAGATGAAGCCGTGGAGCAGCAGCAGCGCCAAGCAGGTCATCGCCCAAATACGATTCCTAAATGGATTGCGCTGCCCGAGCGCATGATCCCGATGCACAAACGATATCGAGACGAGCACTGTTATAGAGATATATTGCATATAGCAACTTAGTAATAAAATATATACTTAATAATAAGAATCTAATTACCGAAATGTAAGAGTACAGCAAACAAAGCACAACTGCGCGCTATATGCAGACACTGATAAAAGTCCGCATCACTATCCGAATCCTCCACGTCCAGCTCCAATTCAGCAGAGCTGTTGACTTTGTCCACGCGACTGGACAACGACTGCGTCATGCACATCCAGTAGGCAACGAGCTGCAAAGGAGCAATCATTATTATAATAATAAATATAAATACAATTCCCAAAATACTTACCACGGCAACGACGGGCACAAGGAATTTGCAGCCATAGCACCACATAACAAAGGCAAAGGCACGCGAATCGTATTCGGTTTGCTTCTTGCTGGTGGCACGATTCATGATCTTTGGATCGAGATCGATATGGGCCAACGAGATGGCAATCAACGGCACCGGCACACACATCAAATATATACCCAGCAGTGGTGTTAGCAACGGCGGCAACGACAAACATGCACAGAGCACATTCAAAATGGATATGGAACCGGCACAGCATGCCCAGAACTGTATGGAATTCCAGAGGCCCAGCGAGAAGCGACGTGACAACTCAATGATGGCCACCAGTGACAAGGGATCGTCGCGACAAATGGCTATCGAGCAGGGCAGTGAGTTGAGCAGCCGGCTCAAATAGATGGGTGATACGGTGTATGCCGGCGATTGCATGGCTCGAGCAGCGCCGCCCGACTCGAGCAACTGTTCGCTGGCAAACGGCTCGGGTTCGTCCGTTGTGGATTTACTTCGCTGCTGATAGTGGAGCTTGTTGTGCTGGATATTGGCCTCCGTGTAGGCATCGACATCCTGGCAGACCTGCGGATACAACGGTTCCACAGCAATGCTGCAATCTGCTTGCAGAAATATGTTGGCATTATCATTGCTTGCCGAGCTGCCCAAGCACACGACAATCTCTCCGTAGGATTGCATAATGTCGAGCATTTGACGGGTTGCCTCTGCCGAGCAGTCTGTAAAGAGGGACACTTGCAATGGGACATTGTCCACCTGCTCTAGATGCGGACGTATATTCTCAATGCCACGCGGCAACTTCGCACGATTGGACATATCGAAATTGATGGGTGCACTCTGATCCGTGCTCTCCGTCAACGTGCTCAACGATCGACAATTCTCGTCCATGGCCGAGTCGAGAGAATGACGCTGATTGTGTCGTTCGGGATTGGGTTCATTTTCAAAATTTAATGCCTCATTCTCGGCATCCTGCTCCAATTCATTCTCATCCGTTGGAGCAATTGCCTGCTCGCATTCCTCGGGATTGGAGATGGCACCGGGCGCTGAGCAACTGAGCGTTTTCGAGGACTCCAAATTGTTGGGCGTCGGACTCAGTAAATAACTCAATTTGGGACCATCGCTGGCATCACCTACAAGATCAGTGCATGCAAACATGACTTGTTCACTGGATGGATTAATAGCAACGTTTGTGGTGGTGGTAGTGGTAGTGGTATCTGTGATGGTGGTGCTGGTTGTGGTTGCTATGCTTGTGGTTGTGGTTGTGGCTGTGGTGGTTGCAATGGTTGTGGTTGTGGTTGAATTTTTCTCATGCATTTTACCAGCAGTCTTTGATGACTTGGAGGCGACAACATTCTCTGTCGCCTCCTTTGCCTTGCTGGCTGCACCTGGCAACTTTTCACGTTCCTCCGGTTCGCTCAGCAGCGAAATGTGACAATTCCAGCCGGACTCGAGGCCCATCTTCTCGGAGAAGACACGCGAGCGCAACTCATTCTCCTTGCTGAAGTGTACAAAACGAATGCATGCGCGCTCCAACCGCTCGACGAGATGCACAATATCGTTTTGGGCCTGATACTGCATGGTGACCATGCCAATGAAGACCTGATGGCACTGCATCTCAAAGCAGCCCTCCACATCGTTGCAGTCCTCGTCCTTGTTCTCCGAGAACAGCAGCGAATCAGTGCTAATGCTGTGGCTCAATTTCACATGATGTCCGCCCTCGAAATCACAATGGGATTTATCCACATGTTGCATACGCAACTTGGACTCGGGCGGCAGTTCCAAGTATGCAATCTGCCCATTGCCGTGCAGTGGACCACTCAGTGCTCCATGGATGCCATGACGCAGTGGGCGATACGCGAACGCTGTGCAATACGAGGTTAAAGCGCTGCGCTGATAAAAGTCCAAGGCACGTTTGCGATCCTGCGGCGACAACGGTCGCAAATCCTTGCCATCCCAGAAATCATCGCAGCAATCGAGTATTATGTCTGCGGTGCCCTGTGTAAATAGTGACAAATATCCGCCAGGATTCTCACGCATCACCACGGACAGCGAGTGCGGAAATGGCACCTTCACCTTTGTAGACAGTTGCAATTGTCTCGCAAAACGAATATCTCGGCGCACCACATCCGGTTGCTGTAAAAGGCAGAGTGGTTAGTGAAGCAAAATATATTGTATATATATACCTTTCTTGCGTTCGCATTAATCTATTTATTTAGCTTAGATTTGAAATCGGCTTGATCATTTGGAACTTATCGATAAATACTGTTAGTCAGCAGTGCCAAATGAGCACGAAAAGCTGTGCAAACCAAGTTCTGCTGTTTTCCAAAAAATGTGTGAGTGCACTTTTTTCTTCACGATTAAATAAATTAATATATATTTTCTCTAACACAAATTTATGCAATTTGTTTCGGAAGACGAGGATTGGCGATAATAACCGTGAAAACATATGCATTATGTTCTTCTGACACCGAATTTGGAGCTATTACACACTGTTTGCTTTTTTTTTAAATTGAGATATTATGAATAACTTTTTTCGATCTCTAAAAAGGCGTTGGTTGGAGTTTTTACCTGTCGGCAGCTTTTTATCTAAACGTTAAACGTTAACAAACAGTCTCTAGACGAAAATCGAGGATTTTAATGCAGCTAAATATATAGCACATACATATTCGTGAACACTTACCAAATGCCTGTAGCTGGCCAGTTGACCCTCGAGCGCAAAGCGATCCGTTGCATGATTGGTGAATCCAATTTGTTTGGCCAGCTCGCACAGACAGCGTCTGATTCAACAAATCGCCAAACATATATGTTTATATAGCAGAAAAGAAGAACCGATTAGAAAGGCAGCAATTGTGGGTTGCTAGATGAATGTGGGTGGGTGGGTGGTGGTGTTGTTGACCCGTGAGAGCATGCAGGCTGCAGGCAATCAAGCGGAATTTCGTGAATCTTTACAAATGGATATCGACAATAAAACTTTTAAGCATTCTGGGCAACATAATAATTGGCTGTTCGTACTTTAAAATAACAATACACTTTACTATAGACAAATGTGTGGCGGGGGAGGAGGGAAGCATAAAAAATGATGTTAAAAAATGTCATATATACACTCGTTTATTAATATTAATAAAAACTAAAATTGCAAATTGCAACTAAAAAAATATGACCATTTAGAGAAATGAAAAACATGAGCTTTTAGTAAATTTTTTGCATTGGATAAGTTTGGGTTTATATATCAATATAATTTGTGAAATTTAGCTGACATAGTTTTTAAAAAGGGTGTGTGGAAAATGATAGATACATTTAATTAAGAGTCGTATAACTTTACCAATTGCATGTTTGTTTCTATACATTTTGGGGGTTTTTTGTCGTCCAATTGTTGTATTTTTTTTGGGGTGTTTGTTTTGTTTTGTTTTGCAATTAACAAAAATCAAAAATCATAACTGAATTTCAGTTTATGGACATCACATATTGTTTGTGCGCAATATATATATATATTTTGTAAAATATATATGCGGTTTGAAAAAATCATTGATTGGTATATAATCGATAAACATATCAGAGTTTCAAAGTATAAGTATATTTTTGGTTAAAAATGCAACAATATTGGCTAATCGGATGAGTATGGCAATGAACTACGTACCCATGCAATAGGCATTTCATACTGGACTCAAACATCGCATACCGGTTTGTCACAGGCACCAGATCTTTGTCCAGCATCGCCACGGCGCTCACATGACCACAGAACTGCGCATAATGCTCATGCGTCAGCGGCGAACAGGTGTTCAATAAAATCGCAAGACCTGCAAAGATTCAAAGGATTAACAATTGATCGATTTATAGTTAAAAACATAGCTCAGA
This sequence comes from Drosophila glabriapex, assembly GCA_035042305.1. Classification (NCBI taxonomy): domain Eukaryota; kingdom Metazoa; phylum Arthropoda; class Insecta; order Diptera; family Drosophilidae; genus Drosophila; species Drosophila glabriapex. The sequence goes on from JAWNLN010000008.1 coordinate 13,171,448, forward strand.
CTTGGCCAGTTGTGATACCAATGATTGGGATTCTTCTCAATTTCTTCTAGGGGGAGACTGTATCAATAATGAGTCCAGCCCCATTTATGAATTTCGCAATCTTATTTGGTGACAGGATTTGGCACTTAACATTTCACTGTTAAGTTTAAATGGACTAATTTTAATCAAAATAAAAATTCTTCTAACTATGACAAAGTATTTAATCTCTTGGTGGTGCTTAATCTCTTACAGGAACAAAAGAAACGCTCAGCAAATTCTTCTGCTTCCTCTTCGCTGCAGCTTCTGCATAAATCACTATAGGAGAGTCTTGAAGTCTATTGGCAAGAGAGCCGACTAGCTAATGATTGGTTAAGATGCGGACTAATGCGGAGCACAGCTCTGTACTGTGTTTTGTACCAGATTTGGAATGCTTGCGGATAAGCTGCCTGCAGTCATCTATTGTTTGTCATGCGTCTGTTTTGCTCTATGACAATTTAGCTTGCAGTTAGCTAGGATCATAAATATCCTTCCTTAACGGGGAGGAGGGGCACATCAGTCTAGCATTTCCTGGCTAGCTCATTAGCTTTAGAGTCACCCTCAATGCCCTGGTGAACAGACATCCATATCAGGCTGATCAAATGTTGATTTGTCAGCTCTTACCGATATCGATTTGATTGATAACGCGCTAATCAATTTGATTACCGCTTGGCTATCAATATAGATATTGAGGTTACATTGCAAGTTAGTTCTTCGCTTCTGCATATTACTTTCGCCTGAAATACACAAGCAAAAAGAGAGAACGTACCCAAAGGCTTCAGAGACTTGATGTGTGCCTTCCACTCGTGATCGTCAAATTCCAGTCGAAAGGGGCAGTGTTGATCGTGTGTGAGATCGAGTACTTCGGCGACAATGCCACGTTCCTTGTTCTCCACATCGTGGACATTGTCGCTTTGCGTGGACATGGACAGTTGGCTGGCATCATCCTGCGGCTCCTCATCCGAATTGTGCAAGAAGAATACCTTTTCCGCCGTTGGATTTGGCCAGGACAATATGCCCTTCTTGTCTACACAGCAGAGGGCGGATATGGAGCCCAGCACCTGGACAAGATTCGCTGAGCGTGGCAACAGTTCACTGTCACCTTGCCACAATTGCGTCCAAATGCGCAGCACATTGGAGCGCAGCAGCGAAACACTATCGTAATTATAGCCAGGTGTATCGATATCCAAATCCTCAAACGATTTACTCATGCCCTTCTCGAGTATGGCCTGCGGTGTCTTTAAGAAGCATTGCAACCGTGCCACGCCCCACAAATTCATGGAGATCCACAGCAGTGGAAAGATGAGTGGCAACAATGGAATAACTGCAGCTGCTGGGGAACCAATCAACACATGACGCCAATTGTGCTTCTCATCGGTGGCCAAACCATAGCCATGAAGACGCAACAGACCCGCAAAGAGAGTGATGATTAGGGCGCTGATGAAGCCCCATTGCTGGATGTACTTTGTCACCAGCTGCGGGAGTAAAAATATGTCAAAGATGGGAATAATTTTAATACAAAACAAGTCTCACCAAATAGCGCTGTTGATTGTAAATGGTTGGCGGTCTTTTCAGCGAATTCTTCAAGCATATACGCAAATTATCCAAATAGGGCGTGCGATCCAGACAACACACCAGATCGGGCAGTGGAGCACGAGCCATGGGCTTAACGGGAGGATCGCCGAGCTGGGCTGCAGAGGCGCCATAAATTTCGCTGGCATTGAAGAAGCGCTTCGATTGCAGTTCGTGGCAAGGCCCAGGAGATATATGACCCGGCCGCAAAACAATGCAATCGCCGCGTACCAACAGCGCCCACGGTAAATTGACAATGTGTCCATCGCGATAGGTCCACTGCAGGGAGACACAAGGCGACATTGGATTGCTCAGATGTGGATAATTCGAGGCATGCCAATTGTCGCTGAGATGTTGTTCAGCCAATCGAATCTCAGCCAACGCATGTCGCGTCTTGCGATAGATTTCCGTGCGACGCAAATTACTCTCTCGGATGACGACGCACAGATCCAGGATGAGAATGACAAGCAAACAGATTGCTGGCCAGTACATCCCGGTGGTTAGCAGTGCTCCGCTGGTCAACAGCGTTGTGCAAATCGAAACCCAGCCGAGTGGACTATCATAGCGATTCATGAAGGCGGCACGCAACTTACAAAGGCACCTAATGAATTAATAATAATAAGAGAATTTATTATTTATTGTTTACTATTATTTATGGTATTTGTTATTTATTATTTGTTATTTGATATTTATTATTTAGTATTTAATATTTTCATTTAATATTTACTATTTATTAATTGTTAATTGATACCTTTAATTTGTTTGTTGTTTAATGTTTATTGTTTACTATTAAACATATTTTATTTATTAGTTACTACTTTGTTGTTATTTATCATTTATCATTCATAATTTATATATTATCATTTATCAATTAAAACTAAATATTGTTTATTATTACATGTTAAAGGTCATTCCGATTTAGGGACGAATTACAAAATTTGCCTCCTTTCGTGTCACGACCCACGCCCACCATATCTTACCTCTCCGCCGCATGCTCCCGCTCCTGCTCCAGCAGCACATTCTCAATCTCCTCGTGCAGACGCGACAGGGCCACATTTGTGCTCAGTCCAAGCTGTATATTGTGCTTGTGTGGGTGTGCCTGTGTGTGTGCTTGTGCCTGTGGTTGTGTGCGTGGGTGTTCAGTTGTTGCCTGTGGTGTGGCTGCAGCAGCCGCAGCAGCAGCAGACGCGTCCTTAGTTTCTTTGTCACTGCTGCATTTTGCTTCGTTTGTTGCCGTTGCTGTCTCTGTTGTTGTGCTCTCGCTCTGCATCGTACCACCACCAAATTGAATAACACTTTCAGTATACACGCTCGCTTAACACATTGTTTTTAATTTAATTTCCTGCTGTTTGCTTGTGTTTATTTGTTGCTGCTGCTTCACTTAGATTGTGCAAATACACATAGACGCGCGTTGCCAATTGCGCATATTTGTATGCAGTTGGCAACGCTCGGTACTGATAAGAGCACATAGGGCAAACATTTGACGTAGAGATGAGCACGCTTTAACTTTTGCTTTTGAATGTATTGTTTTCGCATTCATCTACGTTTTGTTTATATTTAATCATTGTTTTGGTTTGGCACAACTAATTAGCATATCCATTGATAATTGAACTGGTAAAGATATATAATAAATCTGATCGAGACGAGTTTATCGATAAATTAAGTTAATCAGCAGTGCCAAATGAGCACAAAAAACTGGACCAGCAGCGGTCTTTCTTTAAATCAAATTAAACCGTTTGCGGATCGCTCTCAAAATTACTATAAATTTCGTATATGGTCCTTAAAAATAAAAAAAAATAAAAAATTGACCTTTTTTTGACGATTAAAATAATTTAATCAAATTTTTCTTTCAGAACTTAATGCATTTAGTTTTGGAACAAAGAGACTACCGACAAGACTTCAAAATCTTGGCAAGATAATCTGCTGTCTTCTTTGATTACATAGGTAAGAATTAGTGAACCACTCGAGTCTTGCAATTGTGATCTCCGTCCTTGTTCCTCTTAAGACTTTGATGCTGTTGCGCCTCTACTCTCTACTGTCTACAGACGTAAAAATTGTGGATCTCTTTGTTCTCTCTCCTTGTCCTCCTTGTGCTTGTAACTGTCATTTTGATGCTTGCGCTTTTTCCAGTCCGTCTTCTTCTTGACTACCTCATAGGTCTCATCATATTTGTGATAATCATCAGAAATTGGGAAAGAATTCTCATCCACTTCGGTCTCATAATCGTATCCTTGCTCTTCAGTCTCTGTGATCTCCTTCTCTTGAAGATCCATGGCCTGATTATCACTGGGACTCCACTCCATTGAATCAATCTCAGCGAATTTAATCGATTCCTGGAACTCGTCCTGCTGATTTTCCTCCTCCATTTTCATTAATTGATTGTCGCTCACTTCAAATATGGAAGTGCGGGGATTCCCCCACATCTGGGTTTCATTCTCCACAAATTCATATTCGCTATTCGAATGACTGCTGTCCTCCATAATGTGATCTATATTCGGTAACCAACAATTTGGACGCTCATTGACATACAGTTCATAATAGAGATCCACCATGTAGCAACGGAGTTCTGTGTTCCTGGACAAGCTATTCATGTTCCTCCAAATGCGTTCACTGAGCTCGGCTTGATCCAACCGATTGCAAGAATCTCTTGTGAAAGGTGGATTATCAATGAGAAACTGGACGAGCCCATAACGTGCTGCCGGATGTGGATCGGTTTCGAGCAGATGCATCAAATGCTCCAAATCCTCGCCACTCTCATGGACCTGCACCAAGTCCACCAGACACTCCATGGCCGACAGACGCAAATCCAAATAGATTCTATACTGCGAATAGTTGCGAAATATGTGCGGCACCGAGGGAAGATGTCCCAATTTCTGTAGACGCCTGATGACCTTCAAGCAGGCCACCAAAACCGTGTACTTATAGGAGGGTAGATGATGTTCACCACGCATGAAACGGGCTACGGCGGACAGCACTAGTTTCGGATCTGTGGAGATGCAGCTGCTGCTGTCCATTGTCAGCGTTCGATAACCCGGCGAGAGGGTCTCGCCCAGAGCTGTGACTAATGCCGCCCTATAATACGAATCTGAGTAGGGATTCTGCGAGTTCTCATTGTATTTGATCAGATCGAGCAGAAAACGCACCACATTCGGCGGACAAATGCCATGGAGGGTGCGCAATCCAGCCATCGCCACGGGTATCGCCTTTTGCAGGTAATACAACTGAAAGTTGGAAAAATCATTGAGCCGTACAATGTGCGGCGCCTGTATTGAACCAAACATCTTGATAAAGATGTTCAGCACGGGTAGTGGTCCGCTCCACGAGTCCACCATTTGATTGGCCACCTTGGTGAGGCAATGGGCCGCCTCGCAGCGCACCCGATAGAAACAACTCTCATTCTCAATGGTGTCCTCCAGTGCAGAACGTGTTGCACTCGTCGCATACATTTCCAGCGCTCGGATTGCCTGAAATTGGGCGGTGACATCGCGCTCGTGGCGCAATTGATATTGCCACTGGAAGTCCGGCTGCTTAACGATCAGATCTCGCAACAGAATCATCTCCGGATCGATGCGTATCCACAGCACAGGTGAGTCACTAAAAAGTAAAAAGGAATAGAAATATAATATAAATTCTATCAATTTAATAAGTAAACCTACTCCATGGCCGATAGATCCATGTCGATCTCCTCTCCCGTCCACAGTGGAATCTTCTTCTTCTTGTTACGCCTGCTCTTCGAGTGACACGAGATGACCGATCTGGTCAGCGTATCCTCAATCTGCAACGTATGCTTAAAAGTGCCATCCAACTCCTGCAGCTGCACCATCAATGGACCATTATATTGCCTAACGCCCCGTTGCCCAATATAATCCTGACGAATATCCAGCTCGATGGTATTCCGCTTGCAATTGAACACGGAAATGACAGAGAACTTCACATGTCCTCCAGTGCGCACCCATTGATCCATAAACAGGGACATATCGCTGCCGGTGACCGTAAAAATGGACTTGATGAAACTGTTCGTCGAGATGAGCAACTGGGACCACAAACCAGCCTCAATTTTCGTGCGCGCCGCATTTGTAGCCAGCGCCAATTGTTTGTTAAACACCCGAAATAGCATCTGTTGACCAATGCGATGCTCCAGCATCCGTATGACCAAATGGGATTTTCGGCGCAATGTCTTCACATATTTGGGGGAGACCGTGTGCGAACTCTCTTTGGGAAAGTGATGCTGATGATGATCATGGCTAAACTTGGGAACCGCTGCTGCCGCCACAGGCTGACTACAATCGAGTATAACGCCGCCATAGCGTTCCTCATATTTAACGACTTGGGACAACTCTAACTGTACCCATTCCCGATACGGATTATTGCCAAAACATTGCCGTGAATGGAGGCCACATAGATAAGTGGCTACGCCCTTGGCCAGCCACGTGTCCGACCAGCGATGCGGGCAGATTAAACAGCCATAAAACTGCTCTGCCACAGCACGAGCCATCTTGGTGCGTGAGCTATAAGTCTGATCAATGATCTCCTTCGAGTGCAACAGATTAACCGAGGCTATAGTCATGGAAGCATAAGCGCTAATATCCGTGTCCAGTTCGTCGACAAAGACCTGCTTATAGCTGGCGAAAGGATAACGGGTCGCAAGCGTCTCCTCAAAGAACTCAAAGGCACCATGCAGATATTGAACGGTATGCTTTAACCAGGGCAACGTTCCCGGCAAACAAAAATGGGTCACTTCGTGCGTTGTCTGCGGATCTGCATAGATCTCAAAGGGACCCACGGCGAGTGCAATATTTGGTGCACTCACTGGCGTTCGGAGTTTATAGTAAAAGGTCTTCTTGTTCAAATCGGATGAGCTGATGACTTGGACAAGTTCCCCACACGAGACAGCCGTAAAATGTTTGTCCACGGTGAATTCCAGTTGCCAGGTGCACGGAGCCGCGTAACTATCCACGCAGGGGAACCACAGACGCGATGAGTTCTCATAGCAATTGGTGTACATGTGTGCCCATTTCCAGGCTGATGAGGATGAGGCTGATGGTGGCCTCAAAACGAAGTGCATGCCACTCGTTGGATTAGAAAAATTGAATTCAATGCGTATACGCAAAGTGATACCTGCTTGAATCATTGCATAACCAGCTGGCGGCACTTTAATAAACAGTTCACCATTATTGAGATCGGGATCGCTTATCTTGGCGGCCATTAAATGTTTCTTCGCATAGATTTCCAACGAGCGATTTTCCATCTCGCACAAATTGTGAAAGGAATCAAAATAGATGAATTCCGCTTGGCAAACATCGTTGAGCAGAACACGCTCAATATTCAATTGTTGCGCATTGAGGCGTATAACACGCAAGCTGTCATTATTTGGCACTATTGTCAGCTCCACCATGCCCTGTAAAATATTATTAAATATGCATTTCTTTCCTAAATTGTGCATTTTCCAACCTGAATTCTGCGATGCTCCAAACTAATTTCGGTTAGACTCAAAAGTTGATGTGACAATTTGAAGGAACGCAGTGGTGTCTCGAGCAGCTCATTTTGAGTTTCCATTGTTTATTATGCACAATTTCTCAATGATTATTCACACTATTGGTAACAGTATCACAATTTTTACTAGTTTGACAGTTAATGATGGCGTTGAGCAAGTGAGCGCCAAACCAGACAATTAGTTATATATGAAAACATCGCAGCTGTTATATATCGATATTTATTGCAGCGCTGGCTTTCGATAACTACTATTCTTTACTGTTGTTTGCTATTGCAACGGATCTGAAAATTTGAGACTGCTACTTTACCACAAAACTAAAATCCACAATTTTAACTCAGTGTTGACCAGTGTGGATTCAGTTCACCGGTATCAAAATAATTAACTTTGATGTATTTTGACGGCGGCCATCGTGCATAGAAATGGAAATAGTAAATTATGAATGAAAAATGATTTTAATCTTTAAGAAAAAAGTTTACTTATAAACATCGAAAACGCTAGAAAATGAATTCATTCAATTTTCGCCTCTCAGCAAACCTTTATGTTTAAGTTCCACAAACGAAACATATTGCAAATTTCGGTCGCGAAATTTTCCGTCGATCTGTAAACTGAGCTTAAAATAATTTCTTACATTTCTGTTTAATGTGAGTGATCGCGTTAGTAACAGCTTGGCAGAATTTAATGTTTCTGACATTGTACTTTTATCTTTGCATAATTATTCTTTCTTATTTTGTCATATGTTATTATTGATATAAAAAATAAACTAAAAAACAGGTGCTACGAGTATAGCGGCTTTTCTAAAGATAAAATTAAATTCTTAGATTATAGAGTGAATGCTCGCTGTTAATAACAGCTTAGCAGCATGTTAAGTATCTGACTGCTTAACATGTGTCTGTATAAAGAAGCAAAATATACCAAAATATATTTCATTTCATATTTATACTACGATTCTGACGATTTTTTCTTTGCAAATAAATGGATGAGCAAGCGCAACACAAGGAAAATGGCAGCCAAGCAAAGAAAATAGCTACCATAGACAACATACTGATCCTTTGGCGGCAAACCGTAACCCGTATCTAAATGAAGAATTTCAAACTTTTATAATAGATACATATATTTGTTTTAGGTACAATCCACTTACCCGTGACAACAACAACGGTTAGTATGGTTTGCAGGCCGAGTGCGACAAGCATATTGATGCCAAAGACCAAACCGAAACTGTCATCGACGAGATTCTTGGCAATAATCGCAGCCGCCACCGTAATGATGAAGAAGAACACGGCACAAAATATGGCATACCCGATGTAGGCCAACCAGACGCTTTCACAAAGTGCCGCCAGCAGTAAAAGACCACCAAGCAGAGCCACACACAAGGAGTTCATCAACATATAGAAATTTCTTCTGATATTGCTGTTGAGCATGCCGGCAAAGAGAGCTCCAATTGCGCCCAGCAAAGTGGCGACTGCCTCAACGCCACCATTATATTTACTCTCATTATCCGGCGCAAGATCCTTCCACAAAAACTGTATGTAGGTAATAACTTGGACTTGCCCGCAAGTCGCCAATGTCCACCAAATGCTCCACGTTAAAACAATCGGATTCGTATACGACGAGGTCAGATGAAACCACAATAAATGCCCAGCATTTTGCAAGGAAAACTTTGGCGCCATAGTCGTCTCTGTGCTGGCGGGGAGTGGGATTTGTGCAGGCTTTGCCGGAGCATAGAAATAAAGACTGCGCGGCACACGCGGCAACAGCAACGCAATCGGCAACGATATAATCTGTGTTGCCAGCGAGATGAAGTGTAACTGCCGAAAACTCATGCTATCCGTGGAGACAAGCAACTGGGCCAGAATCCCGCCCAGAAATTTACCACCCAAGATGGCGGCACGTGTATGTCCTGTCACGATCTGATATCGCTCCCGCTCCACCTTGGCATACATATAAGTGTAATAGGCCACCTCGGCGGCGGTGAAGAAGCCAAAGAATATCTGCGCCAACTGCAATTCGAGCAGAGTCCGTGTCCAAAGCAACATGGCAAACAATGTGATGCCCGCCAGCGAGGAGAGCACGATTATCGGCTTATATCTCAGCAGATCGGTGAAGAGAAAGACCAGGACGAGTTGTGCGAGCACCGAATAGGTGCCAAATGGATACACCTCCTGGTAGACGGTCTCTGTGGTCAGATTGCGCCAATCCCCGGCCAAATATTCGGTGACAAACGGCTCCGAGGGACGCATCTCGCGAAAGAAACCAAATGTGCACAGCAGCAACGATATCTTCAGCCAGGTATCCATCTTCTCCAGCTGACTGCTAAGAGCGGGAATGAAATAAATTTGTCTCTGTGATTACGACACAAACACACACAGAGCGGGAGAGAGATGTTAATCCCACGAACGCCACACAACAACTGCTTTTTATCCGTTCGATCGCATTCAGACGAACACTCTCTCTCTCTCAATCTCTCAGCTGAAAACAACCTGTTGCTTGCTCTCCCTCTGCCTTGCTCATAAAAAGCACATTTTGCACACAGTGGCAATAAATACAGCAACAGAATTGACACATTACAAATAACCATACCCTGTAATAAGTAATCTAATGTATATTTTGTATACTCTACGTTTTTGCTTAGTTTACTTGTATATATTTATATATATATAATAGAAATTATGCTAAATTATTGTTCAGTTTTATATAGATAAAGTTGAGCTTTATATTATATTGAGTATATGTTACTCAATTTTAAGCAGCTCTCCTTTTTGTATACTTTTAGTTGGTGCTAAAGTTCAAGGGTATTTAAATCCCCTCAAGTTAAAGTTGCTTTCTCTCCCTCTAAATTAAATTTAATTAATTATTTATTTATGTACTTAATTAACATAATGGAAATTGTACATACTCTAAATTGCTGCTGATTTTACTTGCATATAGATAGACTTCAAGGGTATTATATTCGGAAAGCAAGAAATTCAAGAACACAATTAAAATATTACAAATACACATACGCAGTAGTAATTAAACCTAAATATTTTGTATTCTCTGCCGGCAAAATATTCCATGTGTCATTGTAGTAACGGGTAAAAATATTCCATATTTGCTGTGATTTTTTTACTATATTTTCAAAAGCATTTCTTACTTTTACTTGACATGAAGTGCTTACTGCACACTCAGCAGATCTAAATGTAATCAGCTCCTCAAACATCTGTCAACAATATTCAACTGATTCAATTGGGTGTCGAATTGGCTGATTGGTGATTGGCTTGTTTCAATATCTTTTTATTGAGTACAACAACTTTTTCATTATGTTTGCAACATCAAATAAATAAAACAAATGTGGGAAAGATTTATGATTAAATAAAGTAACAATGAGATATGTTATCAATTTGATAATATTCCTATTTGTTGCTGAGCTCTTATCTATTTGATTGTCTGATGATTTATCAAGTTAATCAACCGCCCACCTGAGATTGGAGAGAGTGAAGTAAAAATAAATCGCCGAAAATAGGCGAAAAAATTCACATATTAGAAATAGTTCAGGAGTAGGCGAAGAGCACGATCCGATAAGCTGATGGACATCAAATTGATTTCCACTTGAGATTTGAAAAAATCAGTTACAAGTGGCAAATAAAAATATATTAATCAATTAAATAAAGGAGTCGTGATTTTGCACAAAAGCACAGATTGAAAAAGCTGAATAAAAAAATAATGAAATATTATTTAATTTGTTGAATATGTTGTGGCACAATTTGAATAAAAAAAGTTACAACCGCAGAACCATTTGTACTAACAACCGCAGAACCATTTGTACTATATATCAAATATTTTATAGATCAGCTAATTATTGAAAAAAATCTGAATAAAAAACTAAGTACCAAATATTTTTTCAGTCTCAATAAATATTTGAAATTGTTATGCGATCGCTTATGGGAACAACTATTTGTATATAATACAAATTATTGGTTACTTCTTGAGGTAATCCTGATAGAGTCGCAGCAAGTCGGGACTTGTGCGAGGGGGCACCCTCTCCAAAGCCGTCTCAAAGTGCGCCCAGTGGACGACGGTCGCCTTGAAGCTGTGCTCCAGCGCACAAATCGCTGCCTCATGGCAAACGGCCTGAATCTCGGCACCCGAATAGCCATCGGTGCGCTCCACAAGCCGCTCCGCAAGGACATCCTCAGCCAGGGGCATGGCACGCAACTTAATGCCGAGGATTTCACGACGAGCCTCCGCCTCGGGCAAACCCACATAGCAAACACGATCGATGCGACCCGGACGCAGCAGAGCTTTATCAATCATATCCGGACGATTGGTGGCGGCGACAATGGTCACATTATGCAACGCCTCAACGCCATCCAGTTCGGTGAGTAGCTGGGTGAGCACACGTTCCTTGACAGAGGCACCAGCTCCACCCTCTGAGCGCTCGCCGCCAATGGCATCGATCTCATCAAAGAAGATGATGGCGGGCGCCACTTGACGTGCCTTGCGGAATACTTCGCGCACAGCACGCTCCGATTCGCCCACCCACATGGAGAAGAGCTCTGGTCCCTTGATGGCCAAAAAGTTCAGCTTGCTCTCGGTGGCCAGGGCCTTGGCAATCATTGTTTTGGAGCAACCGGGTGGACCAAACATGAGTACGCCACGTGGTGGCTTAATGCCCAAACGCTCGAATTTATCCGCATGGAGCAGTGGCCATTCGATGGCCTGTTGAAGGGTCAAACGTAGTGCGGATTGGCCACCAATATCCGACCAGAGCACATTGGGATTTTCGATGAGTACTTCGCGCATTGCCGAAGGCTTCACTTTTGTCAGCGCAGCCAGCAAATCCTGCAACTGCACCGGATGCTGTTTCTCGCGCAGCGTTGCCAGCGTTGCTGTATACACCAAATTGGCCAAATCGGCGCCAACATAGCCATGTGTTATGGCTGCTATTTGCTCCAGTTCCGCATCCTGGAGATGATCTTGCAGCAGGCAGCGGAGTATCTCTTTACGGGCAGTTGGCGTTGGTGCACCCACTTCCAGTTCGGTGTCGAGGCGACCCGCGCGTCTTATGCTCGAATGCAGTGCATCGATTTGGGAAGTGGTCGCCAGCACAAAAATGCGATCCGCTTCGAGACGATGCCCGCTGCTCAATTGATCGAGCAGCGCGAGCAGGGCGAGTGAAACACGCTTCACCAGATCACTGCCTCCCTCCTGCTTGGGACACAGCGTGTGCACATCCTCCAGCAGCAGGAGTGTGGGATGCGGATAATGAGCATAGGCACGCTCAAAATGCGATCTCAATTTTTGCTCCGTTTCGCCCAGAAACTTGCTGAAGACATCACCGCTACTAATCCGCATTATTTGCACCTGACCATCGTTTTGCTTGGCAGCGGTGCACATTGCCTCACAGATGAGGGATTTGCCACAGCCACTGGCGCCATAAAGCAACAATCCACGTGAGATTTTTATGCCTGCCAAGAGGGGAGAGGAACAGAATTAACAATTATTAAAATAAAATGAGATAGTTCGACAATTAGTGGACCTACCCTCTGGCAATGGCTTGTAGCCCAGTGCATATTCCATGCTCTCCTCCACCAATGAGAGCTGCTTATCCAAGCCACCAATTTTGGCTTTTGTTGTGCGTTGTTCCGCCGGCAATTGCTCCTGCTTCTCTTCCCCGAGATCCAGCTCTAAACGCGTGGCATTTGTGACCAGCACAAATTGCGGGGATTTATCTAGACTCAGTCCGGCCAGCGCATCCTCCATGGAGCTATCTTCAATGCCCCGCCAGCTCTCCATGCGGAAGACAAGCGATTTACAAAAGAAATTTAAATGTAGAACGCTTTGCATGCAGTAAACTTGATTGATCATCTGTGACTTGAGCACAGCAATAGCATCCATGAGTTGTACGTTTTCCAATCTGGATTCAGTGGCATTAAGCTGCCTCAATTTGATGCTACCAGCGGCAGAAATTTGTCCTTTATCCAGTGCGGAAATGTGCAGCAATTTGCCATGCAACGGCAACCAATTCAATTCGTAATCTAAAATAGAAATGTAAAGCAATTAACAAGTAGATGAAGATGGCAACAACTCACCCTCATCTGTGGCAAAGACCGTTGTAAGAAACTGCTCCGGAATTGGCCAAACAATGCGAATCAGAGGCGCCTCCATTTCATCAACAGCTTTTGCTGCCTGTCTAATAACCACCTGTTGTCCAATGTGCAGCTCAGCTAGTTGCATGGCGCCCTCAGATATAAATACGAGCATGTTGACATATTTCTCTGGCAGTTCCTTCAGTGCATCCACCTCAAAAGTGCGCTTTTGCACGCTGCTTGTGTAAAGCGTTTTATTTCTCACAAATTCCGCATTTAATTCTGTGCTGCTCACATCTGCTTCGGGGGCAATGGGGCAGATGCGCTCGTGTGTGTCTCGAGACTTGGAGGTGATGTGCACGCCACATGCTTCACAGTAATACCAAGTTGATTGGTTCTTCTTGTTGCTCGATTTTGGCGGCATTTCAACAGTAAACAAAAAAAGGTCTTCTGTTTGTTAATCTTTTGCCGGCGGCAATCAGCTGTGCATTTGTGCACGTGCATTGTGAATGGCAAAAGACCAAGGCATGTGGCACATGGCACCTTATCACGAGAGTTCACATATTTCTCCCTTTTGGCTTGTGTCAGCATACCAGCCTTAACCGTTACAAATATTTTTCATTTAAAATTGAGCCAACTGCTTTTTACACTAATTATTTATTTGTACACACATACTAATAGTAATAATAAAATAAGTTCATTGCAGAAGCAAATCTGTTTCACTGGCATTTGCCGACATCAGATCCCGTTCGAGGCTTGTTGTTGCATTTGCTTGATTCAGGAACAGATCAAAATCGTAGCCATCATTTTGGGCGGAAATTGAATCCTTTTGATTGCTAATCGTTTGCGGATTCGACAACAGATCCACATCCTGCAGTCCCAGCTCCTTGAGCAGCAGCGATTCATTCTCAGTCGAATCCTTCACCTCCATGTGGATAATCGGAGCCGGTTTCTCCACAGCTTCCAGGCCATAAACAATTTTATTGTTGGCAGTCGGCTCGTTATTTGCTTCCAGTTCGTCCTCATCCAATTCCTGGGGCTTCAATGTGCTCGACTTGTATTGGAAATCGGTCGCTTTAAAGTCTACTTCAATGGGAAAAAGGGGAGGCAACGAATCTAACCGCTCCACGAGATTACGATGCAGCTCTGCAAGGGATTCGAGCAGACTGCGAAGCTGTTTATTCAAGTCCATGGCATGTTTACACTCCAACAGTTCCATTTTCTCCAGCACATCGGTGCGCAATTTGGCAAACTTGCTGCGCGCATCCTGGCGACAACGCAATATCAGCCGATACTCATAGTTCCCCGTCTCCACGCGATACAGTGGCTCCTGTAGCGCTGCAAAGCCATGTTCCTCATCATCCATTTCCTTGACTTTCAGACAATAGGATAAATATGTGAATTTGGCATCCGCATAACGACGCACTGTCAACTTGGTGTCCGGTATGGCCTTATTCAGATATGTGCCCAGATCGGCAAGCACCGGTTTGATCTGCTTGATGATCGCCAGTCCATCTTTCTCCAGCGAACGATGAAATTCCCCGAAAGTACGAAATGCTTCCGAAGCTCGCTGTTGCGGTTCATGTGCGGAGATTTGGGTGAAGCAGTCTCCAAAGGATTTGTATGTTTGCAGCAGATCGTAGTAAGCCTTGAGCATGCGACGTGCATGCTCCACGAGACCCTTGTACATCAGTTCAGTGCCCTCGAGTTCCTCAAGTCGTTTAACCAGCGAATCATTGCACAATATGGCACGGGATAAGCCCAACGTATCTGCCGTATTGCTTGACAAACTGTCCACGATGCGATGCTTTAGCTTTTTCAGTATTATGTCCAGCGTTTTGCCCTGCTCCGGATCCGCGTGCAGTTTGTTGTAGTGCACGGTGACCTGATCGGTGGCTGTTTGGATCATTTTGGCCACCTCCACTTTGGTTTTGCCCTTCACACTGCTTGAATTGACGGCGAGCAGTTCGTCGCCGGATTGCAGCGAACCCTCACGTGCCGCTGGAGTGCCATCAAACACCTACAATGTATGGAAATGATGAAATGCTTAAAAGATTATCGCTTCTGTTTTTGTTGGCATTTTACCGGCAATTAGCTGTGCGCGTGCATTGTGAATAGCAAAAGAGTAAAGCTTGCAACCGTTATTTGAGCGCAGTATGCAGCTTATCACGGGAGTGAGCTTAAATATGCTCTCAAGCTGTTACAACAGCGTGTAAATAATAATATTACATCAAGAGCCATATAAAAAATTGAATTAATGTGTTTTTGCTTTAAGTAAAGCTCTGTTAATGTGGATTAACACTAATTTTATATTTATGCGGAGTATGCAGCATATGTGAAAATTTAGCTGTTGTTTTACACTATAACTTGAAATATCAAAACGAACCAATAAATACCTAATATGATATATTTTTCTGATTATAAAAAGATACAAATTGAATTAAATGAGTAATAATTTTACAGATCTGAGAGCTGAAATTGGGATAGTATTCGAGTAATCCTTGATTTTCTATCTATTTTTATTCTAAATGGAGCTTTAAATTTCATTTTTGGCATTAATTTTAGGACATTTTATTTTATTTTTTAAACACCATGGCGCCGTCGCACTTGTGTAAGCAATTTGAGATGATGACATCGCCGCCGCCGCCAAAAACAGACGAAAAACGGATAACGTTGGTGGACAACAAATTGCGATCGATCCTGTTGGAGAGCAACTCCAAACGGCTGCTGCGTCAACAGGCTGGATTGGATAGCTCAAGGAAGCGGCGCAGTCCGCAGAAGGTGGCCGTGCCGAATGCTTACAGATTGCAGGGAGAATACAACCGCAATCGGAAGCAAAGACAGCTGCGCTTGAAGAGATCGCTGCGACCGCTGCGGAAACAGGTAAACGCACCACATCCTGTGCCAAACTTCAGTGCATTGCATCGGCGCTGGGAGCAACGGAATAGACTGCGTCAGTTGCGCTCCGCTCAACAAGTGACCGAACCAATAACACCGCGAACACTGCTCAGTTCCCAGAGGTTCAGGGAAAAGTGGGCGAGTAAGCGAATCCATTGGAAACGGCAAGAGGAACAGGAGTTAACCCATCGTCCCAATCTGTGCAGCAAATTTTTCGACCCATGGCGCAAGCGACCGTTTGTGCCACGCATCACTTCCACCATTGTCCAGACGAAGCCTTTTAAGCTGCGATCTGTGGAACGAGGTGTTCTCCGCAAGAAATTCGATATGTGGCAGATGGGGGAGCAGAATTCGCGGGAGCAACTCGAGACTGGGGAGTCGACGCGCCGCTGGCAGAACGAGTATCGAGAGGCGCGCAAACTGACCCTGTTCAAGGCCCGACCGAATCCATGGAAACGCACCAAGGCAGCAGCAAATCAATGATTACAAATACAAATTCCAAAAATTACACAAGTTCGTTTTTTAATGTACTCATTGAAGATGAGTAAAGGTATATTGGTTTTTTGTAGGACTATGTTACAAGCAGCAGTGTATATCATAGTAGTTCACTTCGACTACAGCATATATATATAAATCTCTCTCACCTGTACTATATAGAGGCAGGGACACATTGGCGCTCCGCCGCCGATGCTAATCCCGATTAGGTTGCTCTGATCCTTGGTGATGACAACGGCATTGGTGGTCACAGTCATGCCCCTGTTTGTATAATCGGATTAGCTAAAGTTTGATCTGGTTTTGCATATATACAGTATTTAATCTGCTGTCTAGACCTAAGTTGGAGCATGTTACATGTAATTAATAAGCGTGCTGTACTCACTTCCTCAGGTGCAGTCTTCTAAAAAGCCATCTTATTAGTTCTAGCAAATCCATAAAATCGTTTAAAAAAAACTTTTATAATATTTGATACTTAAAGCTAAGACGTTTACGGTTTCCACTAAAGTCTAATTAGTACCTAGCATAATTTTTAAATTTAAAAAAAATATCGAAATGGCTAATCTATAGGAACTGGTCTAGAACTAAGAACTGTGAACCACTTTATTTTAATATATAAATTCTGTTAAGTTGAGAACGTTCTAGAAATATTTTCACCCTCTATTTAAATTCTAAGAACTTATTTACATTTAATTCTAGCTACACATCAAGACAACTAGTTGCTTACAATATAACAATTGGTGAAAACAATATATATATAAATAACAAATATACACATGTTTAATGCTTTTAATTAAAGTCTGGCGCCGTTATTTCTATTGTGTTTTTTTTTTTGACTCAGTCTCCGTCTATTTCGGTTAGCTTTGGAGACACTACATAACGATTAAAATTAATTAATAAACGCTTTTTTTAATATCGAGCTAATTCAAGTCAAGGAATTGACTTACAAGCGATCTAGCTCATATTTCTGTTTATTGTATAGTCCAAATTTCTCGGCAGCCATGTCGAAGTTGGTGCACAGATGCACTGCATCTGCATCCGCATCAGCATCAAAGTACGATTTCGATTCCTGGGCCGCATCCTTGGGACTTTTTTTTTGAGAATTCACTTAATCTATCTGTCAAATTGGAATATCCTACATACTTACACCTCAAAGTCCTCATTTAATTGGATGAGCATTGGCTCGGCGCCGCTTGGCCGAGTTCTATCAAAAACATTTGTTTTGCAATTTCAAAAAATAAATAATCATGTACAATATGTTGACCCAATTATTGATTTTTTTGTTAACAACCCACTGGGAAAATTCTTTGCACGCTCACAATGCGATATAAAAAACATATAACAGTACGTTCTTTTGTGCACATTTCTTACTCACATTTTATCCTCGTAGAAGAAGTCATCGTCGTCCGTTAGCATCTTAGCAGTTTTTATTTATTGCTTTGTTTTGAACAAGGCAATTAAGCCTCCTTAAGGTATGGCGTGAAGTTAGCAGCAACAGAGCTCTATGTAAGTTGCTATCGAAATATATCGATATATCGTTTGATGGCTACATTTCTGTTTTTACCCATACACTTGCAACAACTTGTTGTCTAGGCAACGAGTGAAAATATAAACAACAAAGAATTTTCTGCAATGGATTGGGCTGAAGAGCTGAAAATGACAATTAGAAAGGTAAAGTAGATAAATAAAAATACTATTTTAAGTTAATTTTAATTGATATTTATAGACAACGGCGCGAAAGGGTCGTCGTTCAAAAAGTCGCGATGTGCTAAATGAAACTCAGGCGGGGGCTTCGAGTGCTGCCTCGACGCATAAGCTTGCTAAGGATTTATCGATAGATATCACCTTGGATATACACAATGAGAGCACAGGCAGTCCAACAACAACGACAACAGCGGCAACAACACCAACGTTCAATAATGAATTTGATTCAAATCGACCGCCAATTAGACGTGTCTCAGGTGGTTGGGCAGATTCTGGGCAAAAATCCCTGAAGTAAATAATAAATTCACCAATATTATATCTTTTACTAATCTTTATTTATATTCGCAGATCAAAGAAAAATTCGTTTGATGAGTAAGTTGCAACCCTATTATAACAATCTTATTTCTAAAATTATTAAATTTTTAGCGAGCGATTTCAAGTAACAAAATCAGCTACAAGCACAATACCCACAGATGATATACCCATTGTACCAGATCTTGACGATATCAGGGATGAAATTTTGCTGAACGAAATTATCGAACCGCCCTCGTAAGTATTTTATTTTACTGAAATTAACAGTAAATTATAGTTGGTCATCAATTTCAGCAGTGTTGCCATCAATCGTGACGTCACATTTAAGGAGCTCAGCTCTGATTTGCTATCGCAGAATGCGTTCTCAGCTATCGAGGATGTCGATTTATCGATATTGACGCGTTGCCTGCAGGCCCAAGAGAATCTGGATGAACCTGACGAGGTTTGGGAGTGGGAGAAACTTTTTACAGAGATCACGGCTCAAATAAATTCGGACAAAACGTCGAGCGTTGGCATGCCCGAAAAGATTGAAATTGGTCCCGACGAAATACCACCAACGGCTAAACTCAATTAGTTATGTAAAACATAAATAAATGCAATGTTTAAATTTATTCATTTAAAATACATTTGCCATTCAACTGTGCGCGTGCACGAAAAAAAACAAAAAGGTATCATCATAGCAATCGATAGAAAATATCGATAGCAATGTGTGTCATTTTCTTCCATCACCATCCGTCACGGGGCAGCGAAAAACACAGTTTTTAGTCATTTTTTAATCTGTGTGAATCGCGTTGGAAATCGCTCTGAAAAATTACAAATTGTTAATAATTGTATAATTAACACAACAATGGCACCGAAAGCACGAACAGTTGGTATTAAACCGAAAGCACAGACCTTCAAAGACAAGTCGAAACCGACCGATGTGCGTCTGTCCAATATACAGGCGGCCAAAGGTAAGCAGAGATATAAAAAAAATATGAAAATATCATCACTTAAAACGCACATGAGAGGATCATTTATGTTGCAAATAGCAAATTGCGTTGCATTTTATTGATTGCTCAGGTGAATTAGTGTGGAAAAATGCATAAAACAAAAGCAGTTGCCGGCTGCCGTCTCGAAACTTCTTAGTGATGACACTTGGCCAAACCAAATGACTCATGTGATGCAAGGAGAGATAACTATTTTAATCGATACTTTTCTTGCAGCTGTTTCCGATGCTATTCGCACCAGTTTGGGTCCTCGCGGCATGGACAAGATGATCCAAGCAGCCAATGGTGAAGTATCGATAACAAATGATGGCGCTACCATTTTGAAGCAAATGAATGTTTTGCATCCGGCTGCCAAAATGCTTGTCGAACTGTCCCGTGCTCAGGATGTGGAGGCTGGCGATGGCACCACTTCCGTTGTGGTCATTGCTGGCGCCTTGCTCGAGGCATGCGAGAAATTGTTGCAGAAGGGTTTGCATCCCACTGCGATATCGGATTCATTTCAACGTTGCTCGAACAAAGCCGTCGAAATACTCACACAGATGTCAACGCCCGTTGAGATCACGGATCGTGAGACTCTGATCAAGAGCGCCTCCACATCCCTCAACTCCAAGGTGGTCTCGCAGCAGAGCAGCCTCCTTGCTCCCATTGCTGTCGATGCGGTGCTTAAAGTCACAGAACCGGGCAGGGAATCATCGGTGGATCTGAAGAACATTAAAGTTATTCAGAGTTTGGGCGGCACTGTTGAGGATACTGAGCTGATTAATGGTCTCGTCTTCACCAGTCGCTCGTCGGGCACAAATGCCCCCAAGCGCATTGAGAAGGCCAAAATTGGTCTGATTCAGTTTTGTATCTCGGCACCGAAAACCGATATGGATCACAATGTGATTGTCAGCGATTATGCGGCCATGGATCGTGTCCTCAAGGAGGAGCGCTCCTACATCCTCAACATTGTGAAACAGATAAAGAAGGCCGGTTGCAATGTTCTCCTCGTCCAGAAGTCCATTTTGCGGTGAGTTTAAATATAAATACCAAACAGTATATATATATATGTAAATATAAATATCTACATTTGAGAAAATTGAAAAAGTAATGGTTGGATTCGTAAGAAACAATGTCTGAAGGTTTTATTATTATTATTATTACTATTACGAATCTTATTGTTGTTCTTATTATTAATAGCCTTATAATTATTATTATTTTATTAACTTGATATATTAATGATCATCTTCAATTAATATCCTCTCTCTCTTTTAATGTTTTTTTTTAGTGATGCCGTTTCGGATCTGGCTCAACATTTCCTGGACAAGATCAAGTGCTTGGTGGTAAAGGATGTGGAACGCGAGGATATTGAGTTTGTGTGCAAGACCCTGCATTGTCGCCCTATTGCATCGCTGGATCATTTCACCGCCGAGAATTTGTCCAGTGCTGACCTGG
The DNA here is from genome assembly GCA_035042305.1 of Drosophila glabriapex. NCBI lineage: Eukaryota > Metazoa > Arthropoda > Insecta > Diptera > Drosophilidae > Drosophila > Drosophila glabriapex. The sequence goes on from JAWNLN010000008.1 coordinate 13,192,423, forward strand.
TCGAAGAGGTGGCCAGTGGCACCAATAAGTTCGTCAAGATCACCGGCATACAGAATCAGGGACGCACCGTCTCCATCATTTGCCGGGGATCCAACAAGTTGGTGCTGGAGGAGGCGGCTCGTTCGCTGCACGATGCGCTGTGCGTGGTGCGTTGCCTGGTGAAGAAACGCGCTCAGATTGTGGGCGGTGGTGCACCCGAAATTGAGATGGCTTTGCAGTTGGCAGCGGCTGCTCAAACTGTCGACGGTGTCGATGCGTATTGTTATCGTGCCTATGCCGATGCACTGGAGGTCATTCCCTCAACTCTGGCCGAGAATGCGGGCCTCAATCCGATTGCAACAGTGACCGAGTTGCGTAATCGTCATGCTCAGGGTGAGAGGAATGCCGGGATTAATGTGCGCAAGGGCGCCATTACCGACATCTTTGCGGAGAATGTGGTGCAACCATTGCTGGTCAGCATCTCGGCCATCACTCTGGCTACGGAGACAATTCGCTCCATCTTGAAGATCGATGATATTGTATGTTATTTTGAATTTGATATCTGATTTATGATTTGTATTTTGTTTTTAATTATTTCTTTCTCTTTCAGGTCAATACCTTCAGCTAAGCAGTTTGTTAGCTCAACAATATCTCAAAATACTTTGTATTCGTGCTGCAGCGCTTCAATATCTTTACTTATTTTTGCATTTTCATCTAAAACAAAAAACACAAAAATACACAACAAAAAAACACACTTAACACACATTAATTAATCGCACACATAATGCGGCTGCGCACGTCCGCAAGAAAATTGAATAAAATTCACTTAATATATGCCACTACAAGTTAATGCAACTTATCTATTTACCCTTTAATAAAACCAAACTAAACTAAATTAAATGAAGTCTTTATAATAACTTGATTTCCACATTTTTAAATGTGAACGATTTTTTCCTTAACAATTTGTCATTCACACGCGCACGTGTTTTAGACACAGCGCTGCCAGACTTTTCAACATTTCTACGCTGGGCGCCAAATTCAAATTGCTGTATACAATTTATGAAAACTATTATTGTTTTGGTTTTTATTGTGTTACGATGAGATTTTATATAGTTAAATGTTTACAAATGAATAAATATATAAATGAATGGTTAGCAAGTGCAGTCGTGCAAGTCTCCATTAATTGAACTAACGTAATTTCAATTGAATTTAATTTTATTACTATCACCTTTGGGTCATCTGATTGTCGGACTATTTTCACGCCCATTGGGAGTGCTGCTTAAATTTCAAAGGGTTTCTGTTTTCTACTCCAACCCTTTTGGGCTAGCCCATATATTTTGACGCCCCCTTTTTTTTGCTGGCATTCTTTCTTTTGTTGTGCGTGTAAATAAAAATCACTTGATACGATTTTTATGATGTGCGTTAAATGATTAAACCACTTGAAATGGTCTCAAATTGTCCAACAACAAAAATCAAGCATCAAACACGGTTTTCTTAGCCCCATTTTTCGGGTTTTCGCCTACAATTTTGGCCAAAAAAAGGGGTAGACTGACAGGAAGTTTTGGGCGCGTGTAAGTTAATTAAATGTGTAAACATGTCAACAACAAAAAAAAGGCTGAACTTTCAGATTGGTGTTGATTTCAGTTCATTTCACGCCCAAAAATACCCATCCACTGAATGGGGTAGTTTCTTGTTGCTTTGATCAAAGTTTTCCAGCTAATTGGCTGAAAAATTCTTGAGTTTCCCATTTTGTTTTTCACTTGTGGGGGTTGTGATTGATGCATGCAAATTTCTGAGGCTGCCATTTGATTTTTTTAGAGTCAACCATTTTAAATTTAAATTCGTTTTGGCTTTGGCTTTTGTGGCATACTTTTTGGGGCGTTCGCTTTTTAGGGTTGCAATACCTAAAAAGACTTGTTGGGATTCTTTTTTTCTTCGTTTTTTATATAGCCCACAGCGTTGAGAACTTTGCCACATTTTATTGGCTTTATTTGCACTGACCTCATCTAAAGCGGGGATGGCGTGAGTGGGTGGGGGAGGGGGGGGGGAGGGAGTGGGGAAGGACTTTGTCTAGGGACTCGCATTTGTTTGTATGCGCAAATATTGAATTTGCGCTCTTTTTATTTTGATACACTTGCAGAGGGTTTTATAGTTGTGTCGTGAAGTGTGTAACGTGTGTCAAGGAGACGTCTCCGGGCTTAAGAAGTAAATATAGCTGATTCGATATAGCCATATCCGTTTGTCCCTATTTTTGTATGTCCGTCTGTCTAAGGAATTGAGGCGGTTAAAGGCTGTATTTGAAAAATTAATGAAAATACTCGAGAATTTTTACTGAAATTTGTTTCTAAGAATAAAGATGTTCAATATTATAACCTAAAGTTATATTAATAACGTTGACTTAAATATTATTTTAAAACTGGTTAGTAACTTGTAATAGCACCAAATTCTGTCACGATGGGAATTTGCGCTACAGATCTTGTTGATCGCACCTGGTAATAACTATATGACTTTGAATTACCTACCAGACTGATATTCTGCTCATTTCCTCAATTTGTATACATTGCCGACAATATTTAGATTAGGATTATAAGGAGGCAACTCCATAAAAATTAGGTTTCGTTTCTCAATCCAGCTTTTTGGCACTCGAGCTGTGTGAATTGCAGCATTATCTGGATGAAAAAGCCACGAAAGTGTTTTGAAAATGCCGTTGTTGAAAGGAAATGTTTTCTTGTGCAGGATTTTGTAGTTCATTCATTCAGTATAATGTAATGTGAGAGTTCTTCCTTGCAAATTAAATGTACTATAGTTTTAGGCAAAAAAAAAAAACATTGTTGTCGAAATATACTTTCTTCTTTGAGTTACCCTTCTAGAATTGACTCATATTTTGCTGTGATTGCTGAATTCCTTCCGCTAGGGTATGTAATATTCGGGTAACTATTAGTTAAATGTTTTTGCTCTTGGTTTTTTTTGGTACTATTTAGCTAGTAGTTATATTTGCTTCGCTTGGTCCCACACTTTATAATTTTGGAATTGTGGTCCATGTTGGATTTGTGCTTTGTTTCTTTGTCGCTGCGTTTCTTTCTTGCATGTTTGCTTAATTTTTTGTGCTACTGCAAAAAAAAAGAATAAGAGAAAAAGTAACTTTTTCTTTGTTGCTCATTTCATATTTTCATTGTAATTCAATTGGGTTCTCCACTTTTCCACTTGCCCACTTTTCCAAGCAGCATCGCTCTCTTGTTTTCTTTTTTTGGCCAAATGTTTGCACAATTCTTGTATTCACTGGACAACAAAGACCAGCAACCAGCTATAAAAAAGGGGTGTATCTCTCCCTCTGCGCCCTCCCCTTGCCAGCTCCTTCCTTTTTTTGCACAAATTGAAATTCAAAGCATATAAATTCGCATGCAATCATCCAGAAACTGAACATATGCTCGCCATATAATTTTCACTTGACACAGACATCTCCGTTCAAATCTATTTAATCTTCAGCAATTGCATTGAAGCGCTCACAAATTAGAATCACTTGCTCGAATACACTTCAAATGCTCTGCAATTTAATATTTGTGTGCCTTGCTAGCTCTAAAAACTTCAAAATCCTGGTACACTTGAATTTTTTAAGCTATTTTCCTCAGAATCAGAATCATCAGTGATAAATGCTTATTTATTAAGTATTATAATTTATAAAATTTGTATTTTAATTATAACGATAAACTTCAAATTCGGTTGATAAATCTTAATTTATGAATGTGTTTTACAAAACGAGAAGAAAGAAGAAACATGTTGTCGAACCGAAAACCTTGCAACTTTACTGATGCAAATTCATAACTAGTACCGAAAATAAATATTATTTTAAAGAACCAGTTTCGAAAACCGATAATATTAGTAAATATATTAGCACAATTGAACCGATCACCGAAAAGATGTGGAACCAATTCACAAACTTTAATGGAGCCTATATACCTTATGTGCCGGAACCGGTTCTGAAATACGATTCGATTTGACAATTTGACCATGCATTAAAAACCATAAGTGCTGAATTTTTTTAATACTTAAGTTTTATTTTCTGTATTTTTTAAGTTTTGTTTTGATTTTTGTCTAAACTTTTTCTTATAGAAGTTTAATAAACATAATAAATAAATATAATACATCAACTAATTTTTGCTCTTGAATGAGAAACAATTAAATTAAAATATTCTTAGTTTCAGATAGTTACTCTGCTCAATTCTACACTTAAATAAATAATTTATTCCGTTTTTTTCCTTTTGACCAGATCCCTTGACCAATTTGACAATCAAATATGTTTGCCATCATATTCATACTTTCCGATTAGCCGCTCTGTTATGCGGATAAAAAGATAAGCTGCGCATTTAACCAAGTTGAAACGCCCACCAATAGGCGTGGCACTTAAGCGGATACAAAAAAACACAAAAATAAAGCGAGACGAAGCAGCAGCAGAAGAAAAAAAACTTAATTTTCGTTAGTCCTGGCAGCACTTGTGTGATTAATGATTTGGCCAGCGATGGAGAGGCTGTGTGAAGGGGGGAAAATGTTATGAAAACGCATTCGAAAATTTCATTAAATTGTTATAAATGAAGTTTTAGCAAGCAACAACAAAAAAAAGCGAGCAGAGAAAGCGAAAAAAGCATTTCTCAAAATGGAATGGAATTCAATTTGCAAATGCAGTGGGCAAAGTGGGAAAAAATCTATCAAAAGGAGCGCTCAAATCAAATCTTTAGCAGCCGATCTGAAACATAGTCCGCCGGCTTGCCACACATGCCACATGCCGCACAAATAATAGTACCACCACCCCCTCAACTCACGGGCAACATCCTATGCCTAATCCCAATTCCAACCCGCTTCTTCGGCTTTGCTATTTGACCAGTTAAATGACCAGAGGGCTGCTTGGGGTTTGAGGTGGGAAGAGGGGGACGATTTGGAGGGGGGGGGGGGTGCGGTTTAGAGCATTTTGAATATGGGCTGAAAGCGTTTTTTTTCCTTTTCCCTTTCCCTTTGAACGCCGTCTGCAACGGACTGATAACATTCACAGAACGGAGCCGAGATGCTTTCGAGTGTACCAATTATTCGTGAGTGCTGAATGAACGCTGAATGAGTGTGCCTTCAGCTACTGTTCTGTCTGCAGCTTTAGTCCTTGGTCCTGAACTCCTTGCAGTTGATAAGCCATTGCTTCAGGGCGCCCTTGAAACGCTTTTGATGTGCAGCCAAATTAAATTGAGCACTTTTTAGTTTGATATTTTTAAGGGGGGGCTAAGGCGATGGTAGAACCTTTAAAATTATTATGAAATGTTTAGCATAGGAAAGTTCAATATTTTCTTAAAAAACTTTTATGTTTAACAAGATATACGCAGCAAACTTACTAAGAATAATTGGACAATTTTGACGACAAATTCATAATCTGCACTATGAAAGCATATATTATATATACTCAAATTAAATATCGGCAGGTCTACAAAGGTCTGTTATCTTCCCCAAGCCCAAAATAGCTATTCTAACTTGTTTTTCTTTTTAAATTAACAGGAATTTGAGAATATCGTCAGATAACTCACAACTGGGACACAAGACACTAAATGCTTTCACTGTCAATAGCAGCTAAAGGATACCCCCCCCCCCCCCAAAAAAAAAAACAAAGATAAAAAAAACAACAACAGAAATAGAAATAGAAACAGAGAACAATTTCCCCCTCTTTAGTAGACCATATGACATAACTATGTGTGAATTTATGGCATAAACCCTTTTCTTTTTTATTTTTTTCCAAGAGAGTTCTCTAAGCGAATCAGGAAAGGGCGAATCGGAGGGAGGAGGGGGAAGCAAGTCGCTAAAACTTTTGCTGGGAGTGGGGTAAGAGGGGAGCGGATTTACACGCTTGCCTCAATATACAAATAAGGGTTTCACTCGGCTCGGTTCGGTTCGGTTTGGTTCGGTTTGAGTGTCGCAACGGCAAAGATGAAGTGATTTCTTATCCAACAAATCCACTCCCGAGATTTTTACCAACAACAACAAAAAAGAAAAGGGGTTGGTGCGGGTTAACCCCCACCCCTCCTCTGTGTCTGTGTGTGTGTGTGTGTGGTGTGTGTGTGTGTAGAGGAAGTTTATTAAAAAATGGTGTGTTTGCGCTTGGCGCGTGTCCTGTCGGATGGGATTCTGTTCGGTTTTTTGTTGTTTTCCTTTTTTTTTTTTGGCTGTGCTGCGAAATCAGTTAACTAAATATGTAGTTAAATATTTATTTAGGGAGCTTCTAATGAGATTCAAGTGTACTTAGGACTTAATATTGGGCTGTTGCCCTGCCAAATGACACCTAATTGAATTATAAACCAAATCCGAGGCTTAAATCGTTTCGAATGAGAGTGCCAGCAACGCAGTTTTTAATGGTTTCTTCTGTAGGGTATACAAGAGTGCCTTGATTATTTATTTATTTATTCGAAGAAGGGAACAGATAGCATTTAATTGGATTTTTAGTATTATTTTTAGTTATTGGCTTACGCCAGCAAGTAGCATCTTCGATCCCAAAAAACTCGATATATTCTTCTCTTCGTCTGTTTGAATGAATATTCCGATATCATAAAATATCGAAGCTAGATTTTATTAAAGAGCTGCTTTAATCTAAATGCTAAATAATGACTGAAAGGTATTGAATTTAAATAATCGGTTCGACGAAGTTAATTCAGTGCAAAATTTGAATCTATTCCCAAGTGGATTCTTATGCTCTGAGAAAGTCGATAAGAATCTATAACAATTTCAAAACTGAAGTCACCAATTTCACCTGGTGATGTTCTTCAAATTATTATTAAAATAATTGACATCAAATTTGCGTTCTCTTGTTTGGGATCGATTTTTTACATCAATTCAGTTTATTGGTTTACAATTAAATAGTATATTATAGCCTACATATTTGTTGCTGAAAAGAATTCGTCTCTATATATAATATACAATAATACAATCGATGGAGCGCATAAATCCCTTATTTTATCTAGAGCTAGTCGATGCATTATAAAAATTGCTTAGAACTTAGAACAATTTTCAGTAATATTAATTCTAGCAGTTTTGTAATTTCTATCGGTCTTGTAAATGAACCCATAACAACTCTAAAATCTGTAATTTGAGCTACGTAGTTTAATGCTTTCTAGAAATAAAAAAAAAAACACAGCTCAATACTTGAATGAGATTTGTTAAGGAATTTCATATTTTGCAATTTAGTAGAATTATCTTTTTCTATTTAAAAAACTCCTTTGATTTAAGGCTTCATTAAAAGATGCTCGGTTAAAGTTTTTAAATAATTTTTATTGAAATTTGTTGTGTGTGTGTGTTTTTTGTTGTTGTGTTTTTGTTTGTTTGTTTTGTTAGATCTAAGAGTTAAGATCAATTTACAATTGGACATTGTACAACAATATCTTTAGCATTATAATATAGTATACAAATACATAGGTAGTATGTTACATTGGAGTCTACATGTAATATTATATATAATGGTATAGGGTATGGGGTATAGGGTATAGGGTATATATATGTGTGGTATATATATAGATACTTGGTAGATTGGCATGCTGAAGAGATACACAATACACAATACATATACACATATACAGGACACAACAGTTATGGCTAGTTATAAATATTTATATATTCGTATAGCTAGGAACTTGGGATCTGAAATTGTATATATATAGTAGTAGTAGTATATATAGTGTGTATGCTGTATATATGTATTTCTTGTAAATTCGTTATGGAATGCTTCTTGATACGACTGTCTATATCACCTAGAGTGGGGAGCGGGCTTTACGATATGCAGTTTTTTATGGGATTTCTTTTTTCCTTTTTTCTTTTTCTTGTTCTTGTTTTTTTTTGGAATGTTTTTGGAAGTTCTGGAGCTAAGTTTTGCTATATATATTATATACAGAAGAGCTGATTGTACAGTTGGGCGGACATTATTCCCCCGAGCTGACAGAGCTGCCACACAGCGACCCGCCCGCCTCGTGGAGCAGCAACTGACCATTGGACATGTTGAGGGTTTGCGGTGGATAGCCAAAGGCATGACTACTGAGAGGAGTACCCGTTGGACTATCCAAGTCCAGCGAGGGATTAATGCGCTTCTCCTTCTGCCTGCGATTGCAGAACCAAACACGCACCACTTCCTTATCCATGTGGAGCCGTTCCGACAACTGATTAATCTCCTCCGAGGTGGGTTTACAGTTCATCATGAAGGCCTGCTCCAAAGCACCGCGGATCGTTGTCTCAATCGAGGTGCGTTTCTTGCGCCTGCGTCCCAAAATGCTCTCCGGCGTGCTGCTCAAATTGCTCGTCATCGAGTTGATGTTGAAGACGCCGCCACCCGACTTGGCCACACCCGAATCCGCATCCTCGAGCCACTTTTGGAGCAGTGGCTTCAGCTTGCACATGTTCTTGAAGCTCAGATTGAGTGCCTCGAAGCGAGAGATTGTTGTCTGGGAGAAATCATTGCCGTAGAGTTTCCCCATGGCCAGACCCACATCGCCCTGGGTGAAGCCCAATTTAATGCGACGCTGCTTGAAGGTCTTGGCGAACTGTTCGAGCTCCTCCAGGTCGGTGGTCTCCTCGGGCGATTGCTCAAGTTTGGTGGCCATCACAGCGGCAACTGTGGCGCCCCCAGACAAAGGCTTAGGCGTACTCGAGGCAGTTGCTTGTTGCAGCTGTTGCATGCTTGGTGTATTTGGTGTCATTGCAGCGCTGCTCAAACCCAATCCACCCAGCGAATTGGGCGGCGTTCGCTGCTGCTGATGTTGCACTGGACTCAGGGAGGGACTGCGCAACGGAGATTTGCTCAGCGGCGTTGAATAGTGGCGACTCGGTGGCATTGTTGTTGCCTCACACGTTGCTGGCTGCTGCTTGAGTTGTTGCAACGCCTGAAATTGTGCAAGCGCCTGTAGCGAGTTCTGCAACAGAAATTGTGTGGCCAGATTGGGATTGGGAAATGCATCCGGCGCCAGTTGACGCACCATTTCAATGTAGCTGTGCAACTGCAACTGCAACGCGTGTTGCATATCCTCGGCGGCAAAGGCGAGTGCGTGTGTTGCCACAGTTGATGGTGCTGCTGGTGGCGCCTCCTCGTGCAGCGCCTGTCGTTTCTTGGGCGGCTCCTCCAACTCCAACTCCGCCTCAGCCTCCGCCTCCTCCTCCTCATGTCCATTGCTTCGTGCCAGATTTAATACCTCATTCGCCCCAGCCTCCGCTGCCTCCTCCCTTGCCTCCACTTGTGTTCTGCGTTTGCTGCTCAAATTCTGCGGCGCCTCGCAATGCGCCTCCGCCAGCTCCGCCTCGAGCTCCTCCTCCTCCTCGTAGCTCTTGCCGCAGTCTGTAAGAATATAGAGAAAAGTTGTTGTTTGTTATGGTTAAACTTTCAAGTGATTTATAGCTTGAATTATGTTCGTTCTATTGCTATTTAAATAGCCCCAGAAATCTTATAAATATTTTTGTTTTTAATTTAAAAATAAAAATATCATAAAGATCGCGTAAGAAATGCAGATTTTGTTAATCAAAACTATTATAATACTAAAGAAATTGCAATGAGCAGATTTACTATATATATAATGGCTATGTTTAGGGTATCTTCTCGTCGAACTCTCTCGACTAGAGCATTAGTACTAGTTCTAGTTTAATTCAACTTAAGTCAAGCGGTTTAAATTCATCAATCATCGAAGTTCTTTGTATTTTCTTGCAGTGCACATTATTCTACATATATTCGAAATGTATTTTCTTTTTCAATTTTCCAACTCAGTGAAGTTTGAAAGTAGCTAGGACATTGCAGGACAACACGCGTCGCATAATTCAATTCACTTCCCTTTCTCTCATCTTCTGCTCTCTTTTTTTTTGAGCAGTTTTCAATATTTCTGCTATTTTAAGGCAAATTTTATTCAATCTTCCAATTGAATGCGCCAACTGGTTTTCTTGTTGTTGTTGTTGTTGTCCTGGCTTGTTGTCCTGCGGTCGCTGATAGACGCTCAAGTGGAAGGGTTTGCTTTGTAGCCGTGCCCCAACCCCCACAAAAAACCCCCTAGCTTTGCTGGTCCAAAATTCAATCATGCATAATAATTGAAAAATCGCCGAGGCACAGGATGCCGGACACAGGATACAGGACTCAGCAAGCTTTTCTCAACTTTTTTGTTTTTCTTATTCTGCGTTTTTTGTTGTACTTTTTATTTAGATCTACGCAGCTCAAATTTCATAATGTGTCATGAGCATTTATTGATTTGCAGCCCATACAATTTAGAATAATAAAGAAGGAACTTCCTGTGCTTGCTGTAAAATAATACTTGAAATAATTGTAAACTTCCTTAAGATCAATCAAAGATCAGAAAAATAGATTGAACACAGTGGTTTTCTTGCTTTGCTTTTTATTTTTAATAGATCAATAATAAATATTAAAAATACTAGCAAGTGTTCTAGAATCTTCCTTATAGATTGTAAAACAAGCTAAAAATACTTTAGAAAAAATGTAATTGAGAGAAATATTGTCGAGTTTTAAAACATTTGCCATACTTTTCTTTTTTATTTTACTGCTGTATATTGAAGACACTCGCAATTGTTCTAGAATCTTTCCTATAGTTATCAAAACATGCTAAAAACACTTAAAAATTAAGAGCTATAAAAAATTATCGAGTTTTTGAAAACTCTTCTTCGGTTTTCACCCTGAAAACGATTTAATTAAATGATTGTTTTAAGCGGATTGTTTAAGTCATTTGTTTTACAATGCGGGTGGCTTAAAGGGGGAGAGGGAAAGGTTTTAAATTTTTATGGATATATTTATATATATCTAGATATATGTGGGCAGCTGTTTTTATGACTTATAATGTGAGCGCAAAAAATCGCCTAATATAATTAGCAACAAAAAAAAATATATAAAACGCAGTCAGCTCTAAAGAAAATCACATACATAACTGTATATAAGGGTTATGCCTGCCCCTGATTGTAAAATTTGTTGCACCCTCCCCGCGCTGGTTGCTGCCACCCCATGTTGCACGAATTTTAAACAATTCGCTACAATTGCGCACAATTTGAAATGCACGAGTTGAGGATGATTTCCAAGGGTGGAGGGAGAATAATCAAAATACATGTGGACTTATATATATATATATATATATGGGCTGACTGCAACTTGCGATTGGCGGAAAGGGGTTTAGAACAGCGGAAAAAGGGGCATTGTTGCAAGTTGCATAAAGTCAAGAAGCTGCAGGCAGCAAGCAGCAAGCAGCAAGAACAGCGTGCCTGCAGCGTGTTCCCATATTCAAAAGCTGATTCGGAAAAAGAAAAAATGCAAAAACCCGAAAAATTTGAAACCAGGTGAAATTTTGTTGCTGCTGCTGCTGCTGCGTTTTGTCTTTTGCCACAGAGCAGATGTGTTTTTGTTGCTGCTGCTGCTGCTGCTGCTGATGCCTCAAAAACACAATGGTTAAATGTGTGAATGTGCGTGTGTGTTGCACTGACAAATGAAGTGTTGCCTGCCCCTGGTTGTTGCACTCTTCTCTCTTGTCTCTCTCGACTGCATTGCTAGGGGTTGATTTTGAGGAGTTCATGGGGAGTTCCTCGTTTTTGAATACGAAATACGAAATACAGCGATTTATGGGAAAGATATAAAAGATAGAGTTGGTGTCTGCTGTGTGTTTGTGCCACAAACTGTTCAATTGTAGTGTGAATATTTGGTTGGAGCTGCTTTAATGGCAGGCAAAAGTAGATAATTTGAATAGAAGAATTCAATCGAATAGTTGGAAGTTATTAAGAATTGTTTAATATGCTTAAATAATAGTGAATGCTGATTTCAAATGTTTGCTTTCATATTTAAACAACAATTAAAAACAATCTAGAAGTCCAATCTCACAGATTTTTTGTCCAAATTTGAGCAGCATTATTATAAATATGTTCAGTGATTTGATTTTTATACCAGAATTCAGCTATCTACCGAATATACCTAGTTAATCGCTGTGCAGGTATTCCAATTATAATTATGATACTCGTTTATATTTTGAAACATTGATTAAACCATTGAAAAGCTATGAAACAATGATTTGACTATTTTCCAGTCGCCAAAGTAGCTTGAAAATTATAAATTAACTATAATTTGTGAAAGCCAATATAAAATGATTGTGCAATTATTAGTTAGAGCAATAGTCGACTTTAAATTCCCATAAATATAGAAAATATAGAAAAATAACAGTATAGATATACTAATTAATCTATTTAAACATATACATTTACACCTTTTATACATAAAACCTTTTCTGGGTCTCTTTCATTTGTTTACTTTATTCTCCACATTAAAATTATTCTGTGTAGAGAATCACATGGATAAATGCCCTGATTTCCATTCTTTCTTTCAACTCTCTTTGTCTCTCTCTCTCTCTCTTAACTATCTGAATACTTTTGTAAATTTTAATTTCACCTCCCCAAACTCACCCCCCTTCCACACACACACACACATACACATTCTCGATGCTTAATGTGTGACACCCACAACTAAAATAGGCATTTGCAACCCTGAAAATTGTGATGGCAACAACTGTTCTCAAGTATGCAAACAACCCCCAATCCAATATGCAAAAGGTTATGCACACACACTCACACACACTACACACACACACACACGCACACACTCTCACTTTTGACCCCCGCCTGACCCTGTGACCCTCCCTCATAAACATACACAAAAATAACAATTTGTCAAAATGTAAATTTTCTCGTTTTCCTTTTGCATTATTTGGCAACAACTGCGCATTTAAATTTGATTGTGCCAACAATTATATAAGAAGGGGAGGGGTTGGCAACCCTAGCTGGCGACCTTAAACCCCCCCTGCCCTCCCTTCTCTATAAGCATAACAAAGTGCAACTAATCTATGCAAAAACATGCCTAGAACATCAAAGTCATCCCCCCTCAAAAAAGGTGCTTATATTTAAATGACAACCCTCCTCATTTAAATACACATTGGACAGGGTTGCCTGCCTGCCAATTAAAGTTGCATTTTTATTGGCTTACACAAAATTAACAACAAGGCGCATATTCAAATGTGCCACAACAACAACAACTATTATGTGAAACCCTTAAAAAAGGGTTGCTCTTAAAAAAAAGAAGGGTTGCCAAAGCAACAGTTGTTTGGTGTGGCCTGTTTAACATATCATTTGAATAGTGATGAGGACGACGATGAGGTGTAAAGCGAGTGTGTCAAATTATTGTTTAGGGGGTTCCCTTTCTTTTTTTTGTTCTTTTTTTTTGGTCTACGTCACCCTAGCACAAGCGTAACCCTAACATTAAATGTGCTTACTTTTTTATAAGTGCCCCACTTGTTGACTCTTGTTGCCTCTTATTCAAATTGAACGCCTCTTCCGCTTACTTTTTTTTGTTGCTGTTAGGGTTACCCCAAAAGGATTATGTTGCGTGAAGCTAATTGTGGTTTTCCACATTCTGATAGGGTAATTTGTGTGTGCCTCTTGTGATATTATTATTATTATTCTTTTCTGCTGTTTTTTGTTTAGTTTTGTTTGATTTGGGGGCGTTACGAGGGCGTTTTACTTCTTTTTGAGTTGAGCATTGTGTACAGAATGCAAATTATAAGGTGTTCAGTTATGGAGGAATTGAAGGGGGACTTGTTGTGGAAAGCAATGAAGTAATTATTGGCTGAATATGAGTTAAAACTGTCAGCGATGCATAACGGATTTGCTGAAGGAACATTGCAGGTTGCTCAAGGAACTAGCCAACCTGCAAATTGTGTAAGAAGCCATTTGTAGACTCTGCCTGGGTCTCTGGGAAGAGTTGCCAAATCTACTTGCAGCAAGAAATCTACACCGTCTTCAACCTTAAAGAAATAAGAACCCTGAGACTAGGAATAATCTGGCATTTCTTCACATGATAATGCTGAATCAAGGCAACACAAATTTAGAGCATTATTACAATAATATATATACAAACAATTTAGATTTATATAAATTCACAAAATTTAATTTGAAAAAACTTTTCAAGAATCTGGATTTGCAATTATACTTTTCAGAAATGCATTTTCAAAGCGAGTCTCATTTTAGGGCGGTTTTCTAAATTCAGCACTTGCCTTAATTTCAGATACACTGCAAGAACGAGCAGCTTAATTTGCATCAGAATATGATTATTGTTCACTTTAACATAAATCTTGTGATAATAGGCAAATAATTATTTAAGTTATTTCCATATCGAAGACGGGCCCAAATTTTTGTCACATACAAATTCATCGAATTTCATGCAACGTTTGCAAAATAGTCAATGAGTGCCACGTATTGTTGCACAACCGAGTTTAGGGTCTCACTTTAGTCACGTGCGTGGCAGCTACCTAAAAACCCCGACCTAAACCCAAACCCAAATCCAGATGCCTGCCTCAAAGAGCCAAACTGACACGCTCGGAGCTGAGGCCCAACCTCATCCTCAGCCTCAAATAAAATTTGCCTTTGGGGTTGTCTTTGTCGTTGTTGTCTGTGTTGTTTGTGTTGCATATTGGCCTTTTGCAACAAACTATAAAATGTTCAGCTCGCCTTGCCTCCGAGCGCATCCCTTCACTCTTTCAGGAGAGAGGAGAGAGACATCAATAAATTGGCAAACGTAGCTCGTGTGAGTAATCAATTTAGCCACAAAGTAGCCACGTTCCGAATCAGACACGAGACACGAGTCCGGCAAACTCACAGCTATCGTATCTTTATGTTATAATGATTCCTGGTGCATGTCTGCTGAATGTGGGCAAAGGATTACATTGGATTGCATACCTGACAGGGATCGCAGCGGAGATGGCGGTGCCGGTGAGTTTGACATGTGTCGCATAACTGCAAAGAAAATAAGTAAGAAATATATTTAAATTCAAGTTAATTTTTGGTAAGTGAAATTCTCAGAAAAATTATGTTATCAAAAGATAACTCAAGAGTAGTTCTAGTTAAGTTAAATGAATTATCCAAATTAAATTTGCATAAGTAAACCAATTCAAAAAGGATAAACCTTCTTTTAAAACTAGTTGCCCCCCACAATTGAGTTGATTGAACAATAAATAAAACACTTTTCCAAGACACTTTGTGGTAACAGTCGAAGCTAAATACAGCTTAAAAAAGTTATCAATTTGTGTTGAGTTGCCTTTGGCTAATGTTGCCTATCAATTAATATTAAACTTGCTAATCGGTTGCAAATAATCCCGACTAAAACATTTCTTTAACATTTCCATAGTAATAGTCAAAGCTAAGTACAACATACACAAGTTATCGATAAGTGTTATCGAAGCATAAACAAATTTTAATCCTCTTTCACTAGAACATTAAGTTGTTCAACAATTAATCATCATCATTGCTTGCTACTTATAATCGATTAATCATTAAGTTGGCAACGCTTGACTAATCATTTGCCTATCGATTATTTCATTCGCCCCTCTATTCCATACACCCCCCATCCATATAAATGCAAATGTCACGTATGTCCTTTCGTATAGCTTTCAATTTGTGCCAGTTTCTGGGGCTGGGGTTTCCGTCTGGGTGTTGTCTGTTTTTGGCGAGTGTAACTGACACACACACACACACACACACACAGTCACACAGACATTTTGGTCATCGTTTGTCCATTTCGAGCTGTTGGCCTCGGTTTGCCCACTTGGCTCGTAAAATGTCCATTAGTATTTACGGCTCCAACATGCAAAAATTGTTTGTGTTTTCTTCTATTTCTCTGAGTGCCTGAAACGCTGTAAACTTTTTAAGACTTTCATGTGAAGCTAAATTCAAATTGAAATGAGTCCAGATCTTAAAGTTCACTTGAGTAATGACATTCGTAAATTGCAAATCGATTAGAAGTGAGTTTTGTGAGGGCGGTTTAAAAGCACAGAGTTTATCAAGCTGGGCAACTATTTCCAGAATGAGTTCTCTCATTAATTAATCTTAAAAAATTAAACACGTTTCATTAAAATATGCATAGCCATTGTCAAAGCTAAATATAACTTGAAAAGGTTAATCATCAGTATATTAATAGTCAAGAATAAATACAACATAGACAAGATATCGATAAAGCTGAGTTCTCTTTCGTTAAAAGATTAAGTTACACATCTATCAATAAGTAAACAGCTTATCGATTGATAGTTACAAAAAATTCGTATTAAAAAACTAATTTCTTTAACATTTTGATAGTATTAGTCAAAGATAATTACAACCTAGACAATTTATCGGTAACTTCCATCGAAGGATAGCTAATGTTAAAGTCGCTAAGGCAGAAAGTAGCCCATCAATTAAACATTAATTAAGCTGCCAAAAATGCTGTCCTGTAAAATGTTACAATATTAGTCAAAGCTGCACTTGAACAAGTTATCGATAAGTGTTAAACATTAACTTTTGATATGAAAGTGTATAACTATGCAAAAATCAAGTACACCACACACACACCCATGGACACACACGGGATGTGTGTACTTTAAATACACACATATGTGTTTGAGCTGTTCTCTCTTTCTCTTTTGGGCACCCATTGTTGTTGTTGTTGTCCATTGTCCAGTAGTGCCCACTGTAACGTTCTGAGTCCTGTTTTTTGTGCATGGCATTTTCGGGGTTTTTTGTTTTGCAAAGTAGATATTAAATTTATAGCTCCCCCGGGGCGTAAACAAACTGTGTGCAGCATCCTTGACTAAGACAGAACAGACAGATAGACAGACAGACAGACAGACGGACAGACGGAAAAAAGCAACATATTTTTACGACAATATATGGGCAGAGACATAGAATGTTTTGGAATCCTTGTGCATAATGTCAGCCAGCCAGCTTGAGCATTATAAATATACAGATTACCCAGAGAGTAACACACTGTGTGTGGTTCATAATGGACTTTGCGGGTGTGCGTGTGTGTGTGTGTGTGTGTGTGTGTGAGTGGGCTGAGGGTGGGGGCGTGGCAGTTGGGAGTTGTGCTGGCAGCGCCAGGCTTAGCTTGGCGAAGTGTCCTTTTTTGCTCATAGGGCGATTACAAGTGGCATTAGGGGTGTTCCACTCAATCTGCATGTTGCCTTTCTTTTTCCTATTATTTTTTCTCCTCTTTTTGTTATCCTTATGCAATTAAAAAGGCAACGCATATCCTTGCACCTTCGGCTTAAATGTATTTACAACAAATTTGGCTTTTGTGGCCAGTTTTTGTATTTTTTTTATGGTCAGCAAAATTATGGGAAAATTGCACGCCTTGAGGAAAAGGAAGAGGAAGAAAAAGGCACAACTACTTTTTAAGACTGCCTTTTTTAGGGTACAGAAAAAAAACCTTTTCCTTTTTTTTTGGTTTCTGTTTTCCTTTTTCTCTTTATTTTTATTTTTGTTTTCTGTGATGCGCATGCAAAATACCTGAGACAGGTAAAAAGGACCTCGGTTCTCTCTGACCAGGATGCAAATGCAAACAGTGGGCAATGATCACACGCACAGTGGGGAGTGCATCAGCTGCAAGAGAACTAAAGGACCAAAGGACTACAGGACTACAGGACGACCTGACTACAGGGGACATCATCATGATGCCATATCAAAACTCGACCCATGAAATTGTAGATCTGATAGCACAAAAACCGTAATTCTATAGGATGAGCTCGAGATGTGTGGGCGTGGTCTGCCGCCTTCTATTGTAATCAGTTCATGCGGCATTTGGTTGCAAGTAGTTTGCACTGGGAAATGTATGCCCAAAGAGAAAGTGAAAGCCACAGGTGCGGCAATAAATTCAACTCATCTCAAGCTATATGTAGATAAATCAATTAATTATATAGAAATCTGTTGAAATCTATTTTCTTATATTTTATATTTATCTCCTGTTCTTTTCTGAATTTACCTACAAAATAAATTAAATTAGGTAAGGATATCTGAATTATTACATTCATCTTCGGTTTAATATTTTAATTAATGTTCATTTCAAACTAGAAAATTATTTCAATTAAATATTTAGATTAAGTTAACTAATGTTATTTTTGTAAGTGACAAAGAATAAAAGAAATCGAATTAAATATATATTTAAAGAAATCTGGATACTTGTATTTATCTTCCGATTAATAAGTTTTTTCTAATGATCTTTTTGCAAAATGTAAAATTAGAAAATTAATCCAAAAATATAAATTTTAGTCAATCTGTCAAAAATTACTGAATCAACAAAAATTTAATATTAATTCTTAACCAATAAATATTCCACCATCATAAATTGAAGTTTGTAAGCAACATAAGGTGCTTAAAAATATAATAAATAAAAGAAGCATCTCAAATATTGTAAAACCCTTAAAAAGTTGATCAAAAAATTAACGAGAAAACCACAAAAAAAAAAAATCTCTGCTTATGCTTGCAAGTTGCAGCTGGCAACACTCAATTCAAAGCTTCTAAGTGGGTTATTCAGCTTTACTGGCTGGCAATGCTGTTCGCTATTATTGCCCGCGAGCTTATTGTACATTTAAAACTTGAAGTTGACAATGCTGTCCTTAAGCCGTCTAACTAGCTTAGTCAGCCTAGTTTATATAGCAATGCTGTTTGCTAAGATAATGTTAATTTAATTCAGAGCTTAAGAGTTGGCAACACTCTGCTAAAAGCGCGTAACTAACTTAGTCTGCCATGTCCAGTTTTACGTTAATTTAATATTTAAATGTAATTGTTTACATGTGTGTGTTTTGGCTGCATTATTCAAATCCAATTCTGCTTCTGATTTTGTTGTTATTGTTGTTGCTGTTGCAGCAGCGCCTGTTGTTGTTGTTGTTGCTTCTGTTGTTGTTGTTGCTTTGGTAGCTTCCCACAAACGTTGCTGTTGCTGTAGCACCATCATTTTAGTTTTTTCTTTTAGTTTTCTTTTTCCTTATTTTAATACACAATTCTCTCAATTAAATCACTTGCACTGTGTAAATGTGTGTGCGACAGAGAGAGAGAGTGATAACTGTTAGCAGTAGTCAAATTTTATTTGCAAGTCACAGCAAACGATAACATAGACGCACACACACACGCGCATACATAGAAATAGATGACGAAGCGTTGCCAACTTGTTAAACTTTCAAATGAAACTAGGCGGCCTGTTAACGCCAAATGTAAATTGTAAGTGGAGCCGAACCGACTTCGTTCGCTTGCCGAATGCAACTGACAACCGACGAAACGACAAACGGTACAAAAATAATGCAGCAGTTGCGAGCACTGCTGCTGCCGCTGCTGCTGTCGCTGTGTGTGTGTCGGTGTGAGTGAATGCTTTATGATTTGCAGCAGCAGCAGCAGGAGTTGTTGTTGTTCTTCTTCTTGCCTAGTTTTCTTTGTTGCTTTGCACTCAATTTCATAGGTGCTCTCACTCACTCACTCTCTCTCTGCTCAAACTCAAAAAAGTAGATCAACCCTGGCACCGTTAGCGAGCGCACTTTGAGTTTGTGGAACGTATTCGGCCTGCATTCTGATTAGACTTGTGTGTTTTTGTCATTGTTAGCTGCATCTTCTTCTTACCCATGCACAATTTCCCTTATGCATTAGCATAGAGTTTTTTTGTTTTGAGTGAAATGGGTGTGGCTAACTGTGCATGTGCATGCGTGTGTGTGTGTGTGTGTGTATGCACATGCAGAGCAGCGTTGCGCAGTTGCCGTTACAAATTTTGTTCCTTTTGCATATTCTTTCTGCTTTCTCGCATTGCACTCAAGTAAATAGATCATAATTAAGATTGCTTGTGTGTGTGTGTGTGAGTGAGCGCATAAAGGTGTCTGAGCTTATTGGGTGCCTGTAAATGAGCTTATATATATATGTATATGCGAATGTGTGTGTAAGTAGTATATAATAAGTGCAAGGAGTAAAGCAGAACGCAGATATATTTGGCATATTATTTACATATGTATTTTTGGCATTTCTCTTTTACTCTGCATAAATATTGAAATAGTTTTCTTGCTGCAGTTTGCAGATTTATTTAATGAGTTATTTTTCTGTTTAATTTCTGATTTTTTTATTTACTATTGTTTTTGGTTATGGCGTGAGTTTTCTTTATGTGTAAGAATAGTCTTTGATATTAGAGATAATTTTTCTTATTGTTTAAATATAATTTGAAAGAAACTTTGTCCGACTCAAATGATAAATTTTTATTGAAGAAATATGCATCAATCCATAAGCATATTCTTCACTTAAGATTCTTGATTTAAGGCATTTGTTTTTAAAGGAATGCCAGTTTTCAGATTTGGTAATTAATAAAATTTAATTGCTTATATAAATATGTAATACAAATATATACGAAAAAAAATATTTAAATTGATTTAACTTTGTATAATATATAATTTAATGTAATAGTAACAGCAATTGCAACAACAACAAGTGTTGTTCTCATTTGCCTTATATATAAATATACACATATGTATGGAAATGTCTACATGTGTGTCTGCACGTGCTGTGTGTGTGTGTGGGTGCAATGGCAAAGTTTTTGCAGCACTGCAAAAGAAAGAAGCAAAGCAACTTGCAAAAGTCTTTTTTTCCCACATGCAAGCGACGTGTGCAAAAAAAAACCAAGAGAATAAGGGTGGTGGTGGGGTTGTTTGAGGCTGCCTCGGTGACAGCGCATACATTTTATGATTATGAGGGGGCGGCAGCGGCAGCGACGTCGACTGCGACTGCAACTGCGACTGCAAGTTGAAGTTGAGCGCCGGCTGTTTCTGCTTTTGTTTAACAGCAAGAAAAACAACAAAAAGAAAAAGGGAAACAACGAAAGAAATGCGAAAAGTCTAAGAAATGTGCAGGATATGCCGTTGGATATCCTCTCTCAGTGGGTGTGTGTGTGTGAGTTTGTGTGTGTGTGTGTTGAAATGTTTTAATTAAAACTGCAAAATTAATGTTTGACTGCAATCAGGATATGAGTGAACGCAGCACAGACTTCCTCTCTCTTTCCCCCTCTCTCTCGCTGCCCCACTCTCTCTTCCTCTCTTCTTCTCACTCAACATTAAAGTGCCAAAATGATTTAAGTGGCAAATGGAAAAGTGTGTTAAAATCAATACAGAAAATGCAAAACATATTTAAATATTTTAAATATTAATTATAAATTATATAAAAAGGTTGTTGGTAATTGAGAACTTTCAGATATAAAAATATCTATTTTAGAAACATTCTGCAAACTATAATTTATTTAATTGCTGTTTAAATATTATACAACAATGCAGAATGCGCTAGTCGGGAGTGCTCGACTAGGCGTTATTCCAAATACAGCTCTTAATAGTTTTTCATCAATATGCTAATTGCTTTTATTTCTAATGTGTCTGGGCATATTATATCTCAATTATACGGCAACAGCTTTTTATTATAAATTAAATTGTTTAAACAACAGTTTCTAGTTTTAAGTTCTTATGAATAATTAATTCGTTTGGTTTGTAGTTGGTGTGGGTTGTGCTTATATTGTTATATATTATATAGCTGGGATTCGGGGCAACTCCAGTCGAGCTCTCTCGACTGGCGCAGTCATAGTTGTTGATTAATTAACAAATCTTTGCAGAAGTGTGCTCAATATTCGGCTTACCCAAGCTTACCATTCTCAATAGTTTTTACTTCGACTGATGGTAATTTAAATTACTCAAACTTAGTTTGTTATCAGTAAATTGATAAAATTACAGACAATTCTAAAGTGAGTAAGCAAACTGTTCCTGTTGATAATCGCAAAATAAAAATATGTGATATTTATGATATGGTTATTTTTAGTGTTAGGCGAACGCCATAAATTCATTGGAAAGTCAATAGCAAAGCGTAATTATTGTTCAAATCGCAATTATAGTACTAGCTTATTTATATTGCGGGCTATTGATCTAAAATATATATACTTCATGGGCTTGCAAAATTTGATTAAACCCTTTTGCCCATTTTAAATACACAATTCGATTTCTGATTGATGATGCTGTTTTTTAACGAAGCACTTAAAAGCCTTACTTTATTATTTATATATAAATGCCTAAATCTCATAAAATATGCCCAGATTTCTCATTACTTTTCAAAATTTACCCATTTGCAATTGAAAAATGTATTTCTGCAAGCTTAAAGTAAGCCGAAACCCAAAAGTAGAATCAACAAATTAAAGCAATCTTTATCTAGATGGAGGGGCAGATAGACAGCTGTACAACCCTCAACAAGGACGCAAAGGAAGACAATTCCAACTAGTCTCATCTTATTTGCTTAACGCAAATTGGTATGTCATTTTAATGCATTGCAACAACACCAACAACTAGAAGATAGACAGTGAGTGAGAGAAAGGGGCGGGGAGGGGGGAAATCCACCCACTGCGCATTTTGTGTGGCATTTTTCCCTGCTGCTGCTGCTGTTGCACTCAGAAAAAGAATCACCATGAATTTTAGAAAATTGATATGATGTTTTTCATGTTTTTAGAAATAATTTCTAAACATAAGAAAACATATTTCCAACTCGACCATCCCAAGTGGTGTTTGTTTGTATTCTGTAGAATTATTTTTTATTATTGATTTATGCTTTTCTAAAAAGTTGAAAGGAAAAGGCTTATTCTTAAATTCGGAAACAAGTAAAATCATTTTACGAAATTAATTTATATGAATTTATGAAATCTTCAAGTACTAACTCTTAATATACAATATTTATAAATAATAAAAAGCTAAAATCAGTTCTCCTTTAAGAACAAACACCCTGCGAATTAAACACATTTCGTTTGAAGCTTAGAACAATTGAACTCGCAATTTAGAAATTAACTTGCTAAATAATTAGGCGAGGAACCCGTGCAGAAATTCTAAAAATCACTTTAGATTTTTTCTTAGTGTATTGCCTGTGTTTTCCTTGCTTTCCTTTTCTGGTTTCATGCAAAGTGAGCGGCGTCCCTTTTTGTCGTCGCTTTCGATGCTGCCAAGCGTTTATTTTCTTGATTAATTTCAACCGAAAACTTTGTTGCCTGCCCCCTTTTTGCGCTCTACATATTTACATGCCTCTCTTTGTGTTCACTCACTCCCCTCCCCCCGACAGCTAGAGCTGTCTGGGTCTGTCTGTTTTTGGCAAATAATCAAGTTGCCCAGTGCCACAGACTGGCAGACACTGGCAGAGCAGCAACTGCAGATTGTTTATCTTTTGGTTTCATCCCGTGACAAGTTTAATCAGGCTACGTGCAAAGGACACACACTCACACACAACAGACACTCCTCTCACAGGATAGCCAGTCAAAAGGATAACTATTGAAATTAGTTGCCAGTTGGCAGTTGTTCAGTTTCTGATTTTCTATGCGTTGATTTTGGGGGGATTTTTAGCTACAGTGGTGATTTTAATAGACGAAATTTCTAGAGTTGAATAGAGGTAAATAATAAAACTAATTAATAACAATAATAATTAAAAATATTTTTTTGATGATCAAATAATGTATATAATAAATGATTGTTTTTTGTTTGGTTTTTAGTTCTGGTCTTATAAGTTTATACTTAAAATAAACATGCTTCCCTATTGACATTTATTTCCGGAACTTTCCGAAAAACTTCTCAGCCAAACCAATCCTTTCTATAAGGCTTCACATTCATTAATTCCTTTGCTCAACTGCTCAAAAAAGGCGCCAAAAAAAAGGTTAAAAAATCCGCAGATTTTTTTGATAGGAAATCAGAGGCAAACCCCAAAGCGATTGTAACGGAAATCAATGCATGAAAACAACAACAAAATATCAAAGAATGACAACAAATGTGCCTTTACTTCCGCATTTTAGCGCCGTCTTTCTAATGATCCTGATCCTGGCAGTGTCTCATCCTTGTCCCAGTTCCGTTCTGGTCTCTTTTTATTGAATTCGACTTGCCTGAGAATCAGCCACAAAAAATCCTCCTCTGTCAACTGCAACCCTTCGAAAAAAAATTCACCCAAATTCAAGATGCATTTTCCTCGATTTTATTGTGAAAATTGCGCGCCGTTTTTTTTTTCTTCTATTTTTTGGGCAAGAAAAAAGGCAGAAATAATGTAAGAAAAAAACTCAAGGGTAAAAATTGAGGATCATTGTCAAGGATTACCAAAGATCTTCGACAGCTTAGCTGCAGCGCAAACACAAGGCTAGGGGTAGAGTCTGGGGTAGGAGAAGGCAGCAACCCCTAAGCAACTACCATTCTAGGGGTGAATGTACGCCAATAATGCGCAATTTTTTAATGTAAAAAATTGAGAAAAATTTACAAATAGGTAAAAAATTTATTTCAAACAATGCAATTTTTTCTTTTCCAGTTTTTGGGTGATTTTTTGTGTCTTTTCTTTTTAGGGTAAGAAAAGGTCTTGCGGTATTTCTTGGGTGCCGTTTTCTTGATTAACTAGCGCTTGTCTGCTTTCAGTTCTAACGGAATTTTTGCCAAATTTTCTCACAGTTTTTCAAAACTAACGCCATGTTTTATATATTTATTTGATGCTACCCCCTTATGTAAATTTAACCCTTACAAAAAGTGACGCCATTGAAATGAAATATTTTAGTAACTTTAAAAATGAGATTTGTAATCTTTGCTACCCCCTTATATAAATTTAACCCTTATTTTTCATATTTTAAATAAATCTAAAACTTTCTTTAGCTGTATTAGATCAAATAGATCTTGTAATCCTTACGCAAAGTTAGACCTTAAACTAAAATCTGGCAGTAAGTTTAGCTAAAAAGGACATTTATGATTTACTGCTTGGAGAGGTATTACGCATTTAATTTAATTAAAAACTTAATTTTTAATAATTGACATTAGTTTAAATATATTTTGAGATCTTTTACTATTCCTTTAATGCAAAGGAGAGTCCAATTGTGGGATCTAAGATTTAAGCTACACCACATGTCAATTTAACCCTTACACTAAATATTGCAAGGAATATGGAATAAAATCTCGACATTACTTGACTTAAAAATGGGGTTTATGATCTCTAACATACCCTTATGCAAATTTAAGCATGGAACTCACTTTAATTGTTTTAGATCAAACTCGGGAACCCTGCCAACCCCTTCATGCAAATGAAACCCTTATTGAAGCCACTCCATTTTTTTAAATATTTAAAAAATCTGGAATTCATCTTGCTGTATTAGATCAAATGGAAAACGCCTCCATGCAAATTTAACCCTGCAGCGAATCGACGCCATTATGTAAACCATTTTTGAAAGCATTTCTATAATCTTTTTAGTTGCAGTTCAAATGGATTTATGATCTTTGCTTTACAGCTTGTAAAGCGGTTTTATTGGATTTGTGAGCACACACACACACACACACACACACCTCAAACACCACCCTCAGAGTGAGGGGGTGGGTTAGCTCAATTGGCCATAAGCTGCTCAGGACCTGCACAGTCACAGTTGGTATTGACACCGCTGAGCTTTTCTATTCCCTTTTATTTTTTAGAATTTTCAAGGGTGTATTTTCTACTTGTTGTTGTACCTTGGCATGTTCATGTCAAAGGTTACCTCATGCAATTGTGGTTCGGTTGCCGCAGGGCAGCCATTGAAACAGCACCCGAAACCACCCACTGAAAGTGGTTTTAAATTCCATTAAATAAAGTTGTTTAGGTTTTGTTCACAGCTTGCACTTCAGCATTTTCACGCATATTTTGTTCGCACTTTTGTAAAATTTATTAATATTTTAGTGATTTTAAATGGAGTTTGTGTGTTGCTTGGGGTTAAAGATGAAGAAAAGGGGGAGGAACTGGGTGTTTATGTTGAGTGTGTGTGTGTGTGTGTGTGTGGCACATACCTAGACATTTACTTGTGTCTACTTTTAAGTAAAGCGCCTGTAATTGAGTTGAGAGTTTCGAGGTGGACAAGTTGGGGGTTGCTTTTTTGGTTGGGGTAGTTGTCACAGGGGAAGTTCAGTAATGGATTCAAGAATGGAAGTTTACCTGTGATTAGTTCAAATGTAAATCAACTAAGAGTTTATCTTGAGATACAGCAGTAAAAATTATTGAATACTTGTAGTAAAAGTTACTTATTTTGTATTGTGTGAAATAATAAAAAAGGCATTTTCAGTTGTAGACAGAAGGATAGATATAATATAGCTAGGATATCTAGGATAGCTAGATTTTCAGGTGACTGATAATTTTTCCATAGCTAAAAGCATTATATCAAAATAGGTTGTTGTGATATCAAATTTGCTTACTTAGAAACTGGTGCTGACTAGGAAAAGGAATTAAAGAATTCGATTTTGAGATGCAATATTTGTCATTTAAGACATATATTTGATAGCTATCTAAGACTATCAAACCTGAAATAGACACTGTCTATATATTATTATATTATTATCATTTTGCTACTCGTCTCAATAAAGCAAAAAAGATGAATAGTTGGGACAATTTTTAAAAAAATATATATATTTTATATAAAATTGCAAGTTCACCAAAACTCTATTAAAAAATTTGCTAATTAAGCAATTAATATTGACTTTCTATTATTTACTTTTCGGGCACAAATATTGTCTATTCTCAAATAATTCGAATATTTACCCAGCTTTACCAAGTTAACTTCAAAACTAACAGATTTCACAGAGTCAGGCAGATAGATAGATGGTTATTTAAAAGCGTTACGGATAAGAGTTCAAACAAATATAAACTGAATAAGTCGAAAGAACGTATAAGTTACAGCTTTGAAAAGTAAGCTTCATTTTAGATGGGTGGCTTTGACATGCCTGAAGAAGAATACGAAGTTGGATGGCGTTTACCTCAAAACTTTAGCTTGCAGCAAGCTTGCCTAATTATATTTAACACCCTTAATAAACATCAAATATAATATATTTATATTTGCCAGCTAAATGCAAAAAAAAAACAAAATAAAAGCCCGAGACGACATCAATTAGTAGCAAGAATGGCCATAAACTCACCTTTGTTCGTAGTTGTTGCTGTTGTTGCTGCTGCTGGTGCTTTGGGGCTGCCAGTGTTGCCAGGGTTGCCCACGCAACTAAGTTGACCATTTGGCTGCTCGTAAATATGCGAGTCCTTGTGGCAGGCAACAGACGTGGCAACAAGAGGAGTCAAGACTGCAGCCGCCTGTGGGTTGTTGCTGTTAGCGTTAGAGTTATTGTTGCTGTTGCTGTTGCTGTTGCTGTTAGAGTGGTTGTTGCTATTGTGCTTGGCTGTTGCTGTCATGGCATTGCCATTGCCATCATAGACGACACCATGCCAATGGTGATTATGATGGCCAGTCGACTCCAACTGCTGCTGCTGCTGTTGCTGCTGTTGTTGCTCCGACTCCAATTCCAGCTCCACCTCCAGCTCCAGCTCCAGATTCTGTTCCTCATCCTGGTCGCGGAGAAGCTGCTGTTGCAGTTGATGCTCGCGTATGAGACGATCCCGTTCGTGAAAATGACGCACGAACAAATGTTCGCCGTTGTGGCGAGGACGTGTTGCAGAGTGTTGTTGCTGCTGCTGCGGGGTTAATGACTTTGTGGCATAGCAATTGGTGGCAATGGTGGCGGGGGGAGCACTGTTGAATGTCTCTCTTCCGAGTCCAGGCAGACTATTAATTAATGTACCCATTGTGCTTCCTGCTGTTGTTGTTGCTGCTACAACTTGTTGTCGTTGCTGTTGATAATGATGTTGAAACATGATTTCATGCAACGGTATCAGAAATTCGGGCAGCAATTTGTGCGCTTTGGCGGAGACGGTTGTTGTTGACGGCATTTCCATTTCCATGCCAAAATATGGCAGACATGTCTGCGGCGACTCCCCCGCAACTCCCACTCCCACTCCACCGCCACCCCCAACCCCAACCCCAACCTCAGCCACGCCCACTCCTAAGCCCAAGCCCAAATTCAAACCCATGCCAGCATCGACACCAAATGCTGTTGCTGCCGTTGTCGTTGTTGTTGTTGTTGGTGGCAGGAAGGACAACAAATCGATGTCCTTGCTGCTGCTGCTTGTATTATTATTATTATTATTATTATTATAATTATGATATCCAACGGGACGCATATACCAGGGATTTAGCATTGTTTTCGTGCGACAGCTTGTCAGGGCTATAAATCAAAAATGGACGAGAAAAATTGAGAAAGGGGTATTATTGGGAGCGCTATAAGCAAGTAAAGGGAGAGTGCTTGAGCCGTGAACGACTAGCAGATGCCCTTGAAAAAGGGAGTCGCACTCTATTTATTAATAAATTTACTTATCATATTTATATAAGTGTAAATATATATCATAAATATTATTATTAAATTCATAGCAAACTTACATCAAGCGTAAGGCAGTCGAAATCGCTCTACTTAATGTTTAATGTTCTTAAAACCATATAAATAAATAATATAATAAAATATATAATTAATGAATAAATAAATTATAAAATTGAATTATGTGTTTTTGCTGTCAAAACCATAATATTGTAAACATAAAAACAACATTAAAAACAGAACTCCACAATTCTAATCAAGAATTGTTCACTGTAGAATATCACCCATCTATCAATTCAGAGTATTTACAAGGTATCAGCAATAAATTGGGACAAAAAACGATTGCATTTTTATAGACCGAAAATGAAGTGAGAATTTGTTGTTTTTTGCACCCAAAAAAAGGCGCAAATAATGCGAGAGACACAGAGACAGAGAGATGGAGAGACGGAGAGAGGGAAAGGGTTGCAGCACATCATCATTATCAACACTTGCCGCATCATAACTAACCCCTGTTTAGCAACCCTGCCCCACCACAACCCTAAGCTAAACTGGCTGCCATATTGCTACAACTAGTTGTTGTTGCTTTTATGTCACTATCAATTACTCATCATTATTGCAACGCCTTTTAGGCACATGACATCTAAAAAGAGAGTTGTAGTTGTAGTTGTAGTTGTATCAGTGAAAAACTGCCCCTCACCCCCCGCCTTGTTGCTCAGGGGGTTGCACGCCATTTTCCAACAACAAAAAAGAAAGAAAAAAACGCTGTTTAATGCTTAATCAGTTTTGATCGTCATTCGATTCGATTCGTTTATGACTTTGATTGATTATCAATCTGTTGTAGAATTTGTAGTTTTGTGTTTGAAAATTTGAACATTTGCTCAAAAGAGGCGTGGGCGTTACAGGCGATAAGCGTGCCTGCCAGGACACGCCTACTTTTTGAGGCAATTCACGTTTGTGACTCTATTAAGGAAGATATGAGGATATTTATTTATGAAATCATATGTTGAAATATGTAATGCTTAAGCAGAAAGTTAGTTTGATATCAGAATGCATTTGTTTCTTAATTATTATTATATTATTTTTTATTTATATTTATACAGCCCACAGCTGATGTATTCAAAATTGGAGATTTCTATGTCGTAAAGTCTTTAGTTTTAAAAAGATCTATTTTGATAAATGATGCTTTTAATGAATGGGAAAAACTTAAACTCCGCTTTTTGTATGCTTCAATTGTAAAGCAACTTTAAGTTATTCTCTGTACTAATTTAAATTGTTATAGTAAAGTATGCAAAAGGCAGAGAGATACATGTTTGATATTATATGTTATATAAATATTATTAGAACATATTTATTTAATTTAATAATTATTAAAATTATATTCAAATATTAAGGCTCATTTTCCGTGTGGTCCCAATTTCAAATTTTTCTTTTATAGATTTTTATTACAAAGAAAAAACTGAGAAACTACCAATTGTTGGCAGCACAATAAAAAGAGAGATATAAATATATATATATATATATATATATATATAGAGAGAGAGAGAGAGAAAGAGCGAGAAATAGGGAAAAAGAGGGAGACAGTGAGGGGGAGGAGTTGCACAGTAAAAAAATAGATTTAATATTAGGGAATAATTGAAAATCGTTAAAGGATCTTTAGACGCTGGAAACGCTGTCACTTTTAGCTGCAATTGCAGCAGTAGCTGCCGCTGCCCCTTTGTTGCATTCAGCTCGGTTGCAAGTCTAATGTGTTTGCCAGCCGGTGCATGCAACAATGGGACAAAGGATAAAGGATATTGCCGCAATAGAAATCAAAGCGCATATAAGAAAGCAATAAAGGCGCTCAGCTAAAAAGATGTGTGGCAAGGTTGAGGCGCAGCACACCAGGTACCAAGTATAATCAAAGGATGTGTGTGCCAATGTGTGTGTGCTAGTGTGTGTGTGTGTGCCGGCGGGTGCGTGTTAATCGCCGTGTTGCAGGTAAAGTAATCGCAATGTAACAATGCCAAAAAAAGAGAGAACGATTTAAACCGCCAAATAAAAAATGTTTGATGGGGCAGAGGAGGGGTGTAGAGCAGTGGTAGAGGGGGGCGGGGGTATTTGTTGCACAGGATAACCGCTTCGTCTTTGTTGGCGCAGCTTGCCTTAAGCTGTCTGCCCCGCACGGCTGCAACAAATTGAGCCTGAAAAAAGGATTTAATTTGCAGTTTTTTGAACAGTGGCTTGTGTAGCCGCAGCTGCCACAGGATGTTGCAACTACTGGCAACTGTTTAAGCAGCAGCAAGAAAACGAAACTGCTCAACTTTCACCTTTAACCTTTAGCAACTTCATTTCAGCAAAATTGAAATGCTGAACTGCTGTTTTCAAAGGACTCTTCACAATTGACGGACACATTCCTTCAGCGGCTTTGACAGCCTTTCAGCGGCCATAATTAAAAGTCAGCTAAGCCACGCCCCCTCCTCTCCAAAAAATCCTACACTCTCTTTCGCTTTTTCTTTTTTGTTTAATTTCCATTTCTACACTCAGAAAAATATTGGGCCTGAGTTGTTGACATTTGCCACACTTTTGTCGCCAAGATTAACTCACTTTTTTATTCAGAAAGTAAATTTATTTTGCATTTCTACTTATTAAAAATGTGCTTCTTAATAATATCAAATATTTATGTATTGTGGTTTTTTCAGAAAATCAATACTATTTTTTTGAGTGTACATAAATGTTGGCACACTTTTCCGCAGCAGCAGCTGGCGAATATCCTGTCAACCCCTCAAACCTTAACCCTTAACCCCTTTTTTGCATCTTTAAGAAGCGCGTGTCAGGCACACGCCTCACCCTTTTTTGTGACTGGGGTTTAAATGTTAACTAATATATGCCAAAAGTATTTATCTATCTGTATATATAGAAATTTGTTGCTGCCGCGTGGCAAAGTTTGTCGTTGTGACTTCCTGGTTCTTAAGCCTCAATCTTCCGCTTTGTTCTACCTGACCATAAATCAACGAAATGTGCCCGACAATAAAATAACACAACTCTATTATAGCCCGCAGATATATATAGATGTAGATATATGTAGATTGTAGTTGCGGTTGTCTGAATCTACACTCATTATTCAAACAGTTTCATTTTTTGAATGCTCTAATGAGCATTTTGTGGTCAGCACAATTGGGAATTCGGTTGTACCTACATATTTTCCATGCATCATTAGCCCGAGGTTTACAGACTCAAACCGAGTTGGTGTTTCATTTTTTTGTTGTTATCATTCATTCATGAAATTGCGATTAGCTTCAAATGCATAAGGTTAACACACTTCATAATGAAATGATCTAACGCAAACGATCACGGCAAACAGTAGCTGATGACTCTGCAACAAATGAGAAGCGCCGAGAGAGGCCCATTCATATTAATTGAACTAATTGCAGCTTATCAAGGTCAGCCCATCAAATAATAGATATTTTATCGTACCTTGTCATGAGCGATTTCATAGAGTGTATATGCTACATAAATATATATACATTCTTGATCAGCATCACGAGTCTGTTTCCTTGAGCGCTTCTTCAAATTGTGAACTATTTTCTGCAAGGATATGCGGCCACATAGGGTATATACTTATGAGGAGCATAGTCGGTATATCATTATTACACCCATTTCTTCACTAAAATAAACTACCTCAGTTTTAAGACTAGTTTATTGAAGCTTGGCATGTATTCGTATTCTTGCTAAAGGTAGTACACAGTGTGAAGCCGACAGGATCAGACTTTTATATCATACAGCTGCCATAAGATAGCTTGGCTATTTGTTGTCCAAGTTATATTTCCTATATTTTCGTGCTCTTCACACATGTTTGGCTATTCTTGAATGGCAGAAACAAATATTAAACAAAATCTGCCCATTGCACGATTGAGCTACTTTCATAATGTGTCAATTTTCATTGGGAGCGGAAAAGAGGTTGGAACAAACAACCGAAAAATTGAAACCAAAAAGCTAAAAACTAAAGTTTTAAATCATTTAGAAATGTTTTGCATTATAATTACGGCTATTATTTTGTAATGGGGTCATTAACATGTCACAATCGACCAAAAAACTAAAACAAATACAACTTTGATCTATAATTAACGATAAAATAGGTTATAAACAAATAAAAACAACAACAACGAACGAATGATAAGTGAAGAGTGATAAGAGAATGAGGTAAAGTGCTTAAACAAAACAGAATAAAACAAAACAAAAGCAAGAAGAAACAGCAAATAAATTAATTGGAGAATGTGTTCTGCCGTCGAAGAGAGTCAAAAAGATTTCGCCAAAGATTTTCGCTTCAAATCTGATTTAGAACAACCATAAATTTTTCCAGCAGCTAATTGTGGTTTCTGTGGTGAGTTTGAAGAATGACTGCGGATTTGTAAAAAACCAAAACTCTAAAAAAAATAAATAACTAAAAAGAACAACAAATCAATGCGTCAGCTGTGCCAAGCTGAGCGTAGCTTGAGTTAATGGTTGAACTGAGAGATACCCTGTAGTTGGTCAGAGAAGTGGTCAAAGAATTGGTTTATTCTCTTCAGATGATTTCCTTTACATTATCAAATCACGCAATTTAAAATTTGAACCGTAACTCATAATTATTCTTCAGAACCAGCTGCAAGAACCAATATTATTTGGTTGAGGAACCGTTATTAATATGGTTCTAAAAGGAAATCGAGGAAGAAACTTGTGGCCAATTCATAAACTATATCAAAGCCCTTACAGCTAATGTGCCCTCTACACACACATGTAACTTTTACAGGGTATTTGAAAAAGTGCCCCGAAGTTATTGTTGGTGTTGCTGCTGCTGCTGCTGCTGATTTTGTTGCACGTGCTGCTGTATATAAATTGGCCGAGCTGGTTGCCAACGAAGTTTAGAACATTTGCGGCAGTTGGCGAGCGCATAACCCCAAAAAAAGAGGCAAAATCAAAAATAAACTTATATTAATTTCTGGCTAGATCATGGCTAACGCTCAGATCATGGCTAACGCGCTGTTGGCCACGTTAATACAGGCAGCCGTTGTGGCATCGGCCAGCATTTTGCCATCAACATTTAACTACAATCAAAGTGACTTTTTTGCGCCACCCAACAGCGATTTGAGGCACAACGAGGAACTGCTGGAGCACTATGGCAAATTCATGCTCTCCACAATGAATCACAGCGTTGATCCTTGCGAGAATTTCTACGAATATGCGTGTGGCAACTGGAAGAAGTCCTCACTGCTAACCGATGAGGCAAAGAACTCCAGCTTACTGCAAGCCATCCAGCAACGCATCAATGGAGTCGTCCTGGATTATCTGCAGAATACAACGCAGCTGGCGAGGAATGCCTCATCGGCGGCGGCATGGAAGGCCAAGGAATTCTTTGGCACCTGTGTGCAGATGAAGGCGAATATGTCAAGGGGCTATGAATATCTCATGATGCAGCAGGATGATCGCTTCAAGGCACGAAATATTACTCAAGATTGGATCTATGTGAATTTCATGTCCAGCTACGAGTTGTTTCCACTGCTGCCCCTCAAGGTCCACTATAATACAGCAAAGCGCAAGTTTGACATTCTTATTTCGCCACCCACAAAAGTGTTGGCTAATTACAATGATGAAAAGTTGCTCAACATGACGAAGGATCTGCAAATAACGGATGAGGTGAAACGCAAGGAGTTCCTAGCACTCTTTGCCAATCTCACGCAGTTCGAGCGGAATCTCACCCAACTGGCCAAGCCGAGAAATGAAACAGAGAAACTGAGTCTGGACAAATTTCTGGTGCAGCACAAGGAGGATCGTTTGAATTGGACGCATTACTTTGAGGTGGCCTTCAATGGCAGTCAGCAGGGTCAGTGGCTGGTGCTCAATCAGTTGGAGCAGGTGGGCGAATTGGTGCATCTGTTGGAGCAGAGTGATTTGCAACTGTTGCGCTCCTATGTCCAGCATCGAGTGCTGGTCAAATTCTACGCGATGTGGAGCCAGCAGCAGAGTAGCAAGAATGCGAGCATACCCAATGATTGTCGGAGTCTAACCGAGAGCTACTTCAACTATGCCCTGTTGCCATGGTTTATAGGGAAGCTCTTCGATGAGGAGCGGCGAGCTGATGTCCTCGGTGTGGCCAAGGAAATTAAGGATACCTTCTACGAGCTGCTCGAGAAATATACTTGGCTGGATGAGGAGACCAGATCGGAGGCCAAGACCAAGTTATCCTCCATGGATTTCCTTGTCGGATATACGGATGAATTTAGGCATCCCGAGGTGATCGATGCCGCTTTCAGTGACCTCAATATGACCAAGGATTTCTTCGAGAATCTGGCCACACTCGAAGCGAATCGTGCCCGGATTCGCTTGAGATCGGTGGATAAGGCGCTGATACCCCAACTGATGCCGACGCGTACAGTGAACGCCTACTATGCGGAATTCCTCAATCAGGCCTTCATCACAATTGGCCTGTCCCAGTGGCCATTCTATCATGTTGGATTTCCAGAGGTGCTCAAATATGCTGGCGTTGGCAACATTGTCGGCCACGAGATGGCTCATGGCTTCGACTCGTATTGCTATCAGTTCAACTACGATGGCAAGAAGGTCAACTGGTGGTCCGAGGCGTCCTTGAGGAATTTCAAGGAACGCTATCGCTGCCTCGAGTCACAGTACAACAAGTTTATCCTGCTGGGCATTGCGACTAACGGCACTCTGACATCGGGCGATAATATAGCGGATAATGTCGGCACCCGAATGGCCTATTACGCTTATAAGCGACGTATCAAGGACAAGGGGTGGCTGGAGAAGCCATTCCGTAATGTGAACTTGAATAAGAAGCAATTGTTCTTCTTGAAGTTTGCACAGACTTGGTGCTCGGGTCGGGATACGGCATCCAAGTTGAGAAGGGTCAAGACGGATGTGCATGCCTATGAGGAGTTTAGGGTTGTGGGCACCCTCGGCAACATGGTCGAGTTTAGCGAGGCCTTCAACTGTAAGCTGGGCACCGATATGAATCCCCTCAAGAAATGTGTCGTTTGGTAATAAAATATATATATAGAATCTAAGTCAAGCTAAGTGTGAGTTTCTCAATGGGTTCCACTTGATGGGTTGCTTAACAAATATCTCTTTGAGATCTATTTGTTGGTTAAGGCTATGAATCTTTGCTAATCTTTCCCGATCTTCTGCTGCTCTATTTTAATTTTGAATGTTTATAGCACAAAAGTTCAGGCAAAAGTTTTCTGATTTCTGCTTTTCGATTCGTATACGTAAACATAAACATTTGTTCAATTTAATTCATAGAACGCCAAAAAAAGTCTAAAGTTTCTTTTCTATTCTGAAATAATTTACGTATCTTTATCATTGATCTGAAAGTGGCAGAAATCAATGCAAAGATTCAGCAAGATAAGAACCGTTCTCAAATCTGGTTTAGTGGGCTAATGCCTAATTAGGTCTCGGACATTGAAGTTTGTATTTTTATAGGTAATTAATATGCAATATCAATAACAAGTTAGAATGCTCCACTCGACACAGACAGAGAGACAGACAGAGGGACAGCGGAACAGAG
Source organism: Drosophila glabriapex (assembly GCA_035042305.1). Classification (NCBI taxonomy): domain Eukaryota; kingdom Metazoa; phylum Arthropoda; class Insecta; order Diptera; family Drosophilidae; genus Drosophila; species Drosophila glabriapex. The sequence goes on from JAWNLN010000008.1 coordinate 13,227,982, forward strand.
GAACAGAGGGGGGACCCTCAACACAGCTGTTGAATTAGACGGAGTCTTGTGGACATTTGCTTGTTCAGTGGAAAAGTACGTTCTGGTTAATAAAATTGGTGTTTCTTGCGCGATTTTAATGAAACTTTTACAGTTTATCCATAATATATCCGGTTATATAATACGTTAATAGAAAGGCTTTGGAACTGTTTTCAGAAGAAGAAATGGCTTCAGGGCTTCGAAATATTCCCATTAGTTGAGCTATTTCTCTTAAATAAGACTCCATTTATTCACTCAATATTTATTATTATTATTATTATCATTATTATTGTTATTAGATATAGCAAATGTGTTGCTAGTTGCGCAGATGAAACCATAAATCAGTTGCCACTTCTCAAAATTGCCAGCTGAAAACCAAAGAAAAAAGGCAGCTTCTAAAACATTCGTTCTACATTTTTCGTACAGCTGAAGACGATGATGATGTTGATGATGTCGATGATGTCGATGATGTCGATGATGATTGTCGTATAGAATGTGAACTAATTGATTTTAAGCAGAACCTGCAGAGTCCTCAAAGTGGGCGTGTCCCGTAATATTTGTCTTTGACTTTGCGCCTGCGACACCTTTCTCATTACGAATTAATGGCATTTGAACAATAGCGAACAAAAGGACACAGACAAAAAGGACGAAAAAACAAAGGACGAGGTGTAGAAAGTGTGTGTGATAGAGAGAGAGACGGAGAGAGGGAGAGAGAGAGCTGAAAGAAAAACAGTTTTACTATCATTAGTCAGGTCTGGAGATGATCATCTTCATAGTTCATACTGAGAAGTGAAGTCAGGAAGCGATTGCTGCTGCATACGAAATGAGCCCAGATCTCCTCATCTCATCCTTATTTGTTTAAGGATCTATCTCTTTCCATTTGCTGCTATTTTTATGTATTTGTCTGCGTAACGGCTTTTCATGCATTTGTTATGGATTTGCGGCGCCAGGCCTCTTATTAGCTGGACTCTGTTCTAAACTATGCAGGTAAATGCTTAAACTGATCCTTGCACACTCAGCAGGGGCACCAAATGCGTGACTTGTCTGACTTTGGGCCATAATCTACTGGCAACAGCAGCAGCAGCAGCAGCAGGTCATAAAATCAGCGCATTGTGGCATACATCATTAATTTTTACAGTTTTCTCTTTTTGCCTTTTGACTTTTGTGCCGAAGAAAAATGCAAAAGTGTTTTTACTATTTACCTACAGCAATGCTGGTTGCAGGTGGTCTCTTATCCTTCTCAGTTTGCAAATCTTCAATTATACATGTGAAGGGTTTCAATTTGATGAGCACTTTCCCACTTTATCTCATAATTGCATAGAAAATACTACGCACAAATTGCAGCCACAAATCGACAGTCAAATTAGCCAAAGTCGAATGCAACCATTTGTAATCTTCTAGACCCAAGTTGAAGACTCCAGTCTCCTGTCCCTGCCTCAGTCTCTGTCTCAGTCTCCGTCTCTCTCTCTCTCTCTCTCTCTCTGTCTTTCTCTCTGTTCAGCTCAGGTGCGGTTCATTTATTTAATTTCATTTATGTAAACCACTCTGAACTGCGAGCAGGGCTTGTTTTTTAATATGAAAGGCGTACACCGCGTAATAAAAAATCAACTTGTGCTCTTCGGGTCTGAGTGGGAGCCGCTCCACAGTAATCGACAGTCGGTACGCATTAGGGTTGCCAGGTAGAGAAACACATAAACAGATTATATACTTAAATAAATATTAAAATAACCAACTGCAAATATTGAATGTGTAGAAGGAGACAAGCATATTTTTTTGACTCGGAAAACTAATAGGGAAAGTATATCATATTCTTGACTAAGTAAACAAATGGAGATAAATGTAGAGTTATATTTGAATCACCTAATAAAGACTTTCTCTAATTCTTATCCCTGATTTCCCTGAACCGATTTTTGATAATTGATTGATAGGACTACAAATATTATGAATTTCATTTTTAAATTTATAAATTTACAATTATATAAATATGAACTCAAGTTAGTTTAAATACAGATAATTGAATTTACTTTTATTATTTTGATATCTTTTAGTTGAGAAATGATTTATAATGCTCAAAAAATATCTGCACATTTTTAAATATTTATAAAAATATATAATCTAAAAAGAAATCAACTGCAGTTCATTTAAAATTGTAGAAAACTAAGCTAATTTTAAGTATCAGTTGAGCAGATGACACAATATTATTTTGATCAGTATTGCACTCTAAAATAAAGTCAGCAAACTCGACAACCCTTTTGTGCTTGGTCGAATATTGTATAAGCAACTTGCCAAAACCATGTTACCATAATTACATGCAGAAACTCTTGCCGCAGCTTAGCCAAAGTTCAGAGCGCGGCATACACACTTCCACATACACCCACACACACACACATACACACACATATGCACACACACACACAGGTAGTGTGTGGCTCATCATCTTCAGTGTAGCAGCAACAGCAGCAGCAACAGAAATTGAACAAATGGGGCGTCACGGCAGAGATGTGGAGTAGAGAGGAGGAGTAGGAGCAGGACCGGGGGGGGAGGGGGGGGCAGAGATAGAGTAGCGAAGAACTACCAAAACAGTTGCAGATGCTGCGACTCTGAAAGCCACCGGAGCAACCAACCAGCCGCCACCACCACCGGGTGGTGTTCATGGTGAATTATGAAAATCGTTGCGAAATTAAGTTAAGAACTTTTTGCAGGCAGACAAAGCTAAGCAAAGGTAAAAGGCATAAGACAGAAGACAGAAGACAGCGGACAGCGGACAGCAGACAGAAGGCACAGAAGAGCCACGAACCGTTTCTGGAGGATTCAGGCTTTTGCCTTTATTAAATGGAGATGATCAATTTAAATATTTTGTTGTTGTTTTTGTTATTTTTGTTGTGCGTGTGCGCCTGACCCAGGTTTGAAGATTGGAGCTGACTGCAATTCGCATCTTGATGCAGTTCAGTTTTGCTCCACAGCTGGCTGCTGCCGCTGCTGCTGTTGCTACTCTTTCTTTTGCTACTCCTCCTGCTCCTCCTTTACCTCCTTTACCTCCTCCTCTTTCTCTGCTACCAGCTCCACAGCTTCTTAGCCGTCCCTCCACCTCTTATTCCGATTTGTATAAAAAATGTGCTTCATTTTATTTGGTTGCTGCGCCGTCCGCCTTCGTTCAGGTAAACGCCCCACAAAATAATATAAAACAAGTGAAATCGATGCAGTCGTGAAAAGCATCTACTGACTGCGACATACTCTGTTTTGCCAGTGTTTAGCCAGAGCTTCAAATGAGTGTGGAAGAGGGTTTATTGTGATTGCGGAGAGCAAAGATTAGATTAGGATTATGAAGGATGAAGGGAAAATGAAGAGATCTCTGTGTAATCCTTGCAATCTGTATAAATTTCGGTTCGATTCGAAAAGCTCTGGTTAAAACTTGAATATTGTGAGAGATATCTAAATCTAAACAACTATATAACTATATAAACCTTATTAAAGCTACTTCAACTTGGTAGTCCACTAGAGACAAAGCAGTTTCGTTTTCATACTGACATTTCCCACGAAACAACACATATACCCCATTCACAAATTACAAAGCAGGGTATCTAAGAAAAAAATGCAATGCCCGCCGCCGAAAAAGCGGCAAGCAAATCGCATATGGATCGCTTTGTTGCATCTTCTGGCTTCGACTCGACTTTGTGGCTACTGCAAAGAGCCAAACTTGCGCTTCTTCTTCTGCATTTTCGAGATATTTCCCCTCCTATTCCTTGCATCTTTTCATATTCCTTAGTTTTTTTTTTTGCAAACGATTATCTAAATTGCATATGAAATTATTTTAATTAAAAATCTAATTTTGTTGCCGCCGTTTCCATTTGGGGGACTCCTCCTTCTGCTGTTTGCCACAACTTGTTACTTAACATATTGCAGTCTTAGATCGATGGGAAGTGCTCTCGATGGCCAGGCTGGTTTTGAACCCTTAATTTGGTGCGATTAAAATGATATTAGCCTGACTTTGGCATGCATGTGAGCAAAGTATCTTTGTATCTTTGCCCCATATGTTGTTTGACCTTTGAAAAGGTTTCAAGAGCGAGGTGCGAAGACAAACGTCAGCTGTGCTGCTCCTTTTCTATTTTCATTTCAAACGTGACCATTTCTACGCCATTTATTGATTAATGATCCATTATTGTGTTGGGCATATTTATTTGTGCTACTTGGCTACAAATATTATACGTAGAGAAGTCCACTCGGTACTTATTCTAATAATTAACGCCTTTTCGGTTTGTCCTGGGAATTTCTTTGGCGGCCTGGTAGTGTTTAAGTGTAGAAGCAACTGTTGTACAATTATTTCTGTTATGGAACAGTTTGTGGTATATAAAATTCAAGTATTCCAGTTGGCCTCAGTTTGAAAAAGCTGGGAATATATTCTTTTTTTTTGCTAAGCGCATGTCGAACTTGGTTGGATCGAATAACAATGCTAAGAAGCCATCATTCGTAAGATTCTACGAAGGATGATTTCTTATTTGAACACAGTTTTTATTTAACTACTTATCAAATTTAAGCTGATCAAACATGTGTGATATATTCTGTTCCGATTTTTGGCATGCTTTAAATATATTTTTTTTGCTTGTTTAATATTCAGAATTATATTCAGTAAGTTTGCCACAGCTTTAAAACTAAGAGTAGATCTGAAATTGTTCTTAAGCTTTTTTTTTGTACTCTGTTACCGAAGGTGGAAGAGCATATTGGTCTGTCTATTTGCCTTCTCGACACTCTTGCAGCTAAAGACTTGTAAGTTTTGGAACACATGTAAAAGTCTAGTGTTGGAAGATAGATGCCACACCCACAAAAATTGGTAAACCAACGTCGATATCACCCACTGAGATCTAGGCATTCGATAACATTGATAAATTTAAAGGCTAGATTCGAATTCGAATGTTAGATAACAAAACTTGTGAGGTAGATTCTAATAATAATTCTAAAATTAGACCTAGGCTAGGATAAGGGCCAAATTTGTAGGATAGACTATAAAATGTGGAATGTGGATTCAAAAATTCAAAAAATGTAAGTAAATGTGAATGTAATCACCAAAATTTATATCACTTGCAGGTGTTTAAATAAATATTCATTAGTCGAGGCAGATAATAGTTCGTTGCACCTGTCATCAGCTGTTAACAGAGCATAGCGCAGTCGGTTACGCCTCGCGACTGGCAACGCTTCTCTCACTTGTTGTTCACACATTATAAACAGATCTGAGCAGCTGACCCAAGCTGAGATGCTGAGGGTAATAATAATTGAATTGGTATGCAATCAACCACCAACCGATGCATAAAATTTAAATAAATGTTTGATTTGAATTTAATTGCAAGCCGAGCTGAGCTGAGCTGAGTTGAGTTGAGTTGAGTTCAACTCGCTCGCATTACTGATTGAATATAAATCAAAACTGGCAGCACATCATCAACATCATCAACATCATCAACATCAACATCATCAGCAACCACATCGAGATGAAAAGAATAGAAGCCTATCGGATGATCAAAGGGATGCGCTAATCACACGCTGCGCCAAATAGGATCTAATTTCCCCCCAACCCCACCACATCTCCCCAACCCCTTAGCATATTCAAAAGAGGCAATGGGATATATATATAGAGAGAGAGATCAGTAAAGAAAATAATGTATCTGACGGATATCTCGCTGTCTGCATTCAAATTTTGCGCAGCGCAGCGAAGATAAATGATGAAGGAAAATCATTTGGGAAAACAGGTAGTGGAAAGGCGCTGAGGGGGTTACAAGTAGACAGAGACAGAGACAGAGATAGAGAGAGAGAGAGAGAGGTAGTGAGGAACAGGTACGATTTGAATTTGGACAAATAATTAAGCGCAACAATGGATTTATTGAGTTTTCCAGCGGCTTTCCATCACAATCTTCGGCTTCCCCTGCCATTGTAGTTAAACGTCGAGTTTGATCTGCGGTTCGACTGAGCCCACAATTAGTTGTCTCTCCCCTCCTCACCCCTCATCCACCTGCACTCCCCTCCACACAGTTGCCCCTTCAGCAGCAGTTGCAATTATCATAATTATTTTCATTCATGCAGCGATCAGCTTCAGATACGCATTCGAGTTTTCAGTTTGAGTTTGAGTTTGGTGTTTGAGCATCGCCAGATGCTTTGCTTTAGATACGTTTCATATACTCAGTCTGTCTTGTGTCTCCTGTGTCTGTCTTGATCTGATCTTTCAATGAAATTGTTGTTGCTTGCCCACTTCTCTGACATTTCTCTTTGGAGTTTGACGCCGTGCGTTTCCTTTGTGCCACCTCAGGATGTGGCTGGCTGCATGTGCATTTCTCTTTCTCTTTTTCTATCTCTATTTGTTTTTTAGTTTGTTTTTTGTATTGTCTGTCTTTGCATTTCCTGCTCTTGTTTAGCTGCTGCACTTGTTGGAAGCAGGGGTTAGTTTGTAGGGTAGGCAAATTGTTCTGCCTACAATAAATAGTAGATTGGTCAAAACTGAATTGATTTGCAAAAGCAGATTCACAATTATCTTAAAATATACACTATTAATTTGAAAAATGTTAAAGACAAAATAGTTAAAATATAGTTTACTTTACGGAAGATAAGTAAACACTAAATGATGTGATAGCTATAAAAATATTAACCAACAAAAATTAGTCTTCAAATTAATCACAAAAGAATCAGTTGAAATAATAACAGTGAAGATCTTTTCCTGCATATAATTAATATTTCTATAAACTAATATGTACTTATTGTATGCCTTTATATATATTTATATTTTTATAATTATTTGTCTAAACTTTATTTGAAATATTTATCAGCCTGTTAAACATTGATTGGCACAGGTAGAAATATAGGCCTACTTCAGATACAGGTCTGTGGCACATTTATAGTACTAATAATAATAAATACAAATTTTAAGAGAATATTTTTGATCAAAGCTCATTTGAAATTCTACCTAAACAATGGCCAAATTGGATAAAATTGAAGACTGCCATAACTTTGTCAAATCTGAGCTTTAAAAGCAAAACCTTTACACATTTTGCAAGAATTTCACATAAAAATTAAATGAATATTTTTATCAACATTTAAATTGAAGAATTACATTTACTGTTGCTTAAATTAGTAACTGACTGAAACATTTGAACTGTGAAACTTGCAAGTATCTACTAAGTTCTCTCTTTATCTGATTCTAAAGATCACTTTATCATATAGAAGATATATAAGCAATCGGTTGAAAGGCAGGCTCTTGTATAAACAACTTTTTGCACAGACATCCAAAATAAACGTCTTAAAAAAAGTCTTTTACTATATCCCATTGATCTTATGGGAAAATTCGATTGATTTTTTAAATTTGTAGTAAGACTTCGCTCCACAAATGTATTTTGTGTTTCGGCATGCTTCAGATAGGCTTTCTTTCCGGTTTGTTGTCATATTTTAATTGACAATTAAGCAATAAAATGATGTTCTCATATTCGAATCGTGTTTAAAACGTTTTAGACGCCATTTGCGCCTTTGGGTAATTAATTGCTTACTGTTGTTGCCATATATAGCTGCAACTGCAACTGCAACTGCAACTGTATCTTTATGTGCATCGCAGGCTGTATCTTTATGTGTGTATCAGTGTCTGTGCAGTTGTTGCATCTGCAGCTTGGCGCCACTGTTGCAAGCTGTTGTCGTTGCGCATGTTTCCCATGGCCAAACTGACAACTGGCAACTGGCAACTGGCAACTGACAACTTAAAAACTCGACTCGAACTTAAAAAGCAGTGAAATTTGTATGCTTAAGCTGGCTGCACATTTAAAGCAAATTATTATGAGTTGGCCAGTTGGCTGTAATGATGCCAATGAGCCAAGTTAGTAGCTCAATAATAAACAAAAAACCGAAAATCCAAAAATACACAAAAATATTCATCTAGCAGCAAAATAAACGAAAAATGTTTCGGTCAAGTTTCGTTTCGTTAAATTGCTCACAATTTCCGGTCGCGTGTTGATATATCTCTCTTGTGTCTATGTCTGCTGCTTCTCTTTAGTATACCCTGTAGCCATTAAGCAATAAGTAAAAGCGGTATACTGCTGTTGTGGAAATGTGTGTAACGAGACAGAGGAAAGCACTTATTTTGTGGATCAGCATCAGAGACGATAAAAGTGTGTGAATTTTGAGTAATAATTCTCTTATATCTGATCATTTTCAATTATCGAAAATAATCGATTGGCGATTGATAGAAATTTTAGCAAGTTGTATTAAAATTTATTAGTAATAGAGACCGTCAAACACTTAAAAATCATTCAATACAAGTTTATTCGCTCGATAAGTCTTAGTCACTGTATAGTATCGATAAGACTCGATAATTAATAGCAATCAAATATAATATTTTTAACAATTAACAACTCAAAGCTTGATAGGAATTAAATTTGGAAAACACTGCAAAATATTGAATATAAGTTTTTGAGACCGCCAACGCCTAAGTCATTTTATAGTATAAATAAAAATCGATTACCGATTCCCGTAAATGGTACAATTTTTAATAAGTATTAATCAATACTAAGAAATACACATATACAATCTATAATAAGTATACAATTACGTACAGGGTAGTCAGCTAGTCGAGCTTACTTTATCTTTGCGTTATTTTCATTTTTTTTCAACATTGTTTTACATTAAAATTGTGGATAATTGCGGCACTTAAAGACGCTTCGTTTAAGCTGTTGTTTGCTTTGTTTTGTTGTTTTGCATGTCAGCAGCGCATTTCCTTTAGGAAATGGATTTGAATATGAAGATGAATGTGGATCAAAGTTGATTTAAATAGTAAATATATATATATAAATATATTGAGGAGGGGGCTGCATAGCAATTTCTGGTCTTTAAACACAATTGAGGTCACGTGTGTGTGATGGGAAGGGGATGGGGAAGACGCGGAAGGGCAGAGTCAGGGAGATAATAAAAATGGGCATTGCCGGCAATTTCAATAATCGAAAGAAAACAAGATGTTTCCAGCAGCAGCAGCAGCAGCAGCCCCTTGAGCAACAGGACAATTCCAGCACCCTTTTTTACCCCCTTTTCTTTTTTTTTCTTCTGGGTTTTTTTTTTTGGGTCGCGGTTAAGATGGATGAAGTGTTTGACAACCCTTTCAATCTTCATAAATGTTGGCACTCGTGGCCAGGCGTCGATTGTGCAAATCTCTCCCTCTCTCCCTCACTCCTTCTCTCTCGCTCTCTCTCTCTTTCTCACTCACACTGTCTGTCTCCACTTGAGCAATATTAGCCAGCTTGTCCCTTGTGTCACATCGTTTTTGGGCTCTATCAAGATGATGACGTCGTCGACCTTTTGCCTTTTTCTTCAAGGGTTTCGACAGCAATAAAAAAATACAAAAAAAAGGAGAGAAACCCAACTGAAATCTGTTTAAACGTATAAAAAATTGAAAATCTCATAAGCATGCGTTTGGCACACGAGTTCAAAGGGGTTAAGGCCATGAAAAATGGCAATGTTGTTGTTAACACATTGTAAATACCTCGTTTTTCACTTAACGGGTTTTTAACTACATACGTATATATACATACATATATATATATATATATATATATATGTATTTGATGGGGCTGGTGAACATATTGACTGGATACAACTTTAATTTCGGTTTGAACAAGCCATGAAATGAAAATCTTTTTTGTCGATGCTGAATTAACTTGAGTTTGGCTTAACACTGAAGCAAGTTCATTAAAATGAATAGAATTGATTTTTTAGATTCCTATAAAAATCGATTAACTATTGTAATTAAAGTTACAATTTTGAAACAAATATTAGTCAAGTTTGAAAGGAATACATCTAGGCAAATATTGATAAATTTGAATGAAGATTGTTACTTACGAACGGCTAAGAAACTTATATATTACAACTTAAAATTGTTTTATGTATGCTATAATAATAATAATAATATTAATAATAGTAATAATAATAATAATTATAATAATAATAATATATATAATAATACATGCAACTCACCCGAATGTTTGTTGTTGTTAGCCATGTGGCCGTTAATGTTGCTGCCACAAATATTGTTGTTGCTGTTTTGGTAGTGGTTGTTGTTGTTGCTGATGTTGTTCTTGTTGTTGTGGCTATTGTTGCTGCTGCCTCTTTGCTCCATTGGCTCCATGAACTCCTGCTTGACTTGGATGTGTGGCTGTCGTAGAAGGATTTGCTCAAATGGATTTTGGCTGACTGTTCGCTTGTTGCTGTTGTTGTTGTGAGTGTTGTTGTTGCTGTGCTTTGAGTTAAAGCCATTCAAATGTGCCACGTAAGCGGCATAATTAAGAGATGCGGCAACATTGGCAGCAGCGCCTGCTGCCAGTTGATCATTGACTGGAGTTGGTTGGCGAGCAACGCCTTTGCCAGTAATTTGAACATTAACACCTGTTGTTGTTGTTGTTGCTGCAACAGTTGCTGTTGTTGTTGCAGTGATTGCTGCTGCAGGCAACGTTGTCTTTGCTGCTGCTGCTGCTGTCTCCAGCAACAACATTGCTGTTGCTGCCCCTTCTGGTTGCAAGTGCTGACGATGGGAATTATTGTGTTGCTGTTGCTGTTGCTGCTGCTGTTGTTGTTGTTGTTGTTGGTGCAGCAATAATGACATTGTTGTTGTTGCAGCTGATGCTTGGCGCAGTTCGTCAGCAGCAAATTGCGTCGCTTTGATTTATGACGCTGCCGTTGTTGCTGCTGCTGCTGTTGCTGCTGCCACAAACTTGTTGCTGCTGCCTCAGATTATGATATTGACCCATGCACCAGCGGCAATTTTTTCTTGGGCAAGTGTTGCTGCTGTTGTTGCTGTTGTTGGTGTTGTTGCTGCTGCTGCTGCTGCTGCTGTAAATGGTTGATAATTAAAAATGTCTTCTTTTTGCTGTGCTGGCTGCTTGTCAGCTGGCTGCTGAAAGCTTAATTTGCTGTTAAGTGCTTTTTAAAATGTCGTTATTAAAAAACACAGAGAGAGAAAAAGGGCAGTTGCAACTGGTACCAACAACCCTTCAAGTTAGCTTCTTTCCAGCCTAGCCTAGTTACACTCAGAAAAAAAGCAAAGCAATTCGGAAATTTGCCAAGGATAACTACTAATTCCGAAAGCATTTTTCTAAATTATAATTTCCCTTCTCTTAATTTCAGGCAGGGTAAATTTGTCTAAAATTTATAAAATATATATCTGATTTTCAGGATATTTCAAAGGATTTTCTCTTACAAAATTTCTTCATTTTAGGAATGCGTTTCTTCATAACAGAAAATAGTTCTAAGAGAAATAAAGAAAGACAGCATATTTTTGGGATAAGTAGATTTGAGGCAGGTCTTTCTTATTTTAAGAAATGTCTTTTCTGATATTTAGAATTTATTTCGAAAAACAGGGACAACTTTCTAGTTTTCAGCGGGATTATCTAAAATTCGAGCCGATGTTTTTTCTGAGTGTAGCCCCATCTCTTTCTCTGCTACTGCTGCTCTCTCTCTCTCTCTCTCTCTCTGTCTCTCTGTCTCTTATTGGCCTTGCGGCACTCTATCATTTGGTTTGCTGTGGCGATTTTAGAGCCACGATAACAGTAAATTAATTGATTTGCCGTCTATAACACTTGTCACACGGCTCCAACTCCCCCTAGAAAAATAGAGGGGGCACCCTATCGAGTACTGGTGGTACTCACGTGACCAGCAGTGTGACTAATTTGCAGTTCTTTTTTCACTTGGCAATTTCAACAATAATTGCGTTTGATTGTTGTTGTTGAGTTTCCAATAAATTTGCGGCGGAAGTTTGCATAGCTCTAAAAATATTAAGGGGAACACCAATAATATAATCTTAAATATGGCATTTGTATTTTTAACGATTATCAGCAGGAACAGGTTGCTTTCACATTTTAAAATTACGTGGAAGCTTATCAATTTGCTGATATCAAAATGAGTTTGAGTAATTTGAATAGACGTCTGTCGATGTCTTTTTATTATGGAAGTATAATTAAAAACTAGTCGGAATGATTAACTTGGGTATTCCAAACATTTCGAACCCTTTTGCAAAGGGTAAGTAAGTAAGACTGCAGTTCCACTGAGATATATAATAATATATCCACATATCCACAAATTTCAATGCCAAATTTCAAGTCTTTAGCTATATATGGAGATGGCTAGATTGACTTGACTTTTCATCTAGATCAAGAATATATATATCATATGGAGTCGTCGATGCTTCCTGCTTTCTTTTACATACTTTTGCACTTCCTCATTAAACCCCTTTTACACATTTTCAATGAGTTCCAGACGTAAAAAGAGCAATACTTCATAATTTCAAGCAAACCCCGTTTTCTAATCAAAGTGCGCAACTGCTTAAAAAAAGAAAAGAAAAGAAAAAAGAAAAACTAAAAATAACTGTTGAATATGGGCATTATGCAAACAAAGACAACGTTGAAAAATCATATTGACAAATAGTTAAAACGAAGCGCGCTGAAACGAAATTGTTGTAAATTGAAAACAAATTGAAGTCAATGCGATAAGAACTGCGATATATATATATATATATAAATATATATATATATAGATATGTATGTGCGTGTGAAATCAAAGGAAATGGAAAATTAAACGACAGCAACTATTGATGTTTGACGATCAAAAGCGAACCCTCCCCGCAACAAAAGTTGACATTTAGGCAAACAATTTCGATTAGATAAGCGAAAGTGCAACGAGTTCACTTCTCTCTGCTGCTCTATGGAAATATTGTCCAAAGGGGCGGCATTTACATACACCTGTCGAGAGGGGAGTGGCAGAGGGAGGTTGGGGGAGGTGAGGGGAGGGGTAACATTATTAATGGCACTTGTAAACAAATCGATTGACAGCGCAAATTGCTCGCAAAGTGCCTCATTCTTGCTTGATTCTTATCAATCAAATATGGTTTGGGGGCAGAGTGGGTGCGCGGGGAACAACAACATTATGTACTTTGCATCTCAGAGAAAGAGAGCGAGAGAGAGAGGGAGTAATATTGTTTTAAGAAGCCGCCCTGCACTTCAAAGCCAAAGAAACCGACAAATTGTTGCAAGTTTCTGCTGCCTTTTCTGTTCTTCATCTTTTCAGCTATTTTTAATAATAAAATTGATTATTATTGCTTTCTTTATGTTAAATTTTGTGCTAGTGTTGGACAAGTGTTGAAAACACCTGCCCCCTCCACTCTTAACCTAGTTTCTGGTGATAAGTGCCGTTATTTTTGGACTGCTTCGGTTTGTTTTTATCTTGTTTTAAAATTAACCACACACGTCATATTTGATTTGGTTAACGGTAAACATAAATACACACACACACACACACACACTAACAGACACACTAACACACACACACACATAGTTAATTTCTGAGCACTGTTTTCATAATTTTTCAACACTTGCGAGTTATAAAGATAACGGTTTCTCCGTCTTCTTCTTGGGTTTGTTGTGATTTATTATTCGATTTGAGAACTTTAACCCAGAGTAGAATTGAAAATGGTGTGAATTATGCCAATTTAAAAGTAATTATTGATGTGTAATAAAAGCATAAACTGTTTAATTTGACAAGATTATGAAAGATGCATGAAATGTTATGCAATTTAGCTAATCAAAAAAGTATAATTATAAAGGTGTTTCAATTTTAAGATATTTACTTATGGTTGCAGATATGCGAATCTATGATTATTGAGTGGTAACCCGATTAAAAACCTATTCGATTAATATTATTTTAAGAAATTCTAAAATAAACGAAGAGAAATCTGTATTACAATGTATTTTCTAATGGATTTTGTTACAATCCATATTCTCTTCACTTGAAATATATATATTTTTTTAATAAATTCTTAATCTATAGAAAATAATGAAAATATTATCTGTTTACAGTATTTCTTTCCATGTCACTTACTAAATTTCATTTGTATAAATTCTATCTAGAAGATAGATCTATAGATCTGCCTAGAATCCATATAAGTTATGCATAAATCTAAAAAGTGATTGAAATATTTTGAAATGTTAATTTTTCTTGTGAAACATAGTCCCTTAAAAAGTATTTCTGAACTTTGAACTTTGAATTTTAGTCAGGACTTCAGAGCACACATCTCCTTTTTTATTAAAATCATGATATAATCCCTTTTAGAATGCTATTCTGAGCTGAGTTTTTTTTTATTATTAATCATTTCTAATTTGACTTACCTAGATTAAGCTACAATTAAAATAAATGAGAAATAATATATAAAAAAATATTGGATTACCAGATTTGTAATTCATCTCAAATTATTCGAGGCAAGGAAACAATTTAGAAGCACTTGTTGTTGTCACTTAGATGCGCACACACCCACACACATGCACACACACACACACACACACACATGAAGCTCATTAACAGTAAAATAGAATTATAAGCACGACAAGAAAATGTCAACAAGAAATGCAATCGCTGTTTAAAAGTCTATCGATAGATCTTTGAGCGAAGGCGTCGAAAGCAAAGCTCCTTAAAAAGCACACACACACACACACACACACACACATACACACACATACACACACATACACACACATATATATATATATATATATATATACACTTACACGCGTTGATCGCTTAGCCGCACCTTTCCGAACTCGACCTCAACTTCGAATTCGGATTCGGATTTAATTTAATTGTTTGTTTTCGGCTTAAATTTAATTGCAATGGCGTCGCTGCTGCTGCTGCTGCAGTTGTTGTTGTTGTTATTGTTATTTTTTCACGCCTTCTGCTGCTGCTGCAACAACAACAGCTGGGAGCGAGACACGCTTTTTGATTGACTTCCGACAAACGACTGACTTAAAAAAAAGCGCCACAAGATATGAGCAAAAAAAAAAAAACAGTTAAAATGGAGGGGGGAAATAAAGCGACGGCGACGTCCACAAAATGTCAAAGCGAACAGCAACAAAAAAAGTAGATGATGTTGCGGCAGCGCAGCAGCAGCAGCATATCTGTGTGTGTATGTGTGTGAGTGTGAGAGCTTTTCGCTCTGCCAGCAGGTGGCTCTGTGCCGTTGTTAGCGACTGCAACGGCGACTGCGACTCCAACTGTGACTGCGACGCTTTGGACTTGGCTTTGGAGATTCGCTGGCATTTTGGGAGTTGGGCGCTTTTTATGGACGTCGTTTTTGCTGCTGCTGCTGCGCTGCTGCTGATACTTTTTTCTGCTGTTTTTTTTTCAGGTTTCTTGGCACGAGGTTTTAAAATCAAAAGCGTGTATTGTGTGGGTGGTCAGTGAGCTTGTGTGTGTGTGTTTGTGTGCGTGTGTGTGTGTGTCTCTTATCGGATTTGGAGCTTTTCGTATATGTATTGAGCGCCTTGTGGCCAATGGGGACGAGGAGGGGCCTTCTAGCTTGATTTGTGTACTCCTTTTATATATTCTTATTTGATTCGTTTTTTTAGGTGCCAATAAAATGTAGTTGCAACTAAATCAAATTTTTAATGAACAAATTCATAAAAATTAATAATTATTATATTGAAAAACTTTAAATTTAAATGATATATGTATAAATTTAAATTATGTTATGTATTTCTATGTGTTTTATAACAATTAATATTTGTCATATTTATAATTTATGAAAAGTGTCTGAAATTTGATATGCAGCCTAAATGTTTTATGGTAAAAATATTTTAATGATTACGAAAGTGAATAACTCTCATTTTTGCTAGTTCTCTTCCAAGAAGCAATTTCAAAAGGATTTCAGAAGTAGCTTAAAATATATTTAACAAAACATAACAGTAATCTTCATTTAATTTTTCTATTTATTTTAAATATTCTTATACGATTTTCAGCGTTGAAAATGCTAACAAGTTGCCTTCAAAATGATTACGTATACGTCACATGTAACAATATCTATTTATGATTATTTCTTTATATATTTTGTCAATTCTAAGATAAATATTCATTTGTTTTGTGTCTTCAAAATTTGGTGAGTATGATGTGTGTGTGTGTGTGTGTGCAAGAAACAATACAAAATTGTCAGTTGTCGTCATAAAAAAATAGAAATAAAGCAAAACTGCAACTCGATTTGAGTAAAAACAGCGAAAGACAAAATAAAAAAGCAGAACACAGAATGAACTGACAGATTGAAGAATTGGCGAACTGATGCAGAAACGCGAATTATTCGCTGCCTGTCACAAAACCGAATGTCAAACAAAACAGCAAAAAACAAAAGCAGAAGAAGAACCAGCAGAGGGAGCAGCAGAGGTGGGCAGCAGCAGCGACGCCAACAGAAGCCAATGGCAGCCGCAGCGGCGTTAAACGCATAAATTAAAATAATTACAGGGCAGCAGCAGATTTCAATGCTGTTATTGCTGCTGCAGTTGTCAAACACACACACACACACACACACACACGCACGCACGCACAGAGAGTAAGGCAAGAAAAAAAAAGCGCGCGCGTCGCGTCAACTTTTGCGCGTATTTGTTTGCTGCTGCTGCGTTGGTTGCAACTGCCACATGCAGCAGTCAAAGCCAACAATTTTTGCACTTGCGTTCCACACACTCACACACACACACACACACTAACACACACATACACAATGCAGTCGTTGATTTTATTCAAAATGGTTTGTTTATGCTTCAACAGCAGCTGGGGAAATGCGCGCGCTCTCTCTCTCTCTTTCTCTCTCGCACACACACACACAAGCTTGTTTGGGCAGCCAATGGCGTTTGGCGCTTTGGCGGCGCATGTGCTTGGCGCTCTCTCTCTCTCTCTCGCTCGCTCGCTCTCTGTCGCTGTGTTGCGCGCTCAGCTCCGCTGAATTCGCCGTCTGCCTTGAATTCGCCTCGCAGCATCAGCTTTGGCGTTTTTTTTTCTGTCTACCTTTGCCTTTTGCTAATTTCCGTTCATTAAAGTTGCCTTTAGTGGCAGCGACGTCAACGTCGACGTCGTCGGCGGCTTCGTCTCGTGCACTATTTTAACCATTGTCGCTCTGGCGACGCCCCCCACCCCACTCCCGTCCGAGCTTAAAGCTCGCGCTCTGCGTTTATTTTTGGTGTAATTTCTTTAAGCTTTAATTTCATTGATTAGCAAAAATCGTCTGCTCTGCTTCTTCTTCATCTTCTTCTTCTTCTTCAACATCTTGTTGCTGCTGCTTAGTTTTCCTTTTTTGTTTTTGTCCTGCGTCTGTCTGTCTGTCTGTGTGTGTTTCGTTGTGTGTTTGTGTGTGTGCGTGTTGCTTTGTATTTTTAGTTTCACTGCCAAAAATGTAACTGTTTATTTGATTGTTGTTGTTGTTGTTGTTGATGTAACTGTTGTTTCTGCTTCTTCTTTGGCTCTCTGCATTAAGCATTTGAGCATTTAAGTCTTTTTCGTCTTTCTCATCTTTTTCTCGTCTTCCTTCTTAAATTAACTAATCGATTGGAATTCTAGTTTCTGTTGTCCTTTTTTCATCCTCACATATTTAAGAGCAGCAGCAGCAGCAGCAGCAGAAGAAGAAGCAGCAGCTGAAATAGTTGCTTAAGTTGTGCGATTAAATCGGAGTTTGACTTTGGGTGTGGGAACATTTCTTTAGTGTTGAATAAGAGAGGAGAAAAGTGTTGGCAGGAATAGTAAGGCTTTAAGTTGTAGTAAAACTTTAAGTTGGAAAACAACGTAAATAAAGTAATTCTTTTATGGTATCAGTGTGATATTATTATTATTATTATTGTTATTATTTTTATAAATATTTATCAGTTTCATATTAAACTAAAATTGTATTTGCAGTGTTTCTTAGCAAGTCGATTTATTTCATATCAAGCTCCTTTTATATTTCTTTCATTTGTAATCTAAATATTTATATATACTGAACCCATGGGAAATTGGTAAGAGGAGTATATCCAAACGTCTTCAAACTTATAACTTCTTATTTCGAATTCTCAATTAGCATGAAAAATAAAGTTGATCTGCCTTTGGCCGTCTGTCTGTTTGTATCAAAGACTTTACCATTGGCAGATCAAGTTTATTTCATTTTATCGATAACTGTCTTTCCGAATATCGATACAAATCGATATCCTATTACAGACACATAAATCTAGCAATGTATATAATATCCCTACACATATTATTGAGACACCGTAAAGACTTCATTAACATTGAATTAGAAACACGGAATTTGTTAACCAAACCATATTTTCGTATTGAATAAACTACTATCAGACAGCATTCTGTATCTGCTAAATCCTAGACGAGTTCTCTCGACTAGCGCATTCTAAATTGTTTTTAATATTTCATATTAACTTTGATTTAATTTAAAATTAGCCGACTAAACCAGATTTGAATACATTTAACCAAATTGCATTCTCTCCCCTTCGAGCTCTCTCGACTACAGTATTCCAATTAGCTTACACGTGTTTTCCCACTTAAAATATATACAAAATCAACAGTTTTTTTATTTCTTTCGTAGCCAACCTTTAATCTATACATATTCAGCAATTATCCATTCATTTTACCTCTTATCAATTCATTCAATGCTTAACCTCCTTTTGTCCATTTATCCCCTTCCCAGAAAAAGTAAATACAAATTTCATTAAAACTTTCATTGTGTGTGAACGCTCATGCATGTATTTGTGAACCACCCCTTAATCCCCCTACCCCCTCTGCCCGCCCCCATTCAAAGAAAAGGCCTGTACAAAAAAAAACCGCCCCAAAAAGTTTTAAATGTATTTTTAGCATATATGCAGTGTGTTAGAAAGAGACAGCATCTGTTTCTTTAAAAAAAAGCATTTTAAATAGAGTTTCGGCATTTGACTATATGCAGAACGTGCCATGCCTTTGTCTCTTTCACACACAGTCGCTATTACTACATCTTTCTCTCGCTCTCTCGCTCTTTTTATGAGGCGCACACAAAAGGTTGTTTTGCCATCATTTTTTATATGTGCTGGGTGCTTGGGGGGTGTGTGTGGCACCTAACTTAAGTTATGGCAAACTTCAACAATTTTTTCAACATTTTTTCTTTTTCTTTTTGGTATTTTTTTATATATGTATTTATACATATTGCAAGCATTTCCTGTCTCTTTTTATTTACATTACGCTCGGGACATAAGCGACATAAAAAGTGCCCCATGTGTGTTTGAGTGTGTGTGTGTGTGTGTGTGAATACAATGCCATATAAGGAATGCCGAGCGCCGTTTGCCGTGTGTTTTCCCCCTGCTTGTGTGGGTGCCTGGGCATTTTCCAACTTTTCTTTTTCTACATATTTTTTTATATTTTTTTTGTTCGCTCTGTGACTTTTCATTTTTCATATGTTGACTGCCCTGTACACACACACACACACACGCACACGCATACTCCTCTGCCTTTTCTCTCTCTCTCTCTCTCTCTATCCCTCTTCCTCATTTTCCTCGCATTCCTCTTTGCTCCACAAGTAAATGGCTTTTGCATTGTAAAATGTTGCATACATTTTCCTCTATTTTGCCTTTTGTGCGCGCTGCGTAGGTGTGTGTGTGTGTGTGTGTGTGTGTGTGTATATATATGATGGTACATATATGCTGTTCAAATCTGTATACTTCAGCAAATATATGTATATATAGGTACATAATGTCGACAATTCGCCAACGAGTGCGAGTGAAACGAGGCGAGTTTTCCTTTTTTGGCTCCCAGTCGGCAGCTTTGACTCGGGGCTTTGGACATTCTGGGGCTGCTCCTTCGTACGGTATATTTTAAAATTTATGAAAAATAATATTTTCCATCTCTCCACACACACACACGCACGCACACACACACATTGCAGTGTTTAGGGCGCACAATCAGAATACAATGGCTGCCGCTGGCTGCTTGGGGGCAACATTGTAAACTAGGCGCATTTAGGGATGGGAGGGGGTTGTCGAGGGGAGTGGAATGTGGGATGTGGGATGTGGGGTAGGTATAGCACACACTTTGTCTTGGCTTTACTCGCATTTACGTATACCCATATTCACAAACACACACACAAATACACAGGAGAATTAAAGCAGTTGCAAGCAGAAGATGCTGCTGGAGATAGGGTTGTCAAGCTAATGGAAGAAAAAGGATATTCTATTTATATATTATAAATATATATATATATCTAAAGCAGTATCTTTGTAGTCTTTGCTATTAGAGATATGGCGAAGACTAGAATTATTTGAAAGTCTGAGAATATTGCGATAATGAAGCTGGCCAGAGGAAAGAGATCTCAGACAGGCCAAGATTTTGAGTACTCAGTTATCTCAGAGCAGATTATTGTAGACAGATAAGTCAGCTTGTCTAATCTAGGTATAATGATGATTGTGTCTTAGACAGCTTTCATCAGAAACTATTTAAGCTTGTAATATCAACGGGAATGAAAATACTTAAAGAATGAGAAGGAATCCTCAGTATCATAACAAAATATGCCACCTTAGCCAGTAGTATCCTAGGGAAATATGTTAATATCAACCCGACAAAGCTTTATGCATTCTTTTAAGAATTAGGTTTAATAAAAGAGCTATAAGTTCAGAAGAGGAAGAATAGGGTACAATATATCAAATCAAGTCTCCATCAAGGTCGTATTATGCTCTTCGTGAAGGGGTCCGTTTATAATTAAAGAAATCTTAGGACAGGGTCCTGTCTAGTGACAGGACAATAAATTGTATTATATGTTTAGTGGTAAAGCCCATTACAATTCTAGTTTTTCAACATTTTAAGTAGGGTTGGCAATGCAAAATATTATGTAAAAATAATTACAATTTTTACTATAACTAACTATAATTTTAACCATAACTGAATATTTATAATATTGTTTTTATATATTTATTTATAACTATTTTTCATATTAATAAACTTGTATGCGACAACTCTGGCTGTCTCAAGTCAAAACCATTTCCATTATGATAATGTAAGTGCACAATTTACCAACTTGAATGCACGAGACACACACACACAAACACACACACACACACACACACACACACACACACACACACACACATTGTATGTGTGTAGAGGGATACAAAGTGCAAGAAGAGAGAGCTTTGGCAAAAATTTTCATATCCTGCACATGAACATGAAAAACTGCACAAATTGCAGAAAATGTTGCAAAACGACGTAGCACACACAAGTAGCATGCATCATGTGTGTGTGGCAAATAAAGGAGTTGGAGGAGGAGACAGAGGCGAAGAGCACATAAAATACGATAACTGTGCAGCCAAAGTGCTACATATGAAAGGTATTTCCTGCTGGCTTGTCTAATGCTACAACCAACCCCCCACCCCAACCCCCTCCAATCCAAGGGCAGTCACTGCATCCCCAACCCTTACACTCAGCACAAAATCTAGCTGAGTCTTAGAAGTTTTCCCAAGAAACTTCTTTTCTTAACTTCAGAGTACGTTTTTCTAAAATTTAGCACGAAACTTGTCTAATTTCAAAGTAACATTAGAATTTTTAAATTTCACTTAAGCAATTATATATTTTAAATATTTAATTAATTCAAAGTATTTACTTTGATGAAAAGAACGATTTTTTTCATAGAAAGGATTTGCATTTCTACTTTTTAGAAATGCATTTCTTAATAACACAAATATTTTTGTGATTGTCGATTAAGGGAAAAACTTTCTTACTTTAAGCATTTTTTTTTCTTACATTTAGAAATTATTTCTAATTTTGTAGTCTTATTTCCGAGTGTGGCACAACCTATAATGCTCTGCAACATATACATATGCAACATTTGCAATGCATGTGTGTGGTTTTAGAATATAAAAGCATGCCAGCTCCCGCTACTCACTCCTAGCTACTCGTAGATGCCACCACCTTGGGGTTGGGGGTTGGGGGTTTGTATGTAATTACAGCTGCTGCTTCAGTTGCCGCCTTCTGTTTGCACCTTGCAGAACCTACTTGCCACAACTACAACTACCACGACACATACACACACATGAAATATGATGGCATCTTTTATATAACATAGCTCTCTCTCTCTCTCTCTCTCTCTCTCGCTGTCTCGCTCTCTCGCTCTCGCTCTCTCCTTAGTTATTGCTATCCCTCTTGTCTACATAGAACATAAAATTAAGTATGAAATTGAAAAATGACTCGCAAGCAAAAAAAAAAAAAAACAAAACGAAGAAAAACGAAGAAAAAAGAAAATGGAGCAGCATATTGTGAAATTAATTTTTAAATATTTATGAGCGACTGTTTTGGGGGCATTTGCTTATGGACAAGGGGGCAAGCTAACGGTGGGGAAGGGGGAGGGGGAGGGGGAGATGCAGGGGAGGAGGAGTTGAGTAGAAAGCAGCTCACATTTTCAATTTGCCCAATTTTTATTGAATTTTCAAGTATAAGTAAGAGGTGTGCGAGTGTGTGTGTGTGTGTGTGTGTGTGTGTGTATGTGTATGTGTGTTAGGGTGTGTGTTAGGGTGTGTGTGTACACGACTACATTTTAGTTTTTTACATGAAATATGAGAATTCGGTTGCTCAAGGGGGCGTATGAGTAATGTGCTTCTTGTGTTTATCGAGAGCCGAAAAATAAATTCGATTTTCTCTGTGTGTGTGTGTGCGTGTGTGTGTGTGTGTGTGCACCTATTGAAAGTGCTCAAGTGACTGTGTGTGTGTGGGGGTGTGTGTGGAGAAAGCACGTTGGACAATATAGCAATAAAAGCAATATACCCGAAACAAATGTGAAGCAAGCCAAGCTATTATCGAAAGAACCTGCGAGCTTCTGCTAAAAAAATATTCACTTTTTTAAGTCAAAAATTATTGTATATAGCTTGTAAGCTTAATATGCAACTGCCTTTCAATGTCCTGGTTATTGAAATGAACATAATGCTAAGCCATAAATGAAATCCACTTTTCATTTAAAATATCTTGGATAAAAAAAAACGCTTGAAGTCTTTTTTACAAAAGCGAAAATTCCAACTGTTTTATAATGAAAAATACTGTTCCAATCTCCGAATTATTTTCAATTTGATGCAGGCTTTCTTAACTGTGATGAATTTTCTATATAATACTTTTATAAATACATTTCATTTTTAGAGTCTTCTTGTGATTAAGCTATTGTTCCAGCAAATGAGGAAATTATGCTACTTTATCAACTTGGTAAGGTATTCACAATCAAAGGGATGCTAAGATCTGCAATGAACTCAATGTTTTTTATGGAACATTCATAAAAATATGTTTCTTATGCCATAACCTATCTATAATCTATCAGTTTAATAGCTATCTGCATGAAACAGATCGACAAACTATATTTTAAAGCTGTTATTGGATCAATCCTTAGATTTTGGAGTTTTAATATGTTTTGTATCTTTTACTATTGTAGATATCTTCATATCTTCATTAAACTAACTAAATATGAGTAATACTGATCTCTTAATCGTTAGGCAATATATTACTCAAATCGGACTACTATTTTGTAGTATATATCATATTGCTTTTATATCAGTAATCGGTCGATCGATGAGTTTTTGTATGGACAAGTTTTTAATCGATTAAGTAGCTCTTATATATATTTCTACTATATCATATAGCTCCCATATAATTAAATTTAGTAGTTAGCAAATGGACTTTGATCTGCGCAGGGAACTTAAAGTAAAGTTAACTGATCTTTCTTGTTGGCATTCAAGTTGATTGCCCCCTTTTTTAGTTCAGTTCAGTTCAGTTCCGTTCCGTTCCGTTCAGTTCACATCCTTAATCTCTCAGTTTTGATCTTGACGTCCTGTGCGTGTTTAACGCGCTCTGATAAGGCAGCGATAATGATAATGATAATCCGCCTACCTTTCAGATCCACTCCACACGCTTGATTATGATAATAATGCGCTTAAGCAGGGCTCAAGCCATGAAATTGCTAACCTGGCCAGCAGCAGCTGCAGGCAAACTACGCTTTATTTGCCTAATAAGCTCAGGCAACAAATAAGAAACAAAAAACTCGACTGGAAACTCGAGCAGACAATGTGCCACTCAGTTGTTGTTGTTGTTGTTGTTGTTGTTGTTGTTGGTGGCACAAGTGCTTAACAAGCTGTTTTGCATGGTAAGCAGAGTTACCAAAAGACCAGTAGCCGAGTTCCGAGCCACGTTCCACGTTGCCAACAAAACCAACGAAAAAACAATGCGGCTAATGTGGGAAAAAACGTCAAGAATGCGCGTTGAAAATTGCACGTTCCCCCTACACTCAGAAAAAATCACAAGGCATTTTGAAATTGCATCAAATTTCATTATTCAGAAAGTATATTTCTAAAGCGCAATTTCTTTTCTTAATTTCAGGGTGCATTTTTCTAGAATTTAGAATTTAGAAAATACATGTTTAATTTTTGAGTATTTCGTCAAACAACTCTTAAATGCATATTTTTAAGTAATGCAAATTAGTATCTTAATATTTCAACCAGCTAAACTCTAGTAAATTTCATAATTTATTTTTCTGAAAATGAAATAATATTTCTAATATATAAAAAATATTTCTAAAAATATAAAAATCATATTTTTATGGATCGTTGATTTACGGCAAGTCTTTCATATTTGTAAAATTTATTTTCCTTTATCTATATACTATTTCCAAAAGAAAGAAAACTTTCTAGTTCTACGGGTGATTTTCTGTAATTGAGTTAAACTTTTTTCCGAGTGTACCCTTCGCCGCCCCCTCCCAAACTCTTTAGGCCTTGGCTCGTATGCAAAAACTAGCAGATCAGCTTGCGCTTTTGGCTTTTGGCTTTAACTGCAGCTGGCTGCTGACTGCGGCTGCTGGCTACCTGGCTACTACCTCACTTATCTGTCTTTGGAGCTGGCCAACGCTTTTTGCTCTTGGCCACAAAACAATTCACACTTTAGGCTGGCCAACTGATGAGGAGCTGGGAGGGGCAGGCAGAGGGAGAGGGCGGTTCACTCGTTGCGTGTTGTCGGCAGCTGCTCATTGGATTGCTGATCATTTGCTTAAATAGCCCAAAGGGGACACAAGGCAAACAGACAGATGGAGAGACGGGAGAGGGACGGGGAGGGATACAGAGAGCCAGAGGACCAGTGGAATATGGGTGGCTGGACAAATCTCGGCCAGAAGTTGAGCAAACAAACAGCAAAACAAAAGGTGTTGACTGTGGCAAGCAAAGATTTTGCGTGTTTATCGCGATGCCACAGCTCCAAAAAATTATTAGGTCCTTAATGGCACAGAAGCAGCCAACAGCCAACAGTCAACAGTCAGCAGCCAGCAGCCAGATGCGTGGTGTGGATGTGGAGAGCCAGATATTTGAGATATTTAAAATGTGGCCTGTGATATGCGCGGAGGGGCTCAATAATACTGATTCAAGTGTTGAAGTGTTTCTTGCATAATTTAAATATTATTAAAAGAGCTGAGAAAAAAATGTCAAGCTATTTTCGAGACTGGAGTCCAACTTGCCTGACTGACTTCCAAATAAGTTATTCATTTACCAATTTTGGGTATAAGGAAATAGGAAAAGTAAATATAAACATCTTTCACATCATACGATGTTTATATTCTTGATCAACAACCAAGTCGATCTAGTTATGCCTACTCGACTTATTCAACCTTATGACTGGGATTAAGAATATCTCCTATCTCAAAGGTTTAGGGTATCTCCTAGTTGAGGTCTCTGGACGAAGTTCAATATGTGTCCTATTGAGTTTAGAGTATCACCTGGGCAAGGTTCAGTGAATCTCCTACTTGTCGCGTTGAGTTCTCTTGAAGACTTCCTAGTCGAGCTCTCTCGATTAGCGAATTCTTGTTTGCTTAGTCTGCAAGTAAGTTTTAAGTTGGCATGCTTCAAGTCAATGTTGCTTATTTATAATATAATAATAAAAATAATAATGAAAATTCCTTCGACTTTTCAACTGCAACCTGTGAGTAAATACAATCTAAAAGAAAATTCCCAACCAGTCACTTTTCACTCCGTTCTTATCCCTTAGCACGTTGATATCGCATCGCAGCGATCATCGTTGTAATGCACAGCTACCGAGATCATCGGTAATAAGGCCCCAACCAAATTATTATTATGACTGCCTGGCAACCACTGAACCACAACTGAGCAACCACCGAGCGAACGCTGCACCACCCGCAGTAGTCATTGACAAGCATGTATTTCCTGTAGCCAAGTCTTCTGCAGGCTTGGCACTCAGAAAAAAAGCCATCTGATTTTGAGAAAATTTAAATGAAAAGAAAGCTTTGCTAGGTTTAAGAAATAATTTGTAAAATTGAGATTTTAGTGTGAAATCTTAAAATACTTATGTTTATTATAATCAACCAAAGAATGAAAAACTCTCTGAAAATTAGACATATTTTTAACAAATTTTACAAAAATATACCTTAAAATTAAGAAACGAAAAAGTTTCGTTTTTAGAAATCTTCTTTCTGAATAGTAAATTGGCAAAAGTATGACAAATTCCTAGTTCAGGTTCAGGTCGATCGTTTTTCTGAGTGTCCTCAGACACCCACACACAAAAAGGCGGAAAACCGTTTTTATTATTGGCCACGTTTTGTGAGCCCGGTTAATAGACATTTTGCCTATTTTAATAAGTGGCTAAAGGCGTGAAATACTCCTCGTGCTGCTTGTTGTTATTGTTGTTCGTTGTTGTTGTTGTTGTTGTTGCTGTTGGTTGTTGTTGCCTTTGGGTTTAAAGCTGCTCCTATCGCTGGCCCAACTATCAATGTGGCCACCGTGGCAGTTGTTGCCCCACGTTGCAAGTTTGTGGCTGTAAATATGATTTTTTGTTTTTGTTTTGCAGTTTGTTTGTTGTGTCTTTCCCTTTTTACTCCCCTCGTTCCGCTCTCTTCCCCCCACTGCTGCTGCTGCTGCTGCAATGCCAATTTGAGGCAGCAGCCACAAGGTGAGAAATGAGATTTTAATCGGACGTGTCTGATTTCAAATGAGCTTTAATGGGGAACCCATTTAGCAGCACTTACCCTCGACTCGCAGACTTGCAGTCTCCATGGTGCTCCCTCCTCTTCCCACCTCTGCCCTCCCTCCTCCCACCCACGCCTCTCTTCCACTTCCCCTTCGATTTGCTGTGCCCGCTTTTAGTTTAGTTTATTTATATTTTGTTTTCTTTTTATTTATATATATTTGCAAAGGTCTTTTCCTCTTCCTCTTCTTTTTCTTCTTGTTATTGTTTTTTCTTCTGTATGCTGCTTGGGGCAGTCGCTGCTTGTTGTTGCAAGCTCTGGAGTCGTCTCCTGCTGCACCAACATTTTTATTACATTGCTGTGGCATATGATTTTTATTTTTTTTTTGGTGTGCTGTTTGCCTTTGCTTTTCTATTTTATTTGGCCAAATCGTGTTAAAACTATTGAAATCATCTTTTTTTTTCCATCTGTCAATTTTGTGGTTTGTTTTCTGTTTATATAAATTTTCCATCAGTTTTTTAATGAGATTAATTTTGGGTTTCAATCGAATAAGTTAGGTTATCGATGCTTTTTCAGGCTTGAATTCACTGCTTTTAATGTTGATTGAATAGATTTTGAACGCGTTTTAAACTATAACTATTTTTGTAAAGTGCTTTATAAAGTGCTTTTTTAAATTTCTATGATAATTAAGTAGCTGCAGTGGATTAAAAATAGATTCACTCTATCAAAAAATGTTATTCATTTGATTTTGTGAGACTTAAATCACTTTCGGCTTAGAAAGTAGCCTATCTCATAAGCCTAGAATAGAACAGTTTCCCCCTCCAAGATTATTATGTACTCTTCTTTAATTTTGGTCACTTCCTAGCTGCAGTCCTTATCAGCTTAGTCATCCAGCACGCAATAAGAACCAAACCCAAACCCAAACCAAAAAAAAGGGGGAAAAAGCGAGCCAAGCAAAAGGATGAAAATTTTTGCAATTAACTTGGGCAATTTTTGTCGATTTTTAAATATTATGGAACACGCACAGAAGACACACACACAGACACACAGACACATATACACACACACACACACACGTACAAAGTGGAGCAGGATGAAGAGGAAGAGGAAGAGCGAGCAATGCTTGCGCACTTGCCAGCATTGCCAGCATTGCCAGCCGAGCAGCGTCTGTTTTCTCATTGCGATCTGGCAGCACTGATAAGCGCGTAGTCAGCCAGGGCAGCCAGTCAGCCAGCCAGTCAGCCAACAATTTACAGTCGATCCTCATCGATACTAACCTTACACAATCCAGCAAGCTGCCGCTGCTGCTGCTCCTGCTGCTGCTGCTGTGCGGTCTGATCTTGGCCAAGAGCGTTTAACGTGGTCAACTGTGTGGAACTGCACTCAGAGAAAAGAATCGAGCTGAATTTGAGAAATTCCACTAGCTTAACTCACCTCATTATTCAGAAAGTATATTTCTAAAAGTCAGTTTTGTTCTTTAGTTAATTTCAGTGTAAACTTTTCTAAGATGTAGAAAAAACATGTCTAATTTTCAGTGTGCTTTTTTTCAAGTGTAACAAAGGAACTGTGAACTGTGCCTCAAGGTAAGACAGCAGCTAAACTTTTATATAGCACTAAAGAAATCAAATTTCAATACAATTTTCACAATTTTAGAAATGATTTTTGTCCAAGAATTAAGGTTTGCATTTCTACTTAAAAATTGAATTCCTTTAAAAAATTTAGGAATCTGCCAAGTTTTCGGTGTGGTTCTCTTATATTTGGTATGATTTTTCTCAGTGTGGCACTGGCTAACTGGTCGCCAGCTTAGCCAGCTTCCGCTCGCCGCCGCTTCAACTGCAACTGCAACTGCACCTCGGGCTCTGCTCGTGGCTACAATTTTATTTACGAGTCATGCGCGCGATCGTCGCCTTGCAGACGGAGCTTGACACGGCTCCCCTCCCCTCTCTTTACCATTCCCCTCTCTCCGGTTCTTATTCATATACGAAGATTCATTCATGCCCTGGCAGAGAGAGCTTGCCGTGCCTTGGTCTTGGCTTCCACTCCAAAACACACGCACCTAATAAGTTTTCATTTTGGTGTCCACCCTGACCCCCCACCACCCACCCCAAGTTCCTCCTCAGCTAATGTGGGAGTTAATTAAAAAACGGTCAGTGAGCAATGTGTGTGTGGGAGCAAGAGGGGGTTGGGGGTGCTTAAGAACAGGTCTCTCAGCAATTATAAGTATTCAAGTCGATTTTATAGAGATATTTGTGGTTGACTGTTTATTTAGATATGCGAATCTTAATGTTAGAAATGTAAAGCGATATTTGAGATAAATATATATTTATAAAATATAAATGAGATATGTGAAGGAAGTTGTACTTTGAGCTCCTAACACTTTTTCAGGATGTAACTTTGACATGGAAATTAATTCAGATTAGCGTCTTCAACTTTGAATGTAGTATTAATATAGAGACAAGCCCGTGTTTAGTAAGCCATGTTTTTTAAAAATCTGTTGAGTTTTAAGAAAGTTATGACTATGGAAAGTTCTGCACTTCTGCCCCAAGGGGCACTTTTTGGGATTTAATGTTAACATGAGTTTTCAGCCAGAATATAAATATTTTCATATATATAATTGTGTTTATAGCTTTTTATATATATACATACTTATATATGTGTTATTATCTGAGATTCTAACAGCTCTTCTAGAGCAAAGTTTCACCTCTCCAAAGTTCAACTCTGTTAAAAATATATAAATCGCTTGTGATTTACCGTCGGCAATTGGTTAAGGTCAAATATCAAGGCCTTGGCGCACTTTTGTCCAAAGACCTTGTGGGATGTGGATGCAACATCCACCACAACAACAACAACAAGTTTGATTGTTTCACTTTCACTGGCAAAGTTGATTATATTTTCGCGCGCGAATTCGCGCTTGAACTTTTGACTCAACTTTGACCTCTCAGCAGCAACAGCAGCAGCAGCAACAGCTTCCACAGCGTCCAGCTGTCTGGCTGTCTGGCTAAACCATTGGTCTGTCTGCTGGGTGGAGTGGGTGGTGCTGCTGGACTTGGCTTGGATGCAGCGCAGAAAGTGCTTCATGTCCTTGACTGCTTGACTTGGCCATTGTATCGTGTTTACATTCCCCTACTCCCTCTCTCTTTCTCCCTCTCTCCCCGTCCCTTCTTCCCTCTCTTACTCCTTCTCCCACTCGCACTTTTCTCTGTTGCGCTGCCTCATAAAATTGCAAGAAGTATTTAACAAGGCGGCGCTTGCAATGTATCTGTAGCATGTAGCATGTATCTGTATCTGTATCTGTATCTGTTTCTGCATCTGTAAATATATCTGTAACTGTTACTGTGCGTAAGTTCATTGGCCATTTTGGCCATATTGCCCCCCCAAGTGTGATGTAAACCGTCTGCCCTCATTTGACTCATGGCTTCACTGGTTTTGAGTTACATTTAAACGCCGCTTATTGCGCACTTTGGGTCAAAATCCTGTCCTGCTGTTGGCCCAGTCCTTGACCCTTTTGGCCAGCTGGTAAACGCTTGACACTTGACATAATCGTTTCATTGCTAAATGTGTAATCGATGCCCACTGCTTGCCTCTGGGCTAAGAATAAGCTATCATAATTAGCTGTGTGCTTGCACTTGCCACACACACTTTTTAATGGATTTGTGAAAAGCTGGCAGAGTTGAAATTGTGAAAAATGGTATGAGAGTTTAGAGTGATTAGCTGACTGAATCGAAGAAGGCATAGCAGATAATCATTACCTCATTATACGAGTGAGTTTGTAGGAGTTTCTTAGCTACTCAGTTGCAGTCAGCAGCAGTCAGTTGTGCTTATGCAACTTTGTATACTTTGTTGGTGGCAATTTAAATTCCTGTTGTGAATACTAAAAAACCTGATTTCTAAAAGGAATATTCATTATTAATTATGTGTATATATACAGAAGAAATATAACTAAAAAGGAATAATAATATGAAAGCAAAGTATAAACAAATTATGTTGTGCTACAAAAAGTGGATTAATATCGAAAAAGAAGCACAGATTTTACGAAGCAAAAGACTTTTTTTATTGAGCAAACTAATATCAACAAGATTAAGATATATCTTCTAGTTGATTTTTCTATATTTGAGCATTCTAACTTATTGCATACAATTAAAGATTAAATGTATATTACCAATTTAATCCAATAGCTTTAAGCAGAAAAGTTTAAGCAGTTTTCTTATTTCTGACACACTTTTTGCAGTCTTCACTCCATTCAAGTCTAGATAAATGGATATTTAACATATATCACTCTATGCTCGTCTTTACATCTGTAGCTCTATAAGCTTTCATGTTGCTAATCAAGTTTTAGTATATTATTTTTGTGGATATCTCGTAGAACTGGCGCTATATATAAATAAATATTTATTTGCTGCTGCCTGCCGATTGGTGAGAAATGCGAACCGAACAAAACGAAGAAGCGGCGAAAAGCTTTGCGTATGCCCCAAAGGCGTTACCAAAATGCCACATGCCACAAACCGTAAACCGCAAACAGCAAACAGCAAACCGCAAGCCCAAGCCACAAACTCAATGTCTCAACAATGTTGCAGTTAGCTCAGATATATGACTGTCGACTTGGACGCTGTCATCCTTGTCGTCCTATGGCCATGGTTAGAGTCGCCTTTCATTGTTCCCGCTGTCTACTTTGATATGCATCCAATCACTGCGTCCCATTTGCTGTTGTCAGATTCAGGCAGGCATCTGGAGAAGCCGCAAGTGCTGGAAGAGGGGGTTTTCCATCGTTGTGATCTTTGAGTTGGCCAGTGGCCACTTAGGAGTATAGTTTATGCCACCATAACAATTGTACTTTTTCACATACTCAGGCGTTCCTCGACCAGATTCCACCATTTTTGCCATCAGTTGTCAGCTTGTTTAGCTTTTTGTTTTTTTTGTTTTTTTTTTTTGTTTATTTTTTGCGCTCTTTTTCTCTCTGCTGTTTACCTCTTTTATGCCCTGCAGCTGTAAAATTGCTGTTAAAGGGTTGCTTAACTGAGCGATTTTGAATGTAACAAATCTGTGATGAATAAAACGACAGATTTTTGCCCTACATATGCAAATAATATGGGCACACTCAAGTGGAAGAGAGTGAAATATTTATATTATATTTATATACATCTGTATTTGATAAATTAAGAGTTGCACAGTTTATTGATTAATTATTTAAAGTTTCTTTATAAAAGCTTTTCTCACACAAGCTATTTATATATCTTTATATTTGCTCTTTAAATAAATGTTAAATTATAAATATTAATTCAAACTGAAAAATAAAGTTTTCGATTTTTAAAAATTGTCGAAAACTTGTTGCATATTATTTTTTTAATGCTAGAATATTTTAACCAAAATATGTGCATATTATTTCTTTGTTCTTGAAATCGTGTATCAATGTGATACTGAACTCAAGAGATGTACAGATTCTAGAAATACAATTGTCTTCTGTAGGACATATATAATTATAAACATATCTATTTTTATTACTACGATTGTTGAAATTATTATGATTATTATAATTAAGCTAAGCGAAATTGTAGTTATAAATCAGAATGGCCTTCAGCTGATATGTTGTATATATTTCGGGGACTATTATTTTGTCGAACAGGTCATCTAGTTAGCCGAGCATTCCCCACTCGAACATTTATATTTTTTTGCTCGTACATTTTTATTGCATTTTTCAAGCAATTACTTTGAATATCACCAGCAGCAGCAGCAGCAGCAGCAGCAGTCGGCAAACGACAAGGACTGTCAACCCAGAGCTGAAGAGAGAGAGAGAGAGAGAGAGAGAGAGGGACTTGGAGAGTGAAGGAGAGCGAGACAGTGGCAAAGGGGCGTCCGTCTTGATGGTCTGTTTGTCGGTTTGTGTGTCTGTCTTGCTGTCAAACGCACTGTCAACGTGCGCCTGTCAATGCTTCAACTCCAGCCAATCTTGCAACGGCAACAGCAACAGCAGCAGCAGCAGCAAAGCAAACCCGAGACGAGAAGTCGCATTTTGTGCTGATTTAAATCTGCACCCCTCCACCCCCCACTCCCCCCTCTGCTGTTAACTGCGACTCATGGTAATTGCCCTCCTCTGGAAGCTGGAAGCTTGACGCTGGGAATGGAGCTCTTTGCATTATGGCTGCCGCCTCGAACTTGAAAGTCGCCTGCCGCCTGTCGTCGATGTTGTTGTTGTTGTTGCTGCTGGCGTCAGTTGATGCGACCTGTCCTGTGTCCCTATACCAGTCCACATCTCCCCTGTCTGCTCCTTGCTCCTTGCTCTGCTCTGCTCTGCTCCGTTCTGTCCTTCATTCTACTCGCAATGGCTTTCGGGCAATTAATGGATGAATACTTTAAGTGAGTGATGGAATGACACTTTTGTGTACTTGTAAAGCATTTTTATGCTCGTATACTCTTTACCCCTCTCCCCTCTCCATACTCTCCTCCTCGTTGCTCCTCTGTGTTTGCGTAAGAAAAATCCGAAATGTTTCGTCTTGTATTAATTGGCGCGTAGAGCGTCTGAGCGCCAATTAGACAACCAATGGCTTGAATGGAATGAATAGCTGGACTATCTCTGAACGAATGGAATGGATGGATGTTATTTATGAAAATTATCTGAATATGTCTCAGAATCGCTTAGGCTAAAAGGCTTGGACTTTGACTTTGACTTTGACTCTATTTACTCGTTATGAAATCTGTTTAAAGAGTTTAATTAGATCCAAGAAATGGCTTGCTTGGAATTTAAAATTTAAAAAATGTGGTTAGAGTTAGTTGCTGCTTTGATTTAGTAGCTGATCAAATATTTTAATCTAGAGTTTAACCCATGATCTAAAATACATTGCACTTTTTGTAATCGTCTCTAGGAGCATTTTAAGTCTTAGCCTTTAACATTAATTGCGAGGCAAAATCTCTTTTTTAACTTTGAATGCAGTTGTAATCTAGAGTTCTAATCATGACTAAGCAGCTCTGGTTTTTAAAAATCGGTTTACTTTTGGGAAAGTTATAGATGAGGATAGTTTTCCTCCTTCCTCCCCCGATGCACTTTTTAATGAATCTTTCCTTTACATGAATTTCGAGCCAGATTCACATTTTAAACTTAAAAAGCAGTTTTGATCTACAAGTCAAAATATGACCAAAAATACTTGATTTTTGAAAATCGGATATTTTTTGTGAAACTTACAGTTTTTGAAAATTTTGATTCTAGAGTCACATTTTAAATATAATATTCAGTATTATTCAAAGATTTTGGAAAATGTAGACCTTTTCATAGTCACGTGTATTCATAAAACTTATTGACATATTAATTAATAATAATTAACCTTGTAAAAGTGTAAAGAGAAGTTCGAAATTATTTTGACCTTGTTTACGTTAGTTTAAGCTTATTAAAAAACTGTTTAACTAACTATTTAAATTACTTTGGCTGTTGTTGGCTGTTGCTTGCAGCTGCGTTCCTTTTACTCCACTTTTTAAACACTCAAGCAAATTAGTTGTTAACCTGCGGATCGCATGCACAAAGAGAAAAACATAAATCAATTGTTTTTGCACACGAAATAGTCTAGATTAAAGGTTGCTTTGTTTTCCCACTGTGTACACAATATCTAAAGCATGGCATGACAAGAAAGCATTCGCAGCCCAATCATAATCATAATTATTTATAGAGATTATTATGTCTTTGGCATTTATTATAATATAAAGTGGTATGTAAATGAACTTCTAAATAGTTTTTAACATTTTGTAATTCATTACAAACTTATTAAAAGAAATGTACGAATTAAATAACTTTGGCTGTTGTTTGACTTGTGCTCGACAACCAAACAAGCTTTAACTCAAAACTGAGCAAAAATCAATCAATTGTTGTTTATTCATAAATCGAATCTAGATTAAAGGCTGCATTTGGTTTTCTCACTGTGTACACACCATCTATCCAAGTATAGCATGCCAAAAAAGCATTCGCAGCCAAGTCATAATCATAATGAGTGCACGAAAGTTGAATGTTGACAGGTCGTGCACGCGTTTCGCGTACTCCACGATAACAATCGCGATCTTGAGAGGAGCACCAGGAGGAGCAGGACTGAAGGGAGTCGGAGGAGGCGTAAGAGTTATAGGAGTAGAAGTAGAAGTAGAAGTAGGAGTTGGAGCAGGAGTAGAGCTGCTGCTCTGCATAGACAGTCCCAGTTAGCAGCTCAGCTTCAGTTTTGAGTGCTTACCATATCGAGGCTGACAATCTGCTGTTTGCTACCCAACCAGAGACTAGACTAGTGTCTACTGCAGGCAGGAGAAGAGATCCTCTATCTGGCCATCTGTGGCCTCATTACCCGAGCCAAGTCGCCTTGCCTTGTTGGCCTGTTAATGGCACAAACACTGCGCAGATGTCGCGATAAATATGCGGCCCGATCACGTATCAGAAAACGATTCAACTTTTTTGTTTTCTTTTCTTTTACGACTACTTTTTCTCATTTTGCTGTTTGGTTTTTTTTAGACATGCGTGTGCCAGACACTCATCCCCACTGTCACCGCGCTTAACTAAATTAAAAACTGATTAAGGCACGCATTCCAAACACATTTATCATCAATCAAGCAAAAGCCAAAAAAAAACAATACAAAAAAAGAACAATAATTATTAAATTCAAAACTCTCGCGCATTTCGCTGATAAGCTGGAAACCTCACAAAAATAGACAAAACATTAATGAATTTATGTTCATTTTTGGCTGGGACTAGGGCAGGTGCAGGGGGTGCAGGGGGTGCAGGGGGTGCAGGGGTTGTAGGTTGTAGCTGCAATCTGTTTGCCACATTTTAACAATTCTAATTTCCACACAAATCCACTTACGCGCACAGTTGTTCAACGTAATTTAATTAATTATATGTACTGCCCGCTCTTATCATCCTATCATCAACATCAACATCATCATCATCATCATTGGGGATGGGCCCATTTCCCCCACTGCAGTTCCCTCTCCAACACATATTCCAGTTTATCTTTTCATAAGGTGACATCTTTTTCATTTGCGCGACACTAACTGAGCAGCTTGGATTTTTATATACTCTGTGACACAATTCAAAATTGTGGGTATGAATAGCTATATAATATACATATATTTTCTTGATCAGTAAATCATATTACGTGGCCTTTATGAGCTTATAGAATATATAGAAATACTACGAACAAACACTTGTATAAATTTTCCTTAGAATTTTAATATAGACATCGAATTCCTTACATATTGGAAAAATCGAATGAACAGCTTTGGTTTTTTGGAACTTCACATTATGTTATTTAAA
Organism: Drosophila glabriapex; assembly: GCA_035042305.1. NCBI lineage: Eukaryota > Metazoa > Arthropoda > Insecta > Diptera > Drosophilidae > Drosophila > Drosophila glabriapex. Next base: position 13,264,023 of record JAWNLN010000008.1, read on the forward strand.
TATTCTTTAAGTTTTAAAAGAATTTGACTCTAAAAACTTTTAAATATAAGGAATGGCAGTTAAGATCTAAAATGTAAGAAATAAGCTATAAGATTTATGGTTAAATTAAAATGTAAAATGATCAAACGTTTTCTTAAGACTTAAAAGTAATACTCAGTTCCTGTAACGGCAACCAACTAAAAATAGCACAACAGTTTTTCGATATACTTTTATATGTTTGCATTAGCCAAGGTATATCTTAAGGACTTAAGAGCATTTGGTGAATGAACATATTCCATGTTAAACTAAGCTCCTCTCTCCCGTGCTATTTACAGGGCATCTCTGAGTTGTGCATTGTGCTACGACTATCGCACAAACACTAACTTGTTAATACGCGTTTAGTTATTGTACGCATTATTGTAAATTTAATGAGTTTACCTCACACACACACACACACACAGCAGTTAGCTGTAGATACAGATACACACAGATACACACACTTCGATACAGATACAAAAAAAAGCTGGCTGTTATTAATTTTTGTGTCATGTTGTGTGGCCGTGTTACGGTTTTTGCCTCATTGCCACTTATAGACCTGTTCTGTTATACTTATGTATGTTGTAGTTGTTGTGGTTATTCGTTGTTGTTGTTGTTGTTGGTTGTCGCTTGTAGCTGTTGTCATTGGTGACACATTTGTCTTGATCGTAAATACATTAGTAATACTCGCGCATATAGACAAATAATAACAATACTATTCTGTCGACACTCGCTACATGTATATTTAATTGTTGCCTACAACAACAACAACAATAGCAACAACAACAACAATAGCAACGACAGCAACAACAAATATTAATAAACATTTACGATTACGAGAGTCGGAGAGTTTGAGAAGTCGAAGTCGAAAGTCGCCTGCCATTGGTCGAAATGGTGTCCAACAGCTTACAGCCTACTTGTTGTTGTTGTTGTTGTTGCCCACTTCTTGTTCAGTCTTAATTAATTTATGCGCAACATTAAAATGCACATTAATTTTGTCATATCATTAAACAAAACAACTTATCGATATGATGCGACAGGAGGTGCCAAGTGCCTTCAAAGAGAGAGAAAGATATTGTGGATAGAAAGTGTGGGTAGATTTTATTGTGAGACTCAAACTGATGAAGTTTAAGCAGTATTAACTATATATATATATATTTCTATTCTTTTTTTTATATATAGACAGCTTAGTGCCTGAGTTTTAAGTCTATCTGGATGAAACTTGGAATATATTTGAATTTTTTGTATATATATTTTGGAGCCGGCCTATTCGCATCTCTATTATTATATTGCTGCCATGAACAACTTTTTTGTTTGCCAAGCTATTTTTACAAAACTCATAAAATAATAAGTCCTATAAAGAGCATCATATTATGATAAAAATTATCAAAATCGGACTACTATATCAATTAGCTTACAAAAAAACAGTTGGTCGATTTTTTATTTGTGTGTCCACAGCTTTAATTAGGTTTCTAAGGTTATGTAATATTTGAACTAGGCTTACTAGTACAACTCTTAATTAATAATAATATATAATAATAATTATTTTACAACATGTAGTATGTAATTCTCAAATAATAAAAAATAATAAAATAAAAACTAAATAAAAGTTTAGCTATTTGAAGAAAAAATTCAATAACAAAAGAAATCAACATCAAAGTTGTTTCAAATATGCAGTTGATAGCAATAAAATTCAACTTAAATGAAAGTTGGGCTTCTATATCGAATTAAAATGAACTCTTTCACAAATTAAGTGGCAGATGCGCACCGTTTCGAGTATCTTTTTGAGCTCAATCACTTTAAGATACATTTGCCAGCTTGTTTTAATCGAATTAAAAGTGCAATTCAGTTTTTTTCGTTTCTTTTTTGGTTTTAATTTGCTTTTGCAATTGAATTTCCGTTGTTTACTTTAATCAAATTTAAATTTGCAGCCTTTCAAGTAGGCGGCATGTGGCAGCAGCGCACTAAATGTGCCACAGTTTCCACAGTTGAGTGCATAGCGCCAAGCAGTGGCGTCGCCCCTAAACAGGGGAGTAACCGTTTAAGAAATAACTGTATTTTAAGGGGCAGTTACAGTTAAGACTCCCCCTTTTGTGGACGCCATTGTTTTGCTGTGAGCATTTAAACCCCCCTCTGGGTGCGTGTTTTGTGGCATAGCCACCAATTAAACATTAAATGAAATTGTTTGACTTTCGTGGGAGCGACAGTTGCCCCGCTGCCAGTTACTACTGTGCTCTCTTCTTCATCTGGTTTCAGCTGCTGCTCGGATCTTTCAATTCGATTATATTGAAATAAATTAAACGTTCTTCAATTGAATAATTAGCTAGAGCCAAAGCCAACAATCGTCTCGCAACCATATCGATTTCGAGTCAGCCACGCTTAGACCTTAACCTCTCCTCCCTTCCCCTTCCCCATCCCCTACAACCCCCCTTCCCCCTGAGGCAAAGTTTGCCGCCCGTTTGTCGCCGTTTGTCGCCATTTGAACCTTTTGCGCACATCTGGGCGTCAGTTACAATTAACCGTTTTCGATTGCATAAAAAAGCATAAAGTGTGGGAAATATTTGAGAGGGGGTATTACAGGCAATACACACCCCCCACACCCCACACCCCCTCCCACACTCTGTAGGCCGCATATTGATTTGCTTTGACAAATTCGTTGACTTTTGTGTTGCTCGCCGGGGTCAGAGCCATAAATTCTCATTGCATTTCGTTTATGTAAAAAGCAGCCGCATTAAATTTGTAGCTGAGTGTGTGTGTGGGTGTGTGTGTGTGTGTGTGTGTGTGTGTGGGTGTGCGGTGCTGTGTTTAATTAATTAATTGGCTACTAAAATTCAGAATAACGCTTACAATCCCTCCTGCATTGACCATCAATTGAGCGTGTAATCGTTATGAGGGTCATTTGAATAAATTGTGAACAGAAAAAGGAGAGATCAAATGACAATATTTAAAGTCAATAAATAAATGTAATTTTGTGTGGAAAGGATCCATTTCATTAATAGTTTTGATTCAACCTAATCTAATCCAACTTTCCACATTAAAAACTAGACTTAAGCTTTGTGCAATCTTTCCTGCATTGACGATCATCTGCATAATTTGTGGAGAGAGGAAAAAGAGTTTAAGTGAAAAAGGAGACAACAACTTTCAAATCCCTAGAAAGTGTTTTCTTCTATAATCTATTTATCCTTAAATTACTCAATCAAAACAAAGCCAATTCTCTGCAATTAAGCCCAGCCTCAATTAAGCCTATTTGAACTCATTTGAACATTCTTCAGCTTAGAAAAAGAAATGATTTCTCAATGCTTCACTTTTTTTTTTTGATTATCATTTTTATTGAGGTTGCAAATAAATTATTGCTGTATAACTTAAGAAGGAGTTTCCTGAGAGCACTTCGGAGACAACACACTAATTTATGTTTAGAGTTGTTCGTGTTGTGTTCCTCGATTGTTGATTGTTGATCAACGGATCGTTGCACTTATCTCAAGGCATAATTTTGCATTTTCAATGATATTTTGTGTAATTATGTTTTGCTGGCATTAAACATTATAAGTATTACAAGATTGCATCTCTGTCGCTGGACCAGGGGAATCGAACATGTGACAGGAGACTTGCAACTTGCTGCTTGCAACATGGGCGCTTGTCATTAGAAGAAGAACAAGAAAATTGCATATCGAGCGCGTAAAACGCATAAATTATGAGAAACGTTCGAGTCTCGCTGGATTCTGAGGATGCGCGCTGAAATCAAGCAAAAAACTGCTAAATGCAGATACAGATACCAGCGAGAAGCAGCACAGCAGCAGAGAAGACAAGCCGAGCAGAGAGAAGAAGAGAAGAGAAGAGGAGTGGAGTGGAGAGGAACCCAGGCGAACCAATCGTTGACATCGTCGCTGTCCACTTTCTGCTTGGCAGTTTGTCAATGTTCTGTGCTGCATGCCACGTTTGGCTTTTCATTTAACACCTGCCAAGAGTCGATTGACTTTGCCATCAAGTTGAGCGTGGAACGTGTTTTATTGTTATTAACTTTATTGTTATCAACTCTCTATTTATTATACTTCTCTGATTTATCATAATTAATTTAAGTGGCTGCTTAGAATCAACTTTTTACTTATTCTACTTTCAAACAGCTTTACAATTACAAACAGGAAGCGATGCTGGCTCATAATTTGTATGTTATCCAACAGTTTTGTCAGAACTAATCGTATTTAAGACCAACAATTTGATTATTTCAATTTAACAATCTGGTTTCTGATACTAGAAAGAAGTCAAGAAAACTATAAAAAGTAAGTTCTCCTGCTCTGCTTTGGTTAGGGTATCTCGAATGCAGCTTGTTGTCTTTCTGATTGTTCCTACGCCTTTTGCACCTTGCAATGTAAATTTGTGTGAATGTGTGTGTGTGAGTGTGTGTGTGTGTGTGTGTGTGTGTGTGTGTGCATTGGTTGTTGAGTTTTTATAGGTGTTTTGTTGTTGCGCTGGAGCCTTGCATATTTATGTCTCGAAAGAGATGCCTCCATCTTGTGTGCTGTCGGCGCATGCAAAAGCAAAGGCAAAATCCACAAAAAAAACTTGATTGATTGGCCTGCCAAGAGTTAAAGGGCCCCATGTGGATGACAAGAAGAAATGAAACAAAAAAAAGCCAAAAGCAGAAATGGTAAGAGAAGACGCTGAATGCAAAAATCAAGTCAAATACAAAATGGCCGAATCGCAACTGAAAACTTAACAATTTGAAAACTTTGAACCTTGTTTTTTTATTTATTTTTTTATTCGTTTAGTGGCATTTCCGTTGAGGCGAATCAAGTGCACTTTACAACTATTGAGTGGAGTTTTTTTGGTCTACAAAGTGTATTTGTTTGCTGGGCCGTTGCATTTCCGAGAATTTCAATATTTGCTATTAATATCAGTCAGGCGGCAGATAAGCACAGGTGGCATCGACACTTGCTCGTCGTCACCTGTAAATATCGTTAAACAAATAATCGAGTGAAATAAATTTGTTTATGCGTTGCAGACGATCGATGATAACACTTACAAGTCAACTATCCCCCTCTCTCTTTCTCTTTCTCTGTCTCCCGCTTGCTCTCCGCTATCTCGGTCGATCGCAAAAGCGGAAATTTTTTTAATTGCTTGTTTCCCGAAAGACATTTGAATTGAATTACGCGTCTGATTATTATTATTATTCTAAGTTCTTATTATCAGCTCTTGTATTTATTTAGGGCAATACCCATTCCCAATTTCCATTTCACTCTCTCTCTCTCTCTCTCTCTCTCTCTCTCTTGCTGTTTCTTGCACCTTAATGAAGTCATGTATATATACATTATATCAGACTTAGTTGTCGCTATATATGTACATACAATCGGTCACTTTTTAAAGAACTCGTATATCACCAACCTCTGTTATAAATTATGGTAAATTTGTTTTTTAGATAAGCGCGCGCATCGAAATCGATATCAATTTTGAATGATGACAACCACAAACCAAAAAAAAAAAAAAAAACAGAATAAAACGATAACAAAAAATTTAAGAAATATTAATCAATTTAATTATTCTGCATTTTGATAACACAACTCGTTGTTCTGGCTCGATTGGTAATTTGTGTATTAATTTTTGAATATTTCAATTCTATTATGAATGAAGGCATTTTAAGAGCATTTAAATTTCAAATGCCAATTTGCATTTAAATGGAGCTTAACTGTCCAATTGGGTAGCTAAAAATTAATTGATTTAAGTTTACTTGCAAAACCAAAGAGAGCAAAACATGTTTACAAAAGTCGACGCACTGGGAAACTTTTACTTCTGATTAGTTTCGGCAATCTTGTACAGAATGCTCTGAAAGATGTTATTTTTTGTAGTCAGTTAATTCGACTAAAAAGGTTTGGTTTTTCAATATTTATGGATATCCGTTCAGTCTTTAAACATTTTCACTTTGACAACTATAGCTAAAAGTTGTCATAGACAAATGTTTGGAGTATGTTATTTTTAACTATTTGCCGCTTTAGGTTTTTATTTGAGCCGCTGTCAAATAAACGTTAGTCCCGCCCTTAAGCCAAATGGTCGCTTTCAGTTGGGTCAGCGCAGAGTTTTTTTGGCCAGGCTAACAATCGGGGCACACCTAGTTTGATATGACAGAGCGAGTCTTTGTATTTTCAACAGCCAACAACAATAAAAACTATGCAACGTCGGCTATTTACTTAGCAAATTAACTAAAAAGCAAATGGAATTGATGGACTGGGACTGGGTCGGGGTCGGGTTGGGGATGAGGATAAGGCAATTTGAAATTGAAATTCAATACGAATACAAATAAATTGTAGGCGATAAACGTGGCAATCAAAGGTGGACAGCGCCCGACGGACAGACAGACATCGATACAAAATCGAGGACGCACCAATGAGGAATCGAGCTGTTTGGGGCAAGTCCTTTTGCACGCCATGCGATACTTTGTGACAATTAATACGCTAAACGATTGCTGCAAGGAGACACAAATTCTCACGGGCAGCAGCTACAAGAAAAACGAAAGGAAAGCCACAAAAAACGCAAAGGGAAACCGCAAGCAGGCTGGAAAATTGCCGCAGGACACGCGTCGCGCTCGTTTGCGCAACTAAACTGAAATTAGTTGGAAATTACTAAAGGACAACCCCCTCCCCCTCCCCCTCCACCAGCCAACACCCGCTAAAGCATGATAAAAAGATAAAAAAGAGACGCCACCACAAGAATCGCGTGGCGCATTGCTCGATAATGACTGTAATAAGGATTCAATGATTGTCCTGGATTCCAATTCCGCTGTTTTTTACTTGGCCACCCCTTTCTGCGTCACGTTTTGATAGGGCGCTGATCTAGCTGCTGCTGCAGGGGGTTGGATTCGGCTCGGCTCGTTAGTCCTTAGTCCTGCGTCCTGGTGCGTGGCCAGGCGACATCATCATTGGACAGCGGGCGATGCGATTTCCTTTTTTTATCGCTCCGCTTTTTTTGTTTTGTTTTTTTTTAGCAATTTATGCACGTTTTGCATGCTGACATTGATGATTTTCTATTTCATTCTTGCATCGATTCCTTGTTTCCCTCTCATCGTGTTGGTTCGTGCAATTTGTCTCGTCCTGGGAATTGGGCGTTCCTTTTTTTGGCCATCAAAAATGCAAATCATGAGACTTGCTTTATGCGCCATTTAATGGTCAATTGCTGTATTTAACAGGGAGTGGCATAAACTTATGATAAATGATATGTGAGCTATATTTTTCGGAGAATCATATGTAAAATAAACTATTCTCATGGGAACTTTAATGCTGCGTTTAAGAACAAATTTCTGAGAATTTTACAATGAATTAAAAGTGCAAACATTCGTAGAGAAAATTGTACATATCAAAAGTGAACAGAGCAGCAAACATTTTTAAGCAAGACCAACATTTCTGAATATAAAAAATAATATTTTATCCGTTTCCGATTAACATTTGATTGGGATATGCAAATAGTATAAGTAAATATGCTAATAATAATTATTTATTTTCTTTTTTAACAATGCTTGTTGTTTTTACTATGATTGATATTATAGTCATATTATTATTATTATATTAGCATTTGGGGGCTCCTATAGTAAAGGTTATTCTATAATATAGTGATTTATTGTAGCCTTAGTTCTTGAATAAATAGAATAATCTTTTGGGTTTTGAGTTGATAGTCTACTTAACTCGGACAGAAAGTCGTCTTGTGGATAAGGCGAGGCAATCTGAGGATCGGGGAATACTGCTCATTCACTCAATAAGAATTAAAAATGTTCGTCAATTGTGAATTTTAAAAATTCTTCTTATTTAGAGTTGTTATTTGCAAAATCGTTGCATTCCAAATACTATTGACTTTTATGATCTATTCATATCCATCCAGAAGAAATGTTGCTCCCTTTGGGGAACTGGTTTCCGGTTGGCGAAAATGCAAATCATGTGCTGCGATTTATGGCCTGTCACTGTTCGATTTAATGGTCAATTGCATTTCGAATGCCATGCAAATGCTGAAATACAAATATTTGATTAATTGCATGCAACAACAATCTGCCTCGTCATGTGCCAGTTGCTTGAGATGGGGGTCTTTATTTTGACAATCCGCATAGAGCATACTGAGTATCACTCAGTAGTCAGTAGTCAGTAGTCAGTAGTCAGCAGTACAGTGGATATACCAGTATGTGCGACCGCACGCTCAACCGACTGTGACGAGCCAGACTCACCAGCAGCTTTCTTCGAGTTTCGTAATTTGAATACCGACTAATTTGCTTAGTTAAATTAACGTCAACTGGCAACTCTCGTTACCAGCAAGCGCAATTTGAATATATGCGCATAACCGGGCTATAATTAGTGGTAACTCTGCTGAGCGAGGGGCGAAAGCAGCAGGGTTCAAATGCCGCCGGCAAGTTGGCTTTAATGAAGAAGTATTGTCACATTGCGTAACTAGATTTTGGAAGTTACGGCCACTTGGGCACTGTGATAAACAAACCCAATTCATGTCATACAATTGACATAATCATTAAGAAGAATCGCAATTTATTCACCTAACACCAAATTTACTTATTACTTATTATGTCTTTTTCAGGATCGTTAACTTTAGCGGATTTATATTGCGATTGAACAATGCTTGTGCTAAGCACTTTAACTGATAATTAACTCTGTATTTTTATATAAAAAGTTGGACAAATCTTGGTGTTATCTAGAATCAAACACTGGTTTTATATTGCTGCGATATTGCATTTGTATATGCGATTTTTGTTAGATTTGCAGTCAAATTCGCCTTAAAATTAATGAAATTCTGCTCTTGATTGAGCTTATAAGTAATGTATTTTTATTTATATTTTATTTTATTTATAGAAAATGGGAAAAATTGTGCATTAGTGTGCGACAGGCACCATGAAATCATATATATTCTTGATCAAAATAAGCTGCTGAGTGGAATAAGCCATGTCATAAAAGGGAAAAGAGAAGGAGAAATTGGGAATAACTGTTCTCATATACCATATACAGAACAAGTTTATGGCATTTTGCAAATCCATTTCCCGTAGCAATAAAGGACAAACTATTAAAGATAAAGCTTTCTTATCAAGAGATTCTGAGATATTGTTGATAAGCTGATCAGTAAGATCGGATGAGAAACACAGATTTTGTTATTGAATAAACTACTATCAGCAACTATTTATTTAAGAGCTGGATTGAGAGTAGATCCGAATAACTTTGAAATAATACTTTCAAAAAGAATAATATGGAATAGCTGTACAAACTGTAAGAGAAGTTACCCCCATCAGTTGGCCAACTATCTAATATAGAGTTACAGCTTATACCAGTTGTACTTTCACTCATATTAATAAGGAATTTATATGAATATCACAAGTCGGACAAATTGTGTGTTGCCACATCAAATTCTATTAGTGGCACGATTTCTGGGTAAACCGTTAAAAGTGCTTTCAATTCCCGTGCAATTCCCGTGGACTTGTTTGCGTGACTTTTGGTAACGGATATAAGGTTGGGCATATAGAACAGTACTCACAAGTACTTCTTGTTCTTGTTCCACTACAAATACCCTATTAAAAGGCGCAGCTGTCATTTGTTGTTGCCTTTCATTGGAACAATATGAATAATTGGCATTACCAATAAAAGTTGTTACTAAACACCAAATATGATTGACAGCCCCACAAACAGTCCGAATGTCAACACGTCATATAATGAACAGCAGGTAATCGGTTAACTGAGGTAGGGGAAGACAGAGGGGGTGGGGGAGGGGGAGGGGTGAGGGGCGGAGGCAATGTTTACCTCTTGGCGGGCAAATTAATTTTCGTGCGAGTTGAAATATGTTTATGAATTATTACTCAATTGTTGTTTGCCGGTCAGTCAGTTCGAATACGATTAGACACACCTGATCGATTATGTATATATATGTATGTATATCTGTTGGCTGGAGGTTGGAGGAGTGGGCAGGGGCGTGCAGAGGGGTGCATATTATGACATATTGCATGTTTGTACATAATTTTGTGGTTTAAAGCGCAGACATGAAAATTGTTATTAATATTTCCGTTTGCCGTGTGTTGTGCGGCAAAAGGATCTGGCAAGCATAGGGAATACGCAAGGCTACCCAATTGAAATTCAAAATCGAAAAGAGAGCCAGGGTTTCATCGAACTCAACACACTCTTTATAAGTATCATAAACAATCTATTAATGTATTTAAAAACCAGTTGAGTTGAATCGAAATTAAACCTTCTTTTTAAAGCAGAAGTTATGGGAATCGATATTGTTAATTGTAAATAACTGAAGCAACTATCGAATGTATGAACAAAAATCCTTTGACCTGCAGCCAGTGAAAACTTTTTACTTTCTAAATTTCAAGCAATTGTTTGCCTCTATTTGTACCTATTCAAAACTGACCGAATTCATGAGTAAAAAAGTAAGATCAATAAAACGACTCCACTATTTTTGCTGATCAAGAATGGGTTTGCAAAAGTTTTTCTCATGTATATTAAGAAAAGCCAGCGGAAAACACTTTTAATAAATGTTTAACCAATTGTTAACCTATAAAGGACAACTGACAACTGACAAAGTTTACGTACATTTCTATCATCTATCTGTATATTTTGATATGAACTAAATAATTGATGCTGATAAATAATGGGTTTTCAGAAGTCTCTTCTTTATTGCAAGCTGCTTGAGATATTTGTAATACCCTTCACAAGGGCATAACCAGTTGGGGCGCCACCTTAGCGGCTGCCCAATTGAAATGCCAAGCTGCCAGGCAGCTCGCTCTCCCTCTCCCTCTGCCTCTGCCACTACCTCTCCCTCAGTTTCTGCGACTGCCACGCCCCAACTGAGGGGCCAAGACAAGAACAGCCAACAAGGAGTTTCAGCTTTCAGTATCGAGTCTCTTTTCAGTTGGATACAAATTAATTCTTTGCATATTGTATAAATTAAATTTGTTTACAGCGCCACGCCCCTTGCATGTTGTTTAGCATATAAACGCCCACTTGCTATGGGGCTCCATCGACCAGTTGGCCAGTTGGCAAGTTGGCAAGTTGGCAAGTTGGCCAACTAGTCAGTTAGCTGGTTAGGAGATCGCCGCATCCTTTTGTGGCTGTTGCTTAATTATAGCTTATCACATTTCCATAGCTGCGAATCGAGCTCGTTTTTCATCTTTGTCATTCGGTTCCAGTTCGATTTTCAGTTTGGTTTTCAGTTTCACAGTCACCAGTAATTGTTGGTTGCACCATGTGCCACACACACACATAAATCAATAAGCAACTCGATGGGGCAAGCAACTCCAACAAGTACAGCCCCATCCTCAGCGTCAGTCTCAGTCTGAGTCTCAACTTAGGTTAACCAGTTGTGCTGCAATCACTCCTCCCTTTTTGGCTTTTGATTAACAAGTTCTTTGTTGACCTTGACATTCAGTTCGAACTCACTGTGATTTTTAGATCTCGTTCTTAGCTTTACCGTTAACATATTTTTGCGGCATCGGTGCCTAATTGCCATAATGCGAACCGCACATTCCACAGACTCCTCTTCCCCCTCAAAGTCACCGAGCCGCGCACAAAAAATGTCGCAGACATTGGGGAATGCAGCGGCTCTTCTCCTTTCTTCTCGCTCCTCTCGCTCTTCTCTCTCCTGATTTTGTTGTTGTTGTTTTTTTTTTGCTATTTAAATTTTGATGGCATTGTGCACACATTGAGCCAAAAGCCAAAAGCCGCCAATGGTCAATCGCCGGCTGTTGGCCGGCTTCAAAGCGTATTGCCGCTAGTGTGGCGAGTGTGGCAACCCTGGCGGGGAATACAGTAGCTGTGGCTTCAGCTTTGGATTGCATTAGCATCGAGATCCGTTTGATGGCTTGCGGATTTGGCATTTCATCATCGTAGCCGCAGCGGGACACTCACTTAGTTGATGGCAGGGTTGTCGAGCAGTCAAAGAAAGAAGCATTATTTGATTAGCTTTTTTCCAAACTTTAAATAACTGCTAAAGTGTGGGGGAAGTGATTACAGAGCAAGCAATGTTGCATTTTTTTAAAAGGTAGATCTTTCTATGAAAATAACAGCAGCGGGGAAATCACTTAGTTGCTCACAGGGTTGTCGTAAAGCTTAAGAAAAATTATTTCTGCAACCTTACTGTACTTTCTATACTTTCTGAACTTCCCGGGAGTCTTCAAGACATACTTTTTAATTGTGACATTTAAAGACATTTTTAAGCTTATTCAATAATTTTCATCTGATTTTTATTATTTTTGCTTGTCTGGACAACCCTACAGCCAAGCATCTGCGCCTGCCTTAGACTCGAAATGTTGGCGATTTAAATTTTGGCTGGCCAAGACCAAGACGAAAGTTGTGGTCAACTGGCAGCAACTGGCCAGAATAGCTGAGTAGCCAAGTCAAGCCAAACAATCGCAACAATCAACAAGCAATTCGAAACGAGGCCCAAAACAAAAACGAAAGCAGCCAGGAAAGCAGCCCCAAAAAAGCCAAAAGGCCAACAGATATTTATGCATTTTGATGCGGCAAAATGAATGATTTGACTTTGACGAAAAGATGTCAAAGAAACAGCAGCGAAGAAAAAGAAGAAAAAACCGCTGAAGAAAGGAAAAAGAGAAGAAAAGATAAGAGAAGAGAAGAGCAGAGCTTGGAATGCATTGGGGACGACGACAGCGACGCTTTTTGGTGGATATTAGCGCAAAACGCTTGGATCCTGCCGACAATTTAAATGCGCAAAGCCCCAGCTACCAACTACCAGCTACCAGCTTGAGTGCTCCCCCCAAGCCCCTGGTTGAGCTGCAGACACACAGAGCTGCTCTGTCTCTCTGGAGTGGCAAACAATAATCAGAACATGGTCCCAGCTACAGACTCCCGGACTCCTGGACTCCCAGGTCCAGAGCCAAGTTCTGCCATTGTGGCAGCAAATGTCGTCGAGAGGCAGCCGCTTGATGAAAGCGTCAGAAATTGATGGATGTGAATGCTGACCGGTACTGCAAAATGCCGCTGTGCGAGTAGAATCCCATAGATATATATACATATATATATATATATATACTATATATATATATATATATATGCTGTGTATTTCTTTTGCTTTGTGCCGCAACGCAAATCTTTTGGGCTACCGGAATGAAGGAAAGCTGCTGGCTCTCAGTCGGTTTGTGGCCCTTTGATGTGATTGCGGTAGCAATTTGTGCTTTAATTTGAGTTTAAAAACTATGCACAACTTGCAGTTCCATTGTTAGGACTCCTTCTTCTTCTTCTTCTTCTACTACTACTACTTCTACTTATACTTCCCAAGTCAGCTCAAACTCATTGATTGCGGTTATTTTCATATCAGTTATTAGTATTGTCAGCGCTCCAAGCGTTTAAGCCAAAAATATAAAAATAGAAAGCAACTAGCAAAGAGTAGTGCTCTAGTCGAGAGTGCTCGACTGCGAGTTACCACTGGGTCCCATAATAAATAAGAGAATGGGGATATTTGTCTTGCTGTAATCTTAA